>VXBX01007031.1:40224-51001 GCA_013400415.1 Scytalopus superciliaris | reverse complement strand
CCCCTGCTGCGGAACGCCCGCCGGTGCATGCCCTCCCCGAAGTGCAGCTCCTCCGTGCTGATGACCCCCTGCAGGTGCCCCCCGAAGTAGGTGTCGNTTATGGATTTCAGCCCTTGAAAGGGAAAAACAGTCATGGAAAAATAGTCCTGGATTTCAGCCACTGAAAGGGAAAAGTAGTCCTGGATTTCAGCCCTTTAGAGGGTATAAATGGTCATGGGTTTCAGCCCTTGAAAGGGAAAAATAGTCATGGGATTAAAAATGGTCATGGGTTTCATAGTCATGGGTTTCAGAAGGGAAAAATAATCCTGGATTTCAGCCCTTTAATGGGAAGAATAGTCATGGGTTTCAGCCCTTGAAAGGGGAAAATGGTCATGGATTTTAAAATAGTCGTGGATTTCATAGTCATGGATTTCAGTCCTTTTTAAAGGGAAAAAGAGTCATGAGTTTCAGCCCTTTAGAAGGAAAAATGGTCATGGGTTTCAGCCCTTTAGAAGGAAAAGTAGTCATGGATTTCTTAGTCATGGGTTTCAGGCCTTGAAAGAGAAAAATGGTCATGGAAAAACAGTCATGGATTTTAGCCCTTTAAAGGGAAGAATAGTCACGAGTTTCAGCCCTTTAAAGGGAAATATAGTCATGGGTTTCAGCCCTTTAGAGGGTATAAATGGTCATGGGTTTCAGCCCCTGAAAGGGGAAAATGGTCATGGGATTAAAAATGGTCATGGGTTTCACAGTCATGGGTTTCAGCCCTTGGAAGGGGAAAATAGTCATGGATTTAAAAACAGTCATGGATTCAGCCCTTAAAAGGGAAAAATAGTCATGGATTTCAGTCCTTTTAGTCATGGATTTCAGCCCTTTAAAGGGGAAAGTAGTCACGGATTTCATAGTTATGGATTTCAGCCCTTGAAAGGAAAAAACAGTCCTGGATTTCAGCCCTTTAAAGGGAAAAAGTAATGGAAAAATCGTCCTGGGTTTCAGCCCTTGAAAGGCAAAACCAGCCCTAAGTGGTTAAGCACTGAAACCACAACATTCTCACAGCACTTCAGGTGCCTCTCAGTGACATTTCCAGGCACATCCATGAAGGGAATAAACAGGAAAAGAGAATTACACCCTGCCCTTCCCTCTGGCTCAGGCTCTGGGCACTGAGAGCAAACCCCACAATTAGGACCCTCTTTAACTCCCCCCTAAAATTCTCTCTCCAGATAAAGATTTACCTTCATAGCTCTGAAAACTTGAGAGACGTTCCAAGACTGCAAAGAACCAAAGAAATGGAGCTGGGAGTTAAAAGCTGTGTGTGGAAATCATGAGCATTAGTAATTAAAATTCTAAATTACCAGGCTTACCTGCAGCAGTCAGATGGAATTCAGCTGTCACCTTCCCATACTGGTTACTCAAGCAGCAATAATACATTCCCAGGTCTTTGGTACTGGCCTGAATTATTTCCAGAGAGACAGGAGAGTCATCCTGCACACTGGGACAGAGTGTTTTATATTAGCACATGAAACTGGCACATTGGGCTGCTCTGCCTTGGATATTTGTTGATGCACAGCTCAATTATTTAGCTGATAAATACCTGTATTAATGCTGCAGTGGGTACTGCACTGCAACAACAAAAATCAGAATGACATGGGCGTTTTAACCCAATCCAGGCAGCTTTTTTCTCTCCACTTCAACTGAGGGGACACTTTCCTACAACAGGAAATACCTTTTTATTTGCTTTGGCTAAGATTTATCTGGTATTTTTGAAACACCCTGGACCTGTTTTAAGAGCTGTCTGTATGGAGGAAAATACTTCATTGAAAAGCATCCTGAAAAGAGCCTGGAGAAGCTGCTCAGGGTTAAATGGATGGCAAACTTCAGGCTTGAAAATACTCACAGATTTGGATGGGACTGGAGAGAAAGAAGCTGAATGCAAAGCATGACCAGTATCAATGCAGGGGGAGGTTCTTTCTTATCCTGTTTGAAATTTGGGATTTGCACTAATTCTCTGACCAGGAACAAGAGGAAATCCCTGCCACACCTTCCCAAAAGCTATTCCAGGAATTCCCAATCCTTCAGAAACTCCCCCCTCACCTTCTCTGGAGCTGAGCCAGGATCTGGGAATCTTTAACCCAGGTAACTGTGGAGTCCCCATGGATGTCCCCAAACTGGCAGCACAGCTTCACACTGCCAGGGGGCTCAGGGAGCAGCTCTGCCTGGACCTTCCTCAGCAACCTGGGGGCTTCAAACAGCAGAGACACCATTGAAAATTAGACAATAATGACATTTATTGGGGTATTTTTAAAAAAAAACCAACCCCCCTGACTCGTGGCCTCTTTATCTCTCCAAAAGCCCCGCTCTTTATCTTGATTTATGTTCTCTCTCCTGGAATAGAATAGAAATCTAATGTGGCCAACATCTTTTTTAGTTAATCTTTAAGAACCTGGTTCCTCTCTCTGCTGGTGTGTTTTTAATATAAAGCATCACATACAGCATACAAACCACATATAAAGCAACTCAGGGCACTGAGTTCCTTTCTAACCCTTGCTCTGTTTCACCTTCACTTCCAAAGGATCAATCCCCTTCCCTCTGCAGCCACAAAGGGCTTGGATCTCTCTGCACAAAGGCTGGATCCCTCCTCTAAACCACACACACACACTTCAGACAACAGGGCAACAAAAACTAATTCACTCTTAGCTCAGGCAGATAAACATTGGGGTTTTTTTTTTATCCAAGCCTCAGGTAATGGAAACGGATCTCAGGTCACTTGTTCTGCTCTGAAGGGACTTGTCCCTCCTCCCACAGCAGAGAAGAAAAGCTTTGGGATGTGTTAAAACGTGGTTAGGGAAGCAGAAACCTCCCTGGATTCGCAGCTTTAATCGCCGACTCAGCCATCTGAATGTCACCCTGTAGCCACGAGGGCAGCAAAGAACCCCCCCAAGAAAACGACTTTTCTCTTACCTTTGCTGTCCTTTTTCAGAAGGGCCTTCCTTGGCTCTTTTTTATCTTCTTTCTGACTCCCACCCCCCTCCCCCTTGCCTGCTTTTTTAATGCCAGGGCCGTCTTTGCTGACACTCCCCCTCTCCTCCAGCCGGGGTTTTTTGCACAGAGTTGCTGCTGGGAGTTTTTTTTTGGCCCCAGCAGGTAAATGGCCACATTTTGCTGCCTCCTGCTTGCCTTTGAGGGGCTCAGGCTCTGCACAAAGTGCTGCTGCCTGGCAGGATTTGGAGATTTCTGTGCTGCCTGGGCATGGCTCACAGGGCTTTAATGGCAGGAAGGGTTGAGTTCTCTTGCAGGGTGGTTGCTCTGGAAAACACTCCTTGCTCCCTGAAGCAGCTAAATTGTTTCCTGCACTCTCTGCTGGCCTGGTTTCTTCTTCTTTATGGCACTTCACTGATGAACTGTCAGCCTCAGTTGCCTTGCTGGAAGGGACCAAGCCAGGACAGGATTGCTCTGGGCTGGCATTCAGGACCTGGAAATTAATTAAAGTGTGCAAAGGAGCCTTTGGTTCAGCTTCATCTGGCTTATATCCAATATTTCTCGGATTTTCATGTTCCTTTTCACACAGAGGGTATTTTAACGGATCTCCTTGGGGTTCTTCGTCAGCTTTGAAGGCGCTGTCAGCAAAAAACCCATGTTGTTGTGCCTGAGTAACCCCTGAGGCACAGGGAGTTGCAGCCTCTTCTCCTCCTGGGTCACAGCTGGGCACTTCCAGATAAAAACCCCTTAAAACCGGATCTGGGGCAGGGGGGGTTTTGTCACTTGGCTTTGCTGTTTCTGGCAGATGGTTTGCATCCTGTGGCACGATTTGGGGAGCCTGAATTCCAGCAGGCAGTGGCACCACACCCCCACATTCCTGTGCAGCAGCAGCAGCAGCCTGAAACCCCTGACAAGGGGTGTTTTCTGAGAGATGGCAACCAGCAGGATCAGTGTTGTCTTCGGTGCAGTCTGAGGGGTCTCCTGTCCCTTCAGGGCTTTTTGGGGTGGTGTCAACAGCAGAGGGCTGGGCATGTGTGAGCTGGCAGCTCTTGTGGCTGGGGGAAAGGCCTTTTTCTCCAGGGAAATAAGGCAGCCCTCCCCTCTCCGGGTAAGAGTCCCCTTTTCCAGCCTCGTTTATCAAGGGTAAGTTCTCTCGAGCACCAAGTTGAGCTGCCTCGTGTGATGCATCTGACACAAAGGGTGGCTTTGCTTCAGGACACCTTAAATCACCTCCAGGAGAATCTTCTTCACCATCATTAACACTAAACTTTCCTTCCCGAGCCACATTCCTGCCCGTTAAGGTTTCACTGGGCTCCAAGCTCCCCCCTGCATTGAAGAGGAGGGGTGATGTTTCTGCCTCGTTCCCAGCGCTAAAATCCAAACACGAACCCTCAGTCCCCGCCCCTTGGGCGAGACAAACGTTCCCTGTGGATTCCCCTCCGCCTTTTTGGAGGGGGGAGTGACATTTCTCAGGGCTGGGCTCCTGCTCTCCCACCAAACCCACCGGCAAAGGAGGAGCCCGGCCCGAGTTCACCTCCCAACTTGTGACCCCCTTGCTTTCCGAAAGGATTTGACAATCTGCCTCATCCTCCTCCTGAAGGAGCTTCCACAGCTTGGCGTGCACTGCTGCCAGCTCAGCATCTCCTCCTCGCTCGGGTTCCGCCCCTTCCAGGAGGGCTTTGGGATTGGCATCACCACGGGAGGGGCTGCAGGGGATATTTGGGGCTCTGATGTCGTTTGGGGGCTCTCCCTGCCCGGCAGAGGAGGGGCCACAACTCACACAGGGCCGTTTCTCTGTCCCACGCGGAGCAGAAGCTGAGAAGGCACCCTTTGATTTGTTGCCATCGCTGAGCCCAGGGAAAGCTTCTCTCTCACCACACGGCACGGGAGGGGGGTGTAAATCTGAATTCTCTGCTTGCATTTCTGCCGCCTGCTCGGTTCCTGCCCTCTCGCAAAGCCCGGGCTCCAGGCACAGGTTGTCCCACTCGTGGGTGACACTCCTGAGATCAGCACCTCGATTCTGCAGGGGAGCAAACCACAGAAACGTCATTAAAAAGAATTAAAGACGCAGCTTGGCTTGGAGGGGGGCTTGGAGGGTTTGGTTTGGTTTTTTTTTAATTTAAATATTTTTCAACAATCAAATCTCTGGCTTGCATTATCAACTTAATGGATTGGAAATGAAGGGCCCGGGGGGCTGAGTTTGAGTCTCCTCCTGAGCACTGAGAGGGCCGGGGGGCCGAGAAATCCCCCCAAGGGAGCAGTTGCTGCACAAACCCCACCGCAAAGGTTATTCCAGTTAAAGGCCAAGTTGGCCCTGAGGGGGGGTGTAAATCCTTCGGGTCGTTAGTGCCCGTGTCCCGTGGCTGCTCTGCCCCTCTCAGCACACAAATTCCCTCCTGGAAAAGGGAAAATAAACCCCCCTGTTTTTCCAAAACCCTCAGCTGGTTTGGGTTTTTTTTTCGCTGGGAGCCCCTCACCTCGTTGCTGGCAGAGCTGCCTCACATGATGGGCTCCAGCAAACACTGTCCCTAAATCCCTCAGCTGGTTATTTCTTACCCTTCTTAGCTATTATTTATTATATTTCTTAATTATTTCCTACCTTTCTTAGCCATTATTTATTATATTTCTTAGTTAATTATTTCCTACCTTTCTTAGCCATTATTTATTATATTTCTTAGTTAATTATTTCCTACCTTTCTTAGCTGATTATTTCTTACCTTTCTTAGCTATTATTTCTTACCTTTCTTTGTTAATTATTTCTTACCTTTTTTTAGCTGATTATTTCTTACCTTAATTATTTTTTACCTATTTTTAGCTGATTATTTCCTACCTTTCTCTGCTATTTCTTACCTTTCTTAATTAATTCTTTCTTACCTTTCTTTGTTAATTATTTCTTACCTTTCTTAGCTATTATTTCTTACCCTTCTTAGTTATTTTCTTACCTTTCTCAGCTGATTATTTCTTACCTTTCTTAGCTATTATTTCTTACCCTTCTTAGTTATTTTCTTACCTTTCTCAGCTGATTATTTCTTACCTTTCTTAGCTGATTAGTTCTTACCTTTCTTAATTAATTCTTTCTTACCTCTCTTTATTAATTTTCTTACCTTTAATTCTTTCTTACCTTTCTTAGTTAATTCTTTCTTACCTTTCTCAGTTAATTCTTCCTTACCTTTCTCATGTTCCACAGGCAGAATATTAAGGAGTTTTCTGGCTGACTCTATGGGAGGAGCTTCCCACCACATCGTTTTGAAGCTACACTTAAATCCGTGCCCTTTTTGGGGACATTCATGTGTCTTTTCTAATGTAAAGTTGTGGCCACGGAACCCACACTGAGTGCAACAAAACTCCACCCGGCCGTGGGAACTCACAGGAACAAAACTGCTCTTGGTTAGGGGGTTTTTGGAATTAAAATTATTGTGGTGGATTTGGGGGAAAAAGGAAATAAAACAATGTTTCTGTCGGGTTAATCCCAAGGGAGGGTTATTTCCCCCATCAGAAGGGCATCACGTGCTCCTAAAATGGGATGGAAATTTTATGTGCTGTAAAGCAGAGGTTTTTCAGGCAGAATTCAGGGATTTGGGGGCTGCTTGAGGCATCCCCGGTGGTGAGATTAAAGCCACCCTAACTGTGACTCTGCAGCCAGAACTGGGAGATGGGTTGGCCAAAATAAGCAGATGAAGAAAAGCAACCAGCTTCAAATAATAAGATTCTCTGTGATTTAATATTCAGGCAGATGTATCTATGCATCTTGAATTTTTTACTCCGGGAAATGAACATTTCCCCACTCGGGAAACCCGCTGGAGCATCACATGGGCTGATTCCCTCCTGAGAGAATAAAACAGGCCACGTGTATTGAGAGTCCCTGCACATTTCAGCTGGAATAGCTGATTTATGGACACGAACTCTCTGCACCGAACGCTCCTCATGGCTATATAAATGCAGAGCTCGAGCCGAGCACCGTTTTGTTCCAAGTGAATAAAGCCAAACTTTTGGGAATCCTCCTGCCTTCAAAGAAACATTGCTGTGGCCTCCGGATCGGATTTCCCCCCCTCCAGCTGTCGGGAGGCCCATTAGTGCCTCTCTCTCCCCATTATCGGGCTCGCTCTATAATTAGAACAGCTTAAGGCTTTTTTATTTCCCCCCCTCTGTCTCTCAAACGCAGATTTCCCTCCCAGCCGGAGCTGTCATTCAGGACTACGAGCAGGAATCCATTGCATTTCAATGGAACAGAGCAGCGCTCGGTCTGAAATGAAGAATACTCCCGTCTGAAATGAAGAATACTCCGGTCTGAAATGAAGAATGCTCCGGTCTGAAACGAAGAATACTCCGCACTCACCCCTGGGATGTTCTCATGTGGCATCTGATCCGGCTCGGCGCTTTGGGGGGAGTTTTGCTGCGTGGGGCAGAGCCTTTCTGTGCCCTCGGCGATGCCCCTGGCGGACAAAGCCCTGCCCTCCGCCGCCGCCTGGAGAGACTGCCCGATGGCACTCACGTATCTGCAAAGCTCCAGGGGGTTGAGGAGCTTCAGAAGGTTTCTCCTCAAGCTTTCCGTCAAGGTACACCCGGCGCGGGGTGGGTTTGGCTCTCGCTGCTCCTCCTCCCCCTCTGTCATTGTCCCCCCGGCGGGCCGTGCTGTGCCAGCTGAGGGATCTCCAGCAGCGTGGGGGTTTCCACGAGTCTCCTCTCCCCTCCTGGGATGTTCATGCCCGCCGGGCTCTTCGCCCTCGGTGCTTTTGTGTGGCACAGTGAGAGTCATCCCTGCCCGGCCGGGCACCCGGGGGTCTCTCCTTCCATTTGCTCCTCGGAGCGCTGAGTGATGCCCCCACAAGCCAATGGGGGTCTCCACCGGCTCGGCGACACCCGACACTCGAGTCTCTCGGAGGAAATAAGCACACCCATCGCAGTCTTTACCCAGCTTTAGGTCGTCCTCCTCGTCGTCGCTCTCGTACAAAAAGCGCAGTTTCCTCCTCCACGTCTCCTCCTCCCGCGCTGTGAGCACGTCCGAGCACTCCAAGTACTCCAGGTCATCGTCGGAACAGTCAGCGCTGGCACTTGGGATGCCCTCCGGATGCACCTCCAGGGCAGCGGCACGGTCTGCAGGGTCGTTTTTTACAGAATAAACGGCATTTTCCGTGCTTAGTCGGCCGCCCAGCCCAGTCTCTTGACACACCTGGGCATCGGGGAGCCAGCAGCCCGAGCCAGAGCGTCCCGTGCCAAGGGCACAGCTCTCTGTGTGCCAAGGGGTGACACCTGCAGGGTGGCAAGGCATCTCTCTGCTGAAATATTCCCCTGTCCCTCCAGCAGTGCCGTCAACCGCGCCGCTAAAATCGAGCAGCTCGTCACCAATCTCTGCCAAATCCCTCAGGCAGGAAATCCTTCCCTGGCATTGAGTGGGATTTTTCACATCCATGCCGGTTTCTGTGCCAGGCTGGGGGATATAAAACCGCTTTGCTGAGCAACTCAAGGAGCTTCACTTCTTTTTAGAAGAGCCAGAAGGTGATGAAATCAACAGGGGCTCCCCCTCCCGGGGGGAACTCTCGTCTGGTGCAAAACGGTTCCCATTGTGCTCCTTCGATCCCGGGGTGTCCCACACTTTGAGGACAACGAGCGATTCTGGGGGAGGTTTGCTCAGCCAAAGTCATCCCAGCTGTCAATAAAGTGCAACTCTCGCTCTGGGCACCTGCAAAGCAAAGAAACCCGAAGTTGAAAACGACTTCTGGAAGGGGCAGAGGGGTTTTTCGAGAAGACTGACACCTGTTTGCAAGTGTTTTCAAAACCCTCAGGGCAAACCCGTGGTGGGCAAAAAGCAGGAGGTGGGAAGGGACAATGTTGGGTTGTGTGATGAGCCTTTCAGATTTCTTGTGACGTTTGGCTTTCCATTTCACCTCTGAGGAATAGAAATCGTGACCTGCTCACATCTGGCTTTCCATTTCACCCCCCGAGGAATAGAAATAATTAACAGAACAGCCCACGATCGTTTCCCATCAGCTGGAAATGAGCTCAGTTCCCACCAAACTGCCATTCCAACACTTGCTGGCGGAACATTTGCATTTATAAAGGTGTTGTGGCCCTTATTCATTGCCTATTCACCATGTGGAATGGCCTCCTTCCATAGGGATTCCTCCCTTATCTCTCAGCTGCACTCTGCCCTTCCCAGGATGTGTCTGTGCCACCCCCAGGAATTGCCACCCCCTGTCTCAGCCTCGGGGGGCATCCTGGGCATCCCCCTGGCACAGGGTGGGCACCAGAGCTGTGCCCACCCTCGTGGATCCTGCACAGAAATCACTGCAATGACCTCATAGAAATCATTCCAATGATCTCACAGAAATCATTTCAATAACCTCACAGAAATAATTTCAATAACCTCACAGAAATCATTTCAATAACCTCAGAGAAATCATTTCAATAACCTCAGAGAAATCATTTCAATAACCTCACAGAAATCACTGCAATAACCTCACAGAAATCACTGCAATAACCTCACAGAAATCACTGCAATAACCTCACAGAAATCACTGCAATAATCTCATGGATCCTTCCCAAAAATCACTGCAATATCCTCTTGGATCCTGCACAGAAATCACTCCAATAACCTCACAGAAATCACTGCAATGACCTCACAGAAATCACTCCAAAAACTTCCTGGATCCTGCACAGAAATCACTGCAATGACCTCACAGAAATCATTTCAATAACCTCAAAGAAATCACTGCAATGATCTCATGGATCCTTCCCAAAAATCACTCCAACAACCTCACAGAAATCACTCCAAAAACCTCCTGCATCCTGCACAGAAATCATTCCAATAACCTCACAGAAATCACTGCGATGACCTCACAGAAATCACTCCAAAAACCTCCTGGATCCTGCACAGAAATCACTTCAATAACCTCACAGAAATCACTGCAATAATCTCGTGGATCCTTCCCAAAAATCACTGCAACAACCTCATGGATCCTTCCCAAAAATCACTGCAACAACCTCATGGATCCTTCCCCAAAATCACTGCAACAACCTCATGGATCCTTCCCAAAAATCACTGCAATAATCTCATGGATCCTTCCCAAAAATCACTCCAATGACCTCACACAGAACCCAGACATTATACACCAATTTACATTTCTTAACTGAGGTATTACATTCCCTCTATGGAAATACCCACAATGTATTTATGATCAGCAACACACAACTTTACTTTTTCAGAAATGTCTGGCTCTCTTTAAGTGCTTCTTTTCATGTTCTCTGTTTCAAATTTTCCTTTAACAGAGATCAAAACATTTCATGAAAAGCTTCCAGTTAAAAGTTTCACCAACACTGGTGAAACTTCTAAATTCCACATGAAATTTCCAGTCCTACTTATTAGTTTATATAATTTTCCAAAGCAATTGTGCCACAAGAACCTTTTCCAAGGCACCACAATCAAACACTGTTTACCCATCCCAATTATCGACTGCATTAACAAGGTTTGGGGTAAGAAAAACCCCCGGGGGAGGTTTTGGCAGATGGTTGGAAAATAAACCCACGCCAAAAACGCTGTGAGATACACTCAGATGTCAGACTTTCTGACAGCTTTTCTATTGGTGCACCGAGGTCTAAAAATCGCCGTAATTCACTGGCTAAATGCAATAATTAGTGGCTCCTCTGCGTGCACTAACGAAGGGCTTAATATAGAGTAATTAAAAGGAGCACTCCCAAGCACAACTCTTCACACTGATCTGTCTTCAGCTATTTTTAACACCTGTCAAGCATCTGACCCTTGTGAGATTGAGCAATTCAGGCAGCCTGGAAATCATCTCTTTTTTTACTCAGTGATCAGATCCTT
>VXBX01007031.1:21253-36775 GCA_013400415.1 Scytalopus superciliaris | reverse complement strand
GGGAGAGATGGCACGGCTGAGGGGAGGGGGAGAGATGGCACGGCTGAGGGGAGGGATGGCACGGCTGAGGTGAATGAGCCTTTCAGATCTTTAAATCTTTAAGACTTAACGAGCCTTTTCAGTGGGAATACCTAAACTTGCATTCCCTTTCTGTGCACCCTTATTTGTTACCTGTGCTGTCAAATCTGCTGCCATTAAAAGCCTGTGGAGAGTTTAGCACCGGAGTCTGAGTCGCGTTTTAGCAGCTCCTCTCCAATCGGGCTTCCTGCTCTTTGAAGTTGGGGCTCTGACTCACTCTGTCTCAGTTAAACACGTGAAAATGGTAGGTTTTTTTTCTGCTGACGCCTTAAAAAAGCGGAAAATTCACTCATTTTTCTCAGAATTTGTGAGGTGCACGCATCTCCCCTCGTAGCAGACCAATAGCAGTTCCTCGGGTGTTGAAACCCGAAGCAAAACGCTTCAAATACATCCAAATCACCGGGTTTTCTCCACGATAATCCTCTTTGCTTTCCTGCCCAGCCCTCGGGATTTGGAAGAGTGTTCCCTGCAGGTGTTGGAGCCCCAAGGCAGCCCCAGCTGGAGCCTCCTGAAGCTGCTGGGGGATCGGGGCTGCACCGTGGGGGAGCTGGTGGAGTCCCTGCAGGCTCTGGAACACACCGAAGCCCTCCAGTGTCTCAGCCATGCAGGTCAGGTTGGGCTCTGCCTTCAATCCAGCTCGTTTTCCACAGCAAAAGCATCTTCAGTGCTTGAATTCTGCCAAAAAAAAATAAAAAATAAAGTCACATTAAAACATAATTAGAGCTGTGCACGCACGGTGCAAACGAATTATTTCCCCCTGTGTGTAATGCCATTTAATGCTCAAAGGACAACTCAAGTGCAAATACAAGGGGTGGGTTTGTATTTCTTCCTCACTTTGCCCCGTGTAAATCCTGTTTTGAAGGTATAAAGATCGTTGTGCAGCCAGAATCTCAAGCAGTGCTCTCTGGTCAGGTTGTCAAGCTGTGCTGTTGGGCAACAGGACACCCATTTGTGCACTACCAGTGGTTCAAGCAGCAAAAGGAGGTAAGAACCGACAGAGAATGCAGGGTTTTGCAACAGTGGGAATAATAAATCACGATTTGGGGTGATACTTTCTCCTTTTAAAGACTCATTTACAAGGAGACGACACTGCTGGATAATGACCTTAGGAATCTGCCAGTGATTCCCTGGGGGCTAATGTGGGAATGTGGCAGAAAATGAGCTCTGAACTGAAGTCTTTCTCCCCCTCCCCTGTGCTTCAGGTGGCCCAGGGCAATTCCCCAGAGCTGCTTTTGAAGCCGGTGAGCGGGAAAGACTCTGGTTTTTACATCTGTCGAGTGAACGACGGCTCTTCCTTCGGCTTCAGTCGCTGGGCACGCCTTGAGGTGTGGGAGCTCCAGGGTGCACCTCCTGGTGAGTGGCAAAAACCTTCTCTTCTCTCAAGAGTCTGTCCTTCCTTCCAGGACCCTCTTGGGCTCCTCTTGCTGTGCTCAGCTTGTCTCACCTTTCCTTTTTGTCGGTTTTTTTTTTTTCTTCTTTTAAGGCAGCTGCCTGGGTTTGCCTCAAAACAAGCTGTGCATTTGCATCCAGCCCCAGTCCCAACACCTGACAGCTGGGGATGCTTTAGTGCTGGAATGTGGAGCTGTTGGAAACCCCATCCCTCATTACCAGTGGTTCAGGAACGGATTGCCCTTGGCAAATGGGAGCAAAAATGTCTACATGGTAAGTTGGTGCCTTGGAGGGGGGGGGGGTTTGATGTGCAACCACCTTGAACTTGTCACAGAAATTCCTGAAGGACTTTGGACAAAAGTTCTCCCTCTGAGTCTTCCTTTCAGTTTTCCCTCTTCCTTGCATGGGGGTTTAAAGGCAAGGCTTAAATCCCTGATTTGGGGGTCTCTGGGGGTGACTGGCATGATGCTCTCACAGGTGACCCCCGTGGATGTGCAACATCAAGGCACTTATTGGTGTCATGTCTTCAATAACCAGGAGAGTGAAGACAGTGAGAAGGTGGAAGTCATCATAGGTGAGGAGTTTTTCCTGTTTGATACAGCTCAGTTTTCCATTTCTCCCCCATCATTAACATTTCTTTTTGAAGCTTTCACTATTAAACCAAGCTTAATGTCCAAATACACCTCGTGTATTTTCAGTTTGTTATAAAACCCTGGGCCTGCTCCCAGCAGATGGAATTTCAGGGCTTTGGGGGGTTTTTAGAGTCACCAGCACAGAAGTGCCACCACTTTTTGGCCCTGCCTGGCAGCAGATTGCAGGCTGCTTTCTGCTTTTTGACAGCTCAAAAGCCTGACTGGGGATGGGAACTTTGTTAGTCGGGACAGGTGAGGTTTGTCCATTGCAAGCAGAATATGGATAAATAGGAACACTTTTGAGTGTGTGTGCAGTGAGCTGAAGAGGAGCAGATCTGGGAATTACCAGCATGTCATTCCCAAGGAAAGGCCTTTCCTAACCTAAGGAATTACCCTGCTTTAGTACTGGGCAGTGTTGTGCTCAATGCAAGATGAGCCAGACTGCAGAGCAGCTTGACTTTTGTGCTGATTCCCCTCACTGAGAGCACTTCTCTCCCAATTTCTTCCCCCTCTTTAAAACCCAAGGAAGGAAAGCTGTGGCAGTGGAGTGCTCAGAAGGTAAAGTAACCCTTCAGCTGGGAATCAGTTTAAAGCAAATCACTGTGAGGAGGCTGGTGTGTGTCACCAAAGGGCTTCAGTCTGGTTTCAAAGCCTGATTTATGATGCATGTGCCCCTCTCTTCTTTGCCTGGGGGTGTGGCACCAAAACCAGGCTGTTCCTTCTCTGTAGGGCTCAAATGAGTGGGAACATCTGCAGAGTTCTTTGCCTGGGCTCAGGAGGCAACATCCTGTGCAAGAAAAGCTGGAGGGGGTTTAGGAACTTGGCTGGTTTTCCTGTTTGCAGCAACCTCAGGATGATTTCTCTTCTCTTTGGCATCGCTGTGATGGGGAGGGAGAAATTTAGGATGGCTTTGCCTGTTGGTACCACCCCTTGGTGACTGAAATCCTCAAAATCTGCAACATTCCCCTCAGGGGGCTCATGCAGAACAACGTGAGGCCAACTCTGAGCCCTCCCTGACTCTCCACACACACACAGGGGGTTTTTCTTTGCCAGGTCTCAGAATAAAGAGGTGAAACCTGTGGGGGTGGCTTTAGAAATAGTGAAAAATCACGTCTGAAGTCCTTGTGGTCCCACGGGGGGGGCTTCCCAAAGGGACATTTCTTGCTCAGGATGTTGCTTTTTCAGCAATCCTTTCAAGCACAGCTTCTTCAAATGGGGGTGATCCTGGTGCCTTGTTCCTTCCAGCTCTTTGCATGGCTGTGGGGATTGAGGTGTCACTGCCTTTTATTTGGCTGCATTTTCTCTTCCCTCTGTGCAATGAACACCAAAAACGGCATTTGCAGCGATGCAGAAAGGCAAAACCCAAAAGCATTTCAGCCAAGGTGCCTTGGCTTGTGTGTTCAGCTCCAATTAATAATGGCATGACCCTTGTATTTTCACCCAATCAAAAATGTTGCTGTTGCTTCTGGTTTAAATTCTGCTTTTATTTCTTCCCAGAAGATTTAAGTGAGCTTCAAAACTCAGGTGAGTGCTAAGCTTAAAAAGCTAAAACATTTTCATTTCCCTGTTATGTTCCAAGTCCCTGAAGCTCAGCTGGGTTACAAGAGATACTTTCTAGTATTTGATGTATCTGTAAATGGGAATTTAACAGGGGCAGGTCTCTTGTTAAAGTACAAAATGGAAGGTTTCTCACAGCCAGATCTTTAAACATTCCCCCCTTGCCTTGCCTGCATTTCATTTGGAGATGGATGAACTGGTTTTGCCACTGAAAAAATACCAAGGTTCAGAATTGGCACTGTGAGCATCTCAATTTATAGAACTGTTAGACTGTTGGCTGGAAGAGGCTGAAGGAAACAACAACAACATCAGCAAAACACCCCCAGAACCAAACCAGAGCATTTATTTTTGTGCTAAACCAGTAAATTGTTAGACAAAAGTGGGACTGTGGGGAACATGACAGTGCTCTTTTCATCCCTTCCCAAGCAGAGCCCCAAGAAGAGCCAAATCCCAGACCTGTTGGTGAGTAGTTTTGGAGCTGCAATGATCATAATTCCCATCTAAAAAACACATTTTGCTGCTTCTCACCCCCAGTGCAAGACCTGGGGGTGAATTCCCAACCCTTTAAGTGCTTCCTTGCCTTTTGAGGGGTAAATTGAGGGGTGGGGATGCTTTGATGCTGAGCCACGAAAAGGAGCTGCTGGGAGGGTGGTTTTTTTTTTTCATCACGTTATTTCATTTGCACTAAAGCAGGTGGAAAAGCTGCCCAAGTTTCTCCACTCTGGGAAGGAATGCAAGAGCTCCCATTCCTGCTGGAAAATTGGGGGTTTATCTGCCATAAAAAAAAGAGCACTGCTGACGCAAGGATGGCTTTTGAAATCACTTTGCAATGCCTAAATTGAGGCTGGGTGTTGTTTTTCTCCTCGAAGGACCCCTGAAATAGGTAAAACTGATGGTTTTTTCTCCTCCCTTTGCCTTGGCAGCCACAGACAAGGTGGCTTTGCTCATAGGGAACATGAGCTACTGGCACCACCCCCAGCTCAAGGCTCCCAGGGTGGATGTTTATGAGCTGACCAGTTTGCTGAGACAACTGGATTTCAAAGTGGTTTCCCTGCTGGATCTCACGGAGTCTGAGATGAGAAAGGCAGTGGATGAGTTTCTGCTCCTCCTGGACAAAGGAGTGTATGGTAAGGACACTCCCCGAATTGCCTCCCGAGCTTGGGGGAGGGGAGCAAAGTCCCCAAATAGCTGATGGGCAAAGAGATGGGGAAAAAATGGGATGTGTGTAGAACGGCAGGAAGAAGTGAAAAGCACCCACTGACTTGTCCTTGGCTGAGAATGGTTTGGCTTCTTTACTTCTTAGGACAGATCAAATGTTTGGGGTGGTTTTATTTAACTGCACCCAAAAGTGCAGTGCAGGCTCTGGTGGGATTGAGGCACAAGAGTTAAAAGGCTGGTTGGCAGTGGAAGAATAAAATTCTTCTGTGGCCTTTTCAGCTGCCTTGCCACTAGTTTATCATTTTTTCTAAAGACTGTATAAACCCCTTGAGAAATCCTTTAGAACAAAGAGCTTTGCAGGATTTCTGTAGTGAAGCCCATGCAAGAAAACATCAGTTAATTAATGAGGCCAGATTATTTCTTTATCGTGCCTTTGTTTATCTGAGTAGAATTGGCTTTTTTTCTATGTGAGCCAAAACCTGCCTGACAGGAAAGCTGAGTCTGCTTTTTGATTCCCTGGAAAAGAGATGTGAATTCTGGGATTCCTGCACCTCCTCAACTGGTTATTTTTAATTGTTAGCCTGAATGTAGAAACTGAAGTACCGAAAGGCTTCCCTGAGTTTCTCAGCAGCACCACAGGAGAGATTTTTTTCCATGCCATATTTTGATTTTAGCACTTCTCCAGCCAGCTGCTCTAAAAGGTAAAGCAGGGCAGCTTTTCAGTGCTGTTTGGCAGTAACTCCTCCAATTGAAATGATCACTTTATAGTGGCTAGTAATGATTTATGTCAGGGCCCAAACAGGTAAGGATTTATTGCACCTCTAGTGGGCACAGCTTCAAATCCAAGAGGCACAGTGGCTCCTGCTGGGTCAGTCTCTCTTACACTTGTCCCCAGTGCCTCCCAACTCGGGCAGTTCTGGTTTAGTGCCAGGAAAGTGGCATTTCAGGCCCTGCTCCTTCAGGGCACGAGCCACAAACAAAAAGTGCTGGATGATTTTCTCTCTGCCCCTCATGCTGTTCTGAGTGTTCTGCTCCACACAGGGTTAAAAACACACCCCCCCCCTCCCCCAAATGGGCTTGGAAAGCTGCAAAGATTTGGGCTGCTTTCTTTTTGAGAGAGAGGCAGATCTCAGTTGAGAGTGCTGCTCTCTCTGAGGAACCTGAGCCTCCTGGAAGCTGCTGAGAGCCTGCAAACATGTTTACTCCTCTCAGCCTGGCCATGCAGCAGGTTTATTTCTGCTGCTGAGCTCAGCACACAAACTGCTGCAGGTACTCACCCCACGGCCAAGGAGAGAAGAGCAGTGCAGTGACTGAAGATACACTCAGATATGAGGAATCTCACACAGAACCTGGATTTAAAGCCAGAGCCAAACTCTGGGAAGCACAGGAAGAGCTTCCTTTTAACTTGGCACCTGACACGAGGTTGTAACTCTCTCTGTTTGGGTGGAATGTTCAAAATAACCCACCTTTGTTCACATTTTGAACCCTGCATTTCCCATTCTGTGCCCTTTAGGAGTCTCCCTTGCCACTTGCAGAGCTTGCCTGCTCCTTTTTCCCCCCAGGAAAAGCAAGGCTGGGAATGCAGTGGAGCTTCCAAGGCAGGGAAACAAACAAAGGCCAGAGTTCCAGCTCCAAAACAATGCAGGGCCGGGACCAGAAGTGTTTTCGTTTCTCGTGGCTGCGTCTCATGGCAAAGTGAAAGCATCTGGCATTGATTAATCGGAATTAATTGTGTTCTTAGGTCATTTTCATCCATAGGGGGGGCTTTTCTCTGAACATTCATTGCAGTGTTGCAATGCCATTTATTTACAGTGAGGGTAAGAACGAGCACCGTCTATTAATTGCAGATCCTGCCCCATAAGCTGCTTTGTGGGGCTGAATAAACCCCCCTTTTTTAAAAAGGAAAACCAAACCTAACCACACCAACCTCTGCTAGCTGCATTTCATGGCGGGGGAGCTTATTTATTAACCCTGACCTTATTGCAAATTGATGTGATTTTAACATACTGGCCCCGTTTTTATTCCCAGAAGCAAAACCCAAGCCCTGATTGGCAAATCCCTTTTTTCAGGGGGGTGGGAGAAGCTTCCTTTAATTGCATGGTGTGGAGTCGATGTCAGCGTGGCTCTGTGTTAACGAGCTATTAACCCCTTACCTCGGGGCTGAGCTCCGAAATGCCGTTTTCCCCACCCAGGGCTGTTTTACTACGCCGGCCACGGCTACGAGAACTACGGGCACAGTTTCCTGGTGCCCGTGGATGCCCCAAACCCCTACGGCTCTGCCAACTGCCTGTGCGTGCACAGCATCCTGGGGCTCATGCAGCACAAGGGCACGGCCCTCAACGTCTTCCTGCTCGACATGTGCAGGAAAAGGTGCGGACCCCGAGAGGGACATCAGCGGGGGGGGAGGGGGGTCGGCTCTTTGTTTGGCAGCTCTTTGTGGTGTTGTCTGTGTCAGCTCTTTGTTTGGCAGCTCCTGTGCTGTTTTAGTAACTCTTTGTCTTGTTTTGTTGGTCAGGTCTCTGTGTTGTTTTCTTGGTCAACTCTTTGTTTGGCAACGCTTTGTGTTTTAGTAACTCTGTCAACTCTTTGTCTTGTTTTATTGGTCAGCTCCTGGTGTTGTTTTATCTGTCAACTCTTTGTTTGGCAACTCCTGGTGTTGTTTTATCTGTCAACTCTGTCCACTCCTTGTGTTGTTTTATTAACTCTTTGTCAACTCTTTGTCTTGTTTTCTGGGTCAACTCTTTGTTTGGCAACTCCTGGTGTTGTTTTCTTTGTCAACTTCGTGTTGTTTTATTAACTCTGTCTACTCTTTGTCTTGTTTTATTTGTCAACTCTTTGTTTGGCAACTCTTTGTGTTTTAGTAACTCTTTGTCAACTCTGTCTTGTTTTATTGGTCAACTCCTGGTGTTGTTTTCTTTGTCAACTTCGTGTTGTTTTATTAACTCTGTCTACTCTTTGTCTTGTTTTATTNTAACTCTTTGTCAACTCTTTGTCTTGTTTTCTGGGTCAACTCTTTGTTTGGCAACTCCTGGTGTTGTTTTCTTTGTCAACTTCGTGTTGTTTTATTAACTCTGTCTACTCTTTGTCTTGTTTTATTTGTCAACTCTTTGTTTGGCAACTCTTTGTGTTTTAGTAACTCTTTGTCAACTCTGTCTTGTTTTATTGGTCAAGTCCTGGTGTTGTTTTATCTGTCAACTCTTTGTTTGGCAACTCCTTGTGTTGTTTTATTAACTCTTTGTCAAGTCCTGGTGTTGTTTTATCTGTCAATGCTTTGTTTGGCAACTCCTTGTGTTATTTGTCAACTCACAGTCTTGTTTTATTAACTCTTTGTCAACTCCTGGTGTTGTTTTCTTTGGCAACTCTTTGTTTGGCAACTCTTTGTCTTGTTTTGTCAACTCTGTCTTGTTTTATTTGTCAGCTCCCCGTGTTGTCTTGTTTGTCAACTCCTGCTCGAGTTTGAAAGTTGACAGAAGAGCCACTTTTTGAGAGAACAGCAAAAAGGGGAATGTTGAGACAAAAGCTGCCCCTCCTGCTGAGAAGTTTGTAGTCTTGAATTCTGCTTTTAACATGAGTAGGTTCAGCCCCAAACTTGCTCTGCTTGTGCTTCTTGGGTGGAAATGTGAACCCCGGGGTTGACTTTCCGTCCCCCCCTCTGCCTCCTGATTGGAATGGGGCGCTTCTTTTGGTGTTGTTCAAAAGTTACAAAGCATTAATGCCATTAAATAAGAGTGTGAAACTGGGCACCTTTCAAGGAGTTTGTTCCCTTCATCACTGTGTTTCCTTGCTGCAGGAATGAGTATGATGACACAGTTCTCATCTTGGATGCTCTGAAGGTCACGGCCAATATTGTTTTTGGCTACGCAACGTAAGGAGATGTTTCTTTTCTTCTCTTCTCCTCCTCCTTCTGTGCCACTCCAGGGACCTTTTCCAGACCAATCTGTGCTGTGGACAGACCCCTGACCTTGGTCAGCTCTCAAGTCAAGTGCAAAAGCTGCTCAATAGCAGGAGGCAAAAGCTTTAATAATAAATGGGAGCCATTTGCAGTGAAACCTCCCCCGAGCTGCTTGCCAGGGGAACACCAGATTGTGGGGTTCCCTTGCCCCATTCCCAACCCAGCTTTCCTCATGTTGCCAGTGTTTTTACCCTGTCTGATGCCAAGGTGCCAAGGGGCAGAAGCCTTTGAGATCCAGCAGTCAGGCCTGGCCAATGGGATCTTCATGAAGTTCCTGAAGGGCCGTCTGTTGGAAGACAAGAAGATCACTGTTGTGCTGGATGAGGTTGCAGAAGGTGAGCCCCTCAGCTGCTGCCAACTTGGCCTGTCCTCCCTCTCCTGGTGGATGTGTCACACTCCCCCAAGCTCTTTGGTATCAAGAAGGCAGCATTTGAACAAAGCTTTCCATGTTAGAAAAGGATCTGAGCTCCTCCAGCTTTATTTACTCTGCATTTAGCTTTGTCCCTGCCCGTGGCTCCAGCTGCAATTTGGATGTGCCCTCTCTCAACAACAATAAATTCACTACAAAGGGCAATGCATTGCTTGAAAATGCCTTGTTTAGTAATTACATATCAGAGCTGATGGGGGGGGAAAAGTGCTTTGCTGTGCCAACATCTGCTGCAGGTACAGAAGGAGAGGCCAGCCCAGATCTGCACAATCCTGTGTGGGGTATCAACCCACCCCTTCCACTTTTTCCTCTTGCCAAGCTCTGGCACTCTTGTCCTGTCCCCATGAGTGATGCTCTTCCACTGGGTCCTCCACTGGAATGAATTCACCTTCATGAAATGAATGACCCCTCATTAGAGCTCAGGCAGAGCTGGGTGTGAGGAACAGGGGAGGGCCAAGCCCACGAGGCTGCTCTGCCCTCCGAGGAAAGGGAAGAGCTTGAGCAGGGCCTCCTTTTGCTGGCTGTGAGGCCTTTAACTGAGCTGGAGTTGCAGCAGAATGAACCTTTGGTGCTCTTTCTTTGCAGACATGGGCAAGTGTCCCCTGACCAAGGGCAGGCAGGCCCTGGAGATCCACAGCAGTCTGTCAGAGAGGAGGGCGCTGAGCGACCCCGTCCTGCACGGCCCATCCTCTGCTGAGGGTCTGGCAAGGAACCTCCAGTGGGCCAAAGCTCATGGTATGGGGCTCTCTGCTTCATGCAGGACAAGAAAGAAAATGCACATTTATGTCTGAATTGTCACTGGGATGGGCAGCTGGTGGGTTTCACCCTCCCTGAGGTGAGAACGTGTGAAAATTCATCTTTAATAAGTATATTGAAGACCCCACAGCAAGGGGGGGGAAACTCTCCCAGTAGTTTCCCCAATGCACATAATTCATCTCCTCCTAAAGCCCTCAATTAAAATAATCAAGCAAACTGACAGGCAGGAGGAAAAAGGAGTTTTCAGTGCATGCAACCAAGAGATGAACTGGAGGCTTTCTGGGCTGCTCTTGAGGGGGGTAAGATCTTTTCACCCTTATTCACCCTGGTGTTGGGAGAACATCTCCCAACTTGCTTTGATGTTTGGGCATTTCTAAGCCAGCCCTTTCCCACATGCAGGTTATTTAACTGTGAAATCTGAATTCTTGTTGATGAAAACGATTCAACAGGCTTTGAAATTGTTTCTTTAAAAAAAAAAAAAAACCCACAAAATGCATATAGTGAGTTCTATTTAAGATTATAATGACCTTTTCAGAGCTACCACAGAGCATGCACCTCGAATTCCAGTGTGGTGTCCACATCCAGCTGGGCTTTGCTGCTGAGTTCTCCAATGTCATGATCATCTACACCAGGATAGTCAAGAAACCCCCTGAAATGAGAGTTTGCAGAGCCCACGTCACAGACTTTCACCAGGTGGGTGGTGCTGGCTCTCCTCAGGTGGCAAATTTCCCTCTTCCATCCCTTTCCAACTGCTGAGAAACTTCTCCAACTGAAAGAAATCCTGGGTTTGGGGGAGCTGCAAATTCCCTCCTTCCTTTCTTTCTTTCTTTCTTGCCACAGGACCTGGATGTGGATCCTAAACTGGCCAACAGAGGAACTCCTGAGGAAACTGGAAGCTATTTAGTGTCAAAGGACCTTCCCAAACACTGTCTCTACACCAGGCTGAGTTCTCTGCAAAAGCTAAGGGTGAGTAGATCTCATTCCTCACAGTTTTTAGCCAGCAGTCTTGGCTCACAGGCCTGCTGAAGCAGCTGGGTCTGCATAATAAGTCCTACTAAACACAGCTTAGTGAGTTCGTAAGCAGAAAAGCAAAAGGCAGGGAGTTGATGTGAGTGCAATCCTGGCTCTATTTTCAAGCCTCAAGCTGACCTTGGCTGAGGGGTTTTTTTTTAGTTATTTATATTATTTATTTGGATGTATTGCCCCCCCCTGCCCCGAGGGTGCAGTTCATGTCCTTGAAGCAGACCTGCCTCTTGCAAAGCCATTATTAGGAGCTGGGAGGGTTGTGGAGCATCAGCCAGTGTTGGAAGGTTCTCCCTTTTCTCTCTCTCTCTGTGCCATGGGGATTTCTCTCCTTCAGTGCCTTCAGCAGCCTGTGCTGGCAGCAGGGACTGACCAAAAGAGGTCCTCAGTCCACAAGTCTTGCCCAGGGTGTGTCTTTAGCTCTGAGAAAGGCTTTGTCTCCAAACCTAACTTGTGGGGTTTTTTTTTTCCCCCCCCCCTCTCTTTTACAGGAACACTTGATCTTTACTGTTTGCTTGCACTATGAGTATTCAGGCCTAGAAGAGCCAATGGATGAGAGAAAAGAAGTCAACGTTGGGAAGCCCCTGATTGCCAAATTAGGCCTTCACCGTGGATTGAGAGCCAACAACTGTCCCCACTCCTGCTGTGTGGCTGCTTCTCCTCTTCACAACCCGAGAGAATCGAGGCCAGAGGCAATTAAATATTACACCCCTCCTCATTGCCAAGGAATTTCTTCCCCCCCAGGCCATGCTTGCTCAGCCAGCCCCACCCAAGCAGGGCTGTGTTCCTGCAGTGCCTCTCCCAAGACTGCAGCACAGAATTCCTGCCCCCGGGTGGCAAAGAGCAACGTCCCAGTAGAGACCAGTGATGATGCTGCTGAGCTGGGCTTGCTCCTCTCTGGCAGCCTCAGTTTCCCTGCCCAGCAGTAGCTGGGATGGCTTTGGAATGCTTTGGACAATGGGATTGCCACTCTGCTCCTCCACCCTCTGCACTGTGGGGGCTTCAGGAGAGGCTGGAGGTGCCCTTGGGGATGAGGTTGGGATGGAAAGAGATTAAACTGGACTGAGAGATCAAACAAAGCAGCATTTTCATGATGTTGGTTTTTTTTTCCTCCTGCTGGGTGATGTGAAGATTTAAATGGTGCTGAACCCACTGCCCAAATTTGCAGCTGTGTGTTTGATGGGGGGGGGGGGGGTCTTTTCTGAGCTTGAGCCATCAGGATGGTTTTGTTTAAATCTTTGTGCCTTGGTTGGGGTTGGATTTTCCCTCTTTTTAGAAGAAAGGTTTGAAGTAATCCAAATAAATTCAGGATTCTCTGGCAAAAGAAAGGCTCAGTAAAAATAACCTTTTATTTCCAGAGCCCTGCCAAGTGCCTCTTTGGCCACAGAAGACCCTCACCCTGAGATGTCAGGGCTGTTCTTGCTGTCCCTGTGGTCACTTGGCCTCATTCTGTCAGCTAATTAGCAGCTTGGGCATCAATTAAAGCTCCTGGGCCCTGCTCACCTTGACAGAAACCCCCGATTGCTCTGAGGGTGAGGCATTTCAATGTTACCCTTTCCTATCTTTTAATCCAGGCTCACTTTTGGAGAGTCTTGGCATTTTTTTTTAAATAAAATGATCGATCATCTTTTTAGTTTAGCCTGGAAATGCATCAGGGAGCCCTCCAGGGAGCTCAGAGTGTTCCCCTCTGCTTGGAGGTGCTGCCAATTTATCAACATCACCCTGTTGTATCAAACAATCCAATAATCTGGGCTTTTCTCTATAAACCCTGATCAACAAAGACCTCTCTGCTCTGTTTTGTGAAGACTCCAGGTTTGCACAACTGGCAAAGCCCTGGCTGATGTCACGTGAGGATCCCTGACAGAGAATGTGATGGCAAAGGAGGACTGAAATCAGGTTTGTTACCTAAAGGTTCCTGAGAGAAGCAACTCCCTTTCTCAGCTGGTTTCCTCCAAAACTCATTAATTGCAACATTTCCTTATTGTAACTGATATTACAATATTAATAGGACAAAATGAATATCCATGGCATCAGTGATATTTTGACTTACCCAAGTGCTGCTGAGTCACTGGTGGCAGCAGCTTCTCGAACTTGGCAGATGGTGGCTCTGGAGGAAAACATGTTTTTTCTTGCCTTGCCCCTCAGTTCCTTCCCAGGCTGAGCAAAGAGAACTTGGGAGCAGCAGCTGTTGCTGGAATAGTCCCTGTTGAACTCCATCTGCCTGCCCAGCTCTAGGATGTTCAAGGTACAAAAAGCAGCATTAGGATCCTGATGTATCAAAAACTGCAGGGGGTGGGGGGTGTAATTATGGCAATTAAGAATTAATTAGAATTTCTTCCCAATGTCCCACACAAATTCTCCCCTGCCCTCTTGGCCTGTTGGTGGTTGGGGGGAGAAGAGCCTGAACCCCCTCCCAGGTACCCCCTCCTGTCCCCCCTGAGCCTTCTCCTCTCCAGACTGACCCCCCTGAGCTCCCTCAGCCTCTCCCCACGGGGTTTGTGCCCATCACATGCCCTGAAAGCCCCCCCAGGAGTGCTGATGTGGCTTGGAGAGCCACATCCCGGTCTCCTGCCTGCCTTTGTGACTGGTGGCCACTTAGCAAATCCTGATCGGTGGCAGAACCGCCGCAGAGGCAGCAATTTGTAAGAAATGGTGATGAACAGTTGCAGGGAGGCACCAAAAACCGGGTCGTGCCAGCTCGGGGGGGGGCACCCCTGAGCTTTGATGGAGGGTGTTGCTCGGTAAGAGGCTGTTGTGGCAGCGGGCAGGGGAGTTTGCCAGTGTTGTTACACAAAGCAGCTGGAATTTGTGCAGTTCTGACTCACCCTCGGTAGGTGGGGGGATGAATCAGATGCCCTTCCCTGCAGCAGCAGTGCCTCAAAAGGCTCCCAAAGGCTCTCCCGGGCCACAAAAACACCAAGGGCGCCTTGATTTTTTTTTTAAACTCTGCCTTTGATTGTAGGGAAAGCCCATCACGGGCAGTTTGGAATCAGCAACCCGTGCCAGGCCAAGCTGCTGCTGTCCCCTTGTCTGAGGAGGGGGTGGTGTTGCCCTGAGGGTAAAGGGAGGGAAGGCAGCACAAAAACTGAGCTCCTTCCCCCACTGCACAAGTGTTTTTATTGTCTGCCAGCAGCTTTCCCTCCTTTCCTGTGCTCAGAGTTGCAGCCCGTGGGTGTTTTGGGTTCCCCTTTAGCCTTATTTTTTCGGTAGGTGCTCCTTCCATCGGATGGCAACAGTGGGCAAACCTTGCAGGGCAGGACACCCAAAACTTGTGGCCAGCCGGGTCTTTTCCTTCCCTGCTTGAATCCCGTGCCGTGAGTGGTGTGGTGGGACAGACACACGCAGGGGTTTGCTGAGAAAATTCCATTAGATGATCCAGTTTTGCTAAAGCCTCTCGGCCCCTTCACCGCGTGGATATTGCAATATTAATAATCAGAGGATCCCTCAGGTTGGGAAGGATCGTCCCCTCCCGCTCAGGGCTGTGTGAAAATGCAGGTGGGGTCCCCCCAGCAAGAGGAGCCATCGGCAAAAAGGGGCTCGTTCATGAAGCGGCCTCATCAGATAGCGCGCGATGAATAATTCCGGATTTTAGCACACTCCAATAAATAGGAGGAGAAGGAAGGGAAAAAGAGCCTCCCGTGGCACGAGGAGAGAACAAAAGCGGCCATTCTGTGGGGCCGGGGGTGTTAATGGTGCAGGTGGTTAATGGGGAAAAGTCCGCAACCCTCGCTGGAAAGTCTCCAAAAATAGACATTTCGGTTTTCCTCCCCCACGTCTAGAAATGCTCGGCCTCAAAGGCATCTTTTGGGGTGGTTTTTTTTTTTTGCCAACAGATGTAAAGCTGGGCTGTTTCCTGCTGGAAAAGCGGGTTCCAACCGTCTGCCACCAACCCACCGGCACCACTTGAGCAGAAAACCGTTTTAAATCCACGATCGTCCGCAAGCAGCCGGGATTTCCGTGTGAAATCAGGAGAAAATCAGGTGCTGGGTGCAAGTCCTCACTTAATAAACCCGATTTTAAACCCATCCTTGCCCAAGCAGCCGGGATTTTCCGTGTGAAATCAGGAGAAAATCAGGTGCTGGGTGCAAGTCCTCACTTAATAAACCCAATTTTAAACCCATCCTTGCCCAAGCAGCCAGGATTTTCCGTGTGAAATCAGGAGAAAATCAGGTGCTGATGAGCTGCTCACTTAATAAACCCGTTTTAAACCCATCCTTGCCTTGGAGAGAATTCGAAGTGAAAACCTTAAAAAAGCCGCTAAAGTAACAGGCAGCGTGAAATTTTGGGCAAAATTGGTAAAGCTATTCAGGTGAATTTGGGGTTTGAAATACAGAATTTGTATTTTAAGCTAAGCCAGGAAGGGAAATGGGGTTTTGTTTTGTTCTTGCCCTCCCCAAAAGTGGAGAAGGGACCAAAAAAAAACCGGGCAGTGTTTATTCTGACATTAAAAAAATCAAAAGTAAATTGAGTTTAATTGTGTCGATCCATGTGCAATGTGCTCTTTGGCCCCAGCACATAAATATATGTACATACATATGTATATACATGTA
>VXBX01007026.1:1914-16651 GCA_013400415.1 Scytalopus superciliaris | reverse complement strand
CTAAGATTTTTCTTGCCAGAGAATTTGTCACACCTAATTAATTTGTTTATATGCAGTTAACTTGAAAGTCGAACAATGAAACAACGGTGAACACAATTAAAACTTTTTAAAATAATCTCTGATATAAATAGTTTGTTGCAATGTTACATTTGTAATTAAGGAAAATGCCAGATATACTGTGATTTTCCTGGGCTACCTTTGCCTTCCGTTTTTTTGAAGAGGTGATAGTCTTATTCTGCTGCATCCAGGCATTTGTTACATGCAAGATTTTATGATTTTGAACCACAGTGTATTCCTATGAATTTCTCATCTTAAAAACTTTCTCCTACTTGCAAACCTTTGCCTGCTTTCAAATTACAATTTCTGATAGTTTGTGAGGAAATGCATGATGAAAGCTGTGAGAGAAATTCTCAAACTGTGCCTGCCAGCATGTTGCAGACAGATCAGGGCAATGACACAATGATTAATGTAGAGCCTAATTTCAGTAATCTTAGTACTGCTAATGACTAAACAGAATATGGAATCCATAACTGTTGCTCTATATCCTAAAATTCTACAGATATGGGTCACAGAAAAACAAATTTACACCTTTATACATTTACCATTCATAAGTCTTCCTGAATTTTACAGAAGTTTTTTGTGAACAGAGGTCATTGTTTATTAATACAGTATGTTTAAATAGAGTTCAAACAAAAGACTCAGAATTTTAAAAATAAACCAACTATATATCTAATATTTCATGTATATTGCCAACACATACACAGCAGTATTGCTATTTTTGGTATTGTCATGACTACTGATCACCGTCTGTAACTACTGAAATGTAAATTCAGTGTGCTTGAAACAAGTTCATGTGCTTTTTGTCATTATTGTGTCTCCTTTCTCGTTCTGTACAATAAAAATTAACTATCATCCAGTTTTGCCAGTTCTTCTCATACAGCATCTTATCAACTGAACTTTTCTCTGGGTTCAACGAGTGACCTACTTCCTTGTGGTAAATGTGCAGTGAAAGCGCAAGTAAGGTGTCCCTCACCTACAGCACATTGTCTGCAGAATCTATAGTGATCTCAAATAATCTAAATGCCAAATACTAAAAGCCTTCCTTAATGCCTTTCTTCAGATATAATCATTGTGTTTTCATTGAATGAGCCCCTCAGTGGACTTCTTCCTATGCCCTTTTCAAACTACAGAAACTTAGATGAATTTTTAAATGAGCTGTATAAGTAAATTTGAAGCTCTGTGTTACTGGAAAGAAGCTAACATATCTACAACAGCCAACACTATCCTATTAATGAGAAAGCACTAAGAAAACACTAGCTTATTGTCTTTATTTGGTCAAAGTTTTAATCCAGCCCTTCATCTTAGAAGAGGTGAAGGAGTGGAGTGAGTGTTTCTTTTATCAAATTGCTCCCTGGCTGGGAGCAAGAAATTTTTAAATACTTTCATTGTATGCATGAAAATCAATTAACTGTACTCCAGTCTTACGTCCAGCTAAAGTGATCCAAATTTTTTCAACTACCAGAAACCCAAGAGAGAAGTCTAGAATTTCACACTTTCTGGCTCAGACACAAGGCACTCCCCTCTGAGGCCAATGTAAAAAGTCAATTACAAGAATATCCAAAAGGATTACTAAAGACAGCTTTAAACTATCTATATGTACAATCACATAGGGATCACATTTTTAAAAACTTAGATACAGCAAGCTATGCATCACAGATGACTGCTTTGCAGCAAGAATTACAAAAGAGAATTACTTCATTTAAAGAATATTACTTCTGCAACAGGTCTGTTCCTATTCACTTGCTTTGAGAGAGATAGCGTTGCATGAGACAAAGATACACAAAGCAAAGAAAAGGAAAATAGGGCAACAGCCATGCCCTGAGTCTCAAAGGGCATTACAGATGCTAAATGGCGATAAGCAGAACCAAGTCAAAGTGCTGCCTGATCTACCGTAAGTAATACCTATAACATCACCAGTTTTATTCTGCTTTGGGGGACAGCTTCTGACCTGACACATTTCTTGAACTTTATATGACCTGTTTTGTTGTCTGCAAATTACTGCAACTGACAGAAAGCTCCATAGTGAACCTATAACACCTCTGGGCTGGGGCTTCCCCCTTTCTCTTTGATTGTCAATTTCAGTGTATATGCAGACTGATGTAGTTAAATTTGCCCAATATTGTATTTATAGGGTACACAGAGAAGTTGAATCATTCATAGACTTACCTTGAAAGTTTAAACATGGGCAGTGCAATTTTAGTACTGATTTAAATAGTTATAATTAAATTACATAGAAATTATGTAATTAAGACATTTCAGAAATTACACTGAAATTGATAGATCTAAGTATGCTATATATACAAATTTTAAAAGCATTAAAAGCATATAGATTACCTTAAAACGTGAAATAGGGATTTTAAACCTATCCCCTTTGCTCTCTTTTCAGAGACCTAACCTTCAATAAGCTTAGAGCAAAAACAGAAGTTCAGGCAGCACACACCAAGGACAATTGCTATCTTTTGGCTGAAGAGATATACAAGAGAAATATTAAAGGTATTCTATATATCTAATTTATGTTAAGAACTTTAAAATGGTTAGAACTGACAGTTTGCCAGTGAATTTATCCCAGTGAATGCTGAACTAAAATGATGGTTTATGCCCAAGAATTATTTTCTTATGATTTGTGTTTCTTTTTAGCAATGTCTTTTTAAAATGTGAAATTGTATATACAGTGCAATAAAGTTGCCTTCTTCATTACCCTCCTCCTCCCAGATATTAAATACAGTGTACAGCTTGTGTGAGCATATTCCAGTCTTGCCTGCCTTACTTTGCTAATCCACCTCAACCTGTGCTTGGTAGGATCAACGTTTTCTGATTTGAAAGTATAATTCAGTCTTCATCTTTCTGAGTCCTAGACATTTTGTGAACAAAGACTGAACTATGTTACATAGCTGTGTTAAGCATATGGACTGTTTTCTTCCAGGCATTCAGCCCAGAACATGAAAGGATTTTGGCTTTTGTCTTAGCTATGCTGGAACACAAGTACCTAAGGAATAAAATAACACTGCAGTAATTCGTTCAGTTCCTACTTATTATACAAATTTAATAAATTGTACTTCGCATGAGCCTTTGCTTGAACAAAATTACTGGCTGGAAGATCTTCATGATCAGAACTTTACCTATGACTATGTTAATATGACACCCAAGAGAAGGCTCAGGAAAGCACCTGGCAAAAGCAAGCCGGGATTGTTCAAAAAATAAAACCAATATTGTATCAAAACACTGAAGGATGAAAGAAAACCTCACCCCCTTTTGTTATTTAAGAGACTTTCAGTAACAGAGGCAGACCATACATTTTAAAAATTGGTTCCCTTTCTCTTGTTTGTTTTTGCAAGTAAATTGGTGTGAATTATTACATGCTGACTTCTACAAAAAGTGAACTGGGGCGGGAGGGAAACAAACCCTGCTTTTTTTGTATTCTTCTTCTGCCAAAATTGCTAGTGTCTTCTGTTGAAAGAACAAGTATGGAGCTGACAGATTTACATAGTGAAGGTATTAATATAACAAAATGTTCATTGTAACTCTTATCACAAAGGCTGAGAGATTTAGCCTGAGATGTTTTGAATTTCTGAAATACTCAGTGATACCATCTCTTTTACCTGGTATCAGGATTTTCTTCTGGCTCTTGTTCAAACCTAATCAATTATTGAAAGCAAAAGAGCATTTAGAATGAGACTGAAGTTTTTATTATGCAGAAAGTAATGGTGTCTTTATAAGCATCAGCTCTCAGTTGCTTGTTTTGATTTTTCACACTTATTTCAGCTTTACATGGTACGAGGGCTAGGGATTTTTTTTTTCCAGATGATTTTATTATTATTATTATTTCTCTCTTTTTCCCCTCCCTCCCTACTGTAGCCAAGTCAGACAGCCTATTGAGAAACAGCAAACCATCTGTTAACAGATTTGAAGTCCTGAATTATACTTGAGTATGTTGAGGCATTCGTGCTTAGCCAGAAACATTCATTTTGAATTAAGCTATAAATACTGTATAAAAAGAACCATACATTTTGATGTAGGTTCATGAATAAATTTAAGGGAGGGCAGCTGCACTCCAGAGTTTTATTGCTTCAAAACCTGGTATTTTTTGGTGTTCTGTGATCACTTGGTGCTTTTATAGTGTGATTGAAGCTTTAAAACTTGAACTGGAGGGGAGATAATTCTTGTGTTAAACCATACAGTTTCATTACTGGATCTCTGGTGGAACAGAAGCTCTGTGGTTTTGGAGTTTTTTTTCTTAAAAGATAGTTAAAAAGGATAAAGGAAGAGATTACTTATTATTGAGTTTTCTGGTACAAAGCCAGGTCTCCTAGTTCCAGGCACTTTGATTGTTTTCCTTAGTTGCTATCTTGCCTAGTCTAGTGTAATCTATTAATTTTTCATGGTAGGAGAGACAGCCCTGCATAAAGCTTGCATAAGTAACAACGTGGAGAGATTGACTGAGCTTCTCTCCTTCCCTGGAACAGACATAAATGTTAAAGGTAAGTTATTCATTTTCTCTAGAGAAGTAAAAAATTAAGCCAGATGAAGAACTCTATTAATAGCTGTTTGGTAATAAAGTTTGTATTTATACTAGTAAAACTGTCTTTATTATTTTAAACAACACAAAATGAAGACTTCATAGCAAACATTGAGGTAAGATGAATTTATAACTGAAGCATGTTTTACCATCATGTTTTCTACTGATTGTTAAAAATATTCTTTAATTTTTTAATATGCTTTTCAATAGAATTTCTTGGTTTGAAATCAAAAGCTGCCACTATAGCCACAATGAACACTAAAAAGTAAAGTATTTTGCTATCTAATGAATGACATTATTAACATTTCAGTACTACTTCTACTATTTAAAACTTCCCTTGATTTATAATGCAGACTATGCTGGCTGGACACCATTGCATGAAGCCTGTAACCATGGCAGCACAGTGTGTGTCCGTGAAATTTTGCAGCGTTGTCCAGAGGTAGACCTGCTCAGTCAAGTCAACGGGGTGACTCCTTTGCATGATGCCCTGTCAAATGGACATGTAGAAATTGGCAAGCTGCTACTTCAGCATGGGGGTGAGTGCATTTATGCTAAACTGCTTTAGGGAAATTATCGTATGAGGTTCACTGTGTTTTTCTTAGTAGTTGTTTAAAATACAATTTTACTATGAAAGATGTATTTTAAAACATTTTTAAGCCAAGCTGGTTTGGTTACAATAAAAATGATGCTGTTTTCACAGTTACCTTGCTCAGCTGAATATGAAATTAACCAGAATTTTCACTTTTTTTTCCAATATGTTGATGTTTTTATTCTGCATTTCACACCACATGCATTGTAACTATGTTCTCCATACTCTTTCATGAGGGTGAAGATTGGCTAGTCAACAAGCAAGGACAAGGATTTTCTTTTGCTTTGATCAGTTTTTACCACAATGTAAAAATATAATAATGTATTTCAACACAATTTTTTTCAGCATTTATGAAAATTAATGTGATGGTCTTTGAAGAGCACATTTAGCTTGGTAACTAGTTGAAGAAAGGAATTTGTATTGTAATCATGATAACTACTGTTTAGTGATAATAGTGGAAAGGATGCCTTAGTTTCTAAAAATAGATACATTACCCCTGAGGCAGGTGCATGATAAATGTTTTAAACACATGATAAATGTTTTAAACCATACTTTTTGTTCAGAGACAGGGTATTTGTATCTTGTTTTGAAGTATGTACTGTATCAATGTATGTAATAGCATATTAAAAAAAAACCCCAAACCAAACAACTGCAAAAAATGATCTTGGTTATCAACTATTCCTTCTTTTCATTAATTTGCTAAAATGAATGTTTTTCAACATCTGTACCATTGACCTACTGTGTCAGCCTAAACTGTGTTTCATGTGCCAAGTCAATTTTTTCAGTAAAAATCATTCTGTATATAGTCATGAGACAGAAGAGTGCACTGTGTTTAGACAGCCTATTACTCAATTAAGGTAGAGCAGCAAAAATTTATTTCATTCTTGGCATATGACCCTCTGTATTCACAGTCTTCTCCTGCCCCCTAAAGGTTATGTCTGTGTCTGTTTTGCAAGTACCAGATCATAATCAACACATTATTGTGCAGTTCTGCCTCTGTGTTGGAGAACCCTCAGTTCTGTGTTTCCCAGGTGTTTTATATATCTACTGAATGGTGTATGCATGCCCAGCCAATACCTGGGCTCAGTTCAATCAGTCTAAGTGATGAAACAACCAATATTATAGTAAGCCCAGCTCCTCAGCTGGAAATGGCATTGCACAGGCAGATGTGCATTTTTCGTAGGCTGTTGTGAAGAATTCGTAGAGGATGATCTTGTTGTCTTAGAGGAAGAGATCGCCTTGCATTTTCACTCATGAGGGTTTTCTGGAAACTACAGGGCTGTTTGCCTTTGTCACTCTATGAGTTACGGCCTGGTAAGTAACTAACAGGACTGTGATAGCATCTTACCCATTCAATGTGGATTTATTCAGCTCAATTAGAACACATCTCTCTATAAACTGACTCTGTTTCCTGACTCTAAAAACCTTCAACTTGCAGAAGATTTAATGATACTGAACAATCAGGAATAATACTACAGCTAAAGTGTCTAATATGGATATGTAATGCAGGACTTTACCTTTTGTCAATAAAATGTATTTCTGAAGAAGTATTCAATTTAAAGTGACATCATTATTTTAGCATAGTAACCCAAATTTATCTAAGTAGATTCCTGAAGTGTTCATCATTGAAAAATACCTGTAGTGTCTTAATAGCCTTCATTTTTTTCTTACTGATGCAGCCTTTCTTAAACTCATCAAGAAATGTGTAAGCTGCTCAAATATTAATAGATCCATTGTACTATTAAACAGGGAATACTGAAAGAATGCAGTGTAGTCTGAAAAGTAAACATGTCCCATTTACTTCACTTCTGTTTATTAGAGTAATTACATTTTCATTTGAGAAGTCTGTCAAGACCAAATTTTGAATTGGTGGGGAAGACTTGGATTCCTGCCTCAATAGCTTATCTTGCTGCATAGCCTAAGGCAAGATTAGCCACACCATCCAGAAAAGTCAAATAAAGACCATCACAGTACCATGCCTTTAAATTGAAGTCAGTGTCAGCAAAAAACCTGGTATATAAAGTAGTTAATGGAATTTTGCAACAGTAGTAACATTGCCTTTTTACATACTCTATGTAAGTTAAGACAATATCATAAAAAATATGTTACCAAGTGTCTCTCGACATGTTCTAGATTGTATTGCAAATATGCAAGTCATCAGTTACATCAACGTAAGTTAGTATGAAAAGGAACTTAAACAGACTCCTAGCTGCTGGCAAAAACCAATCCAAAATCTTGTTTGTCTGCCAAATCGAATGTGCCATTTTTAATAATGGTTATATTTTCCCTGCAGGTCCAGTCCTTCTACAGCAGAAGAACGCCAGTGGAAAATTGCCACTGGATTGTGTGGAGTCAAAAACCGTAAAGGAAGAACTTCTGAATATTGTTCACCCAGAAGAGAGCATTGAAAGCTTTTATGAGTGCAGAGAACAAGAGTTTTGCAGGCAGCAGAGAGAACTGTGTTTGATTTTATTTAATAAGATGCTGCTGAATTTTTGTTCAGTTTATAATCTATCTTCACCTTTAACTCTCAGAGATGTAGCTTGTTCAAATGTACTTCCAGTGATGGCTTGTGGTAACTCTAAGATGAAAAATACACTTCCTGAAGATTGGTTGGTAGATACATATTTTAGAGAGCTAGAAACGTTTCAAAAGCTACCACAGTTTCTTCAAGAAGTATCTACAAACATGTTTTTCTTCCCAGGAGAACAGATGGAAGCCTTGTTAGCAACTCTTGAAACTATGGTAGAAGCATACAGCTCTTAAAACTTTTTAGCAGTTAACTTCCAAACAAACCACATTGGCTGAATCTTGTTTCTGACCTAACTTCTCTCTGACAACCAAAGAAGTACAAATTTCACAGCCTTACACAAGACCCACATGTTGGTATCTCCCATATTGTTAGTATTTTCCTTTGGCAGGTCATGAAACTCAGATACACTGATTCAACACACTTTTTAGGTAAAATTTTTTCCAGTACCAATGCCTTCTACTTGCCTGACATACCTGGATGTCTGTGATCTTAGGAGAGTGCTATGTCATTTGCACTGAGTTAAACTTTGTATTTTCTGTCTTGGAAGTCTTTACCTGTTTTTCTGTTTACCGTGGTTTTCAGAGGTAGTGACCCTAAATTTAAACCAAGCAGTTGTTTCATTCCTTGAGAAGGGCTTGTGCCTACGTATTTTAATGTCCTTTAATAAAGCTAATCTTGTAAATATCTGTCATGAAATAAAAACATACAGAAAGGCAAATTCCTTACATCAGTTTTTGTATTATTTATCCTTATTAAAATTACATTATGTAAATTAATTGTCTTGTTTACAGAATCAATACACTAGCATTTCCTGTATCTTTGTTTGATAGAAACAGTCACACAAAGAGTTGTGGGAAATCTCATCAGCACCATGTCGCTTGTGGTCACATTCATTTGTTCCGTGAGCGACTTTGGGGAGACTGGCCCAGAGACCCAGGTGATGTACAAAATTCCAGTGGGTACCACTTAGTAGAGCTTTAAAATAATGAAGTCATCTTGCTTCCCAGAACAATGACATTTGGAAGGGCCAAATCCACCCTCAGCAAATGCGAAGGTGTCCTTGGCTCTGTTCTAAATGATGTTGACTTCAAGGAATTTGATAAAGCCTTTACACTGGCAGTGTATAAAATGATCTGGTAACACTCCTTAGATTCCCTCAACTGAAGATGCCAGTGAAAGCAGTGGCAGAAATCTAGTTATGTTGGCAGGGGAATTTACAAAGGATTAGACAAGACAGTTTAAGTATGTACTGGACATTAGATTCTGACATTAAGTACGGATCTCCTTAAAAATTACACCCCATTTAATATGAAACTTTTGTTCTCCAGTCTGTGAATACATGCAAACTACACATGATAAATCCTCTAAATTAATCCTCTAGCCTAATTTAGGATCATGTGCTACATATTCTATCAGATGGTGCTTTTAATTACTCTTAAAATGAGAAATTCCCATACTCGTAAAGGTATTGAGGCTTGCAAGGCAGCTGAGCTACCTAACTATGCTTATGGTGTTGCAGATGCAGAAGAGTTACATGTTTTGGAGAGCCCTTATTGCTCATTTATACACCAACAGCTATTCTTTCTGCCTCGCCTTTTAGTACAGATCCAAATTAATACCACAGTAGGATCTGGGAGGAAAGACAAAGGGAAGTCTATCCCTTTCACTTCCAGGGGAAGAGAAGGAAGTAATGCATTAGAATGAGAATACCTAGGGGTTTTTCCTAGTAGATTCAGTACTAGATCAGGAATATTTTTAAATTTTAGTCTCTAAAAAGTAGGTATTAATTAGCAACCCTTCCAATTCCACTTCTGTAAAAGCAATTTATAATACCAAAAAAAGAAAAGGATGTGGATTAATAGCTGCTTCTGAAATTGATGTTGCTTGACTAGAAAGAATAATTCCATTGATGCATCTGGCTTGCAGCACATTAAAATTTCCATTTAGCCTTTCTGCAGTGGAGATACATGATCTCACAGCAATATGTGGAAGATGCTCACAGTGAGTTGGTCTTGGAACCAGATCTTCACTACAAATGTTTTCTGTTTATTAATGAGTGATCAGTGGATTGTTTCTGTCTTCGCACTTTTAATTTTTCTCTAGTAAGGAAGCAACACATAAAAAGCCTTTGTTGCATATGAGATGGACTTTTAGAGGATACAATGAAAGGAAAGCTATGTGTATATTTTGTAAAGAATGCAAAATTTACATTTAAGTTGGCAATATTAACATTAGTAAAGAATTTGATACATAATTGAGAATTTGAAATAACTGGGACTCAGAGAACCACCAAAAAAAAGAAAAAAAATCCTGGCATATCTGGAAAACAAATGCTTCAGAATATTTGTATATATTCATATGCCTAACATGATACACCAGTGACTGAAATGAAAGCAGAAAAAGCATTCTTTTGGTCTCATACAGATAGCAATTCTTATATAGCCAAGATATTCCCACAATTGTTACCATGTATGTCATTTAAAAGGGGAAAAAAAGCACATCAATCATTTTTAAGTCCTGCTACCCATTTCAACTAATTTCAAGTACCTATCTCCAAGGTATTGCACAGAAAAGTAGATAACATATTCCAAATTAATACTATTAACCTTGCAAAATTAAATAGTCAAAAGTTGGCAAATACATGAATTAATATTCCATATTCCATATGCAGTCCTAGCTTTAGCATTGTCTGTGTGCATCATCAATCTTTATATAGTGACACCTTTCTGTTATTTCTAATGTTCTGTAAGTGTAAGGACCATATACTGAAAACTTCCCTGTTATTTCCCAGTTATCACAGTTCGGTTTTCTACATACTCAGTTTTATATATACTCAAGTTTGTAAATTCCATACCCTTAAAAAATCTTAAGTATATCTCAGTCACATAAAACTATGTGCTTCATCCAATTTATTAGAGAGTACCTGTCCTCTCTCAGTAGAGCACAGCTTTCCTGTTAAGTCATGATTGCAATAAATGGAGATCTATTAATAAGTGATTAAACTGCTTTTTAAAATTCCTCATAGCATGTAGTGCATTTCCCAGTTCCTGGTTTAGTTAAAAGAACAAACAAAATGAGCCTGCCAGCCTGCTCCCATTTTTCTCTCTATGCCCATATTTCATATACTGACATGCTTCACAATCACAAAAGCATACCTTCATCCTCAATCCTTTTGCACATGTACCAGATGACAATGCTATAGTGATGCTGCAATGCTGCTTTCCAGTCAGGTGAGTAACACTGGTCAGCAGCACAAGAATTGAGACCAGTACCATAGAAGACAGAGCAGACTGGGATATGCAGTCAGGAATTTTTAGCATGCAAAGTTATTGGTCAAGGCTCAAAATTCTCAAAATATTGCATTAAGCCAAATTTCAGTGTTGTATTTTCTCTGTTATATATTCTTTGTTCCCATTACAAGATACAAAGCACATCAATTCATGTGGAAAAATCTTGGTGTTATTTGTAAGAAGTTTTATGGTCACACTGTCAAATAAATCACTACTGAGTCTGAGCTCAGATGTTTTGCTGTTGATATATTTTTATTTGGGAGAAAAATTTAGCATATAGAATTTAAATAATACTGTAGCTTCAATTACCATTTAAATTTTTCATAACAGAGAGGAGGTTCAAACCTCCCTTTAAAGTGTCTAAGTTCTGAAGATCTTCCTGCACCATCTACAATCCTGACTGCTATTAAATAACTGTATTGCAAACGAGCAACAACATAAATGCCCTGTGCAGACTAGTATCAAACTATGCCTCATCCCCTTACTCTGGACACTAGGCTTGGTTTTTTAGGGTTTCGCATGACAGGAAAGACATTGAGGTATTAGAGCATGTTCAGAGAAGGGCAACAGAACTGAGGAAGGGTTAGGAGCACAGGTCATATGAGGAGCAGCTGGTGGAGCTGTGGGTGTTTAACCTGAAGAAAAGGAAGCTTATCACTCTCTACAACTACCAGAAGGGAAGCTGTAGTCAGGTAGGGGTTGATCTCTTCTCCCAGGTAACAAATGACTGGACAAGAAGAAACAGCCTCAAGTTGCACCAGGAGAGGATTAGATTGGATATTATGAAAAATATTCTCACAGAAAGGACCAATAAGGCCTGGCACAAGCTGCCCAGGGCAGTTGGTAGAATCACCATTCCTGAAGAGAGTTAAAATATATGTAGATACTGCATTTATTACATGGGTTTTGTAGTGGGCTTGGCAGTGCTGGGTTAAGGGTTGGACTTGACGTTCTTAAAGATTTTTTCAACTGAAAGTATTCTATGACCAACAGCCCCTTTGCCCATACATTCAAGGACCACACAAAGCTTTTTTGCCTTAGCACCATGCCATGCTCCCATGTGGTCAAGAGTGCCCAGTAAATTCAAAGAGATCCCTCTCCCATTTATTTTCCAATAAGTGTGGTCTTACATTTCATGCTCAGTGATTATTGCCAAATGAATACAATTTAAAATCTGTCAAATAGCTCCTTTTTTAATCTCTTAAATGCACATAAAGTAATCGTTATAATCATTAAACTTACAAATTCATAAATCATCATCATATTCACCAGGACATGAAAGTATGCTTTTCAGGAAAACACCTCTAAGAATAATTTTGGAAAATATTCATCTCTGTGCTCACAGTCAGATAAAGACAGGGAAATGCACATAATTTATCAACCAAACTTGTGATCTTGGAGAAAAATTAAAAGAAAATAAAGGATTCTGATTTGCATAAGAAGTTGTTTAAGTCAGGATATCAATAAATACTACTACAATAGCATATTTGAGGCATCTGAGTAAATGCAAAATGCAAAATACTATCTTTTAAAAAATGATGAGCTGAGAAGACTGTCCAGCAGGCAGGCACTGAACCCCAGGCAGAAGAGATGAAACAGTAAAGGTGCAGAGCTCCAGTAACACTATCTACACAGATATCTACGAAACAGATGTTTGGATGCCGAAGTAAATTGCTTCAAAAGTAATTTGAAATATTACAAAACAATACTTTTATAGCTAAGGGTAATATACATTCAAAAAGGAAAATGAGACTATTTTGGTAATTTTCAAAACATCAGGAAGTACAGTTACTACCCACATTTGAAGAGACTGCTGACTGGAGAGGGAAGGAAAGCAGAAAGAGCAGTGCAAAAAATACCATGCTCAAGTCCATTTAAGAAATGGAGATTTAGCTTCTAAGTTCTTTGAATGCAAGTTTCTTTAGTCTTTCAGAAGAACTATCTTGTTGATGTTGGAAATTTGCCATTGGTCTTGAATGTAGCAGAAGTGAAAATAAAATAGTCAAAGAGTGAACATTCAGCTTATACCAATTGTTAAGAATACTGACACAGAGTTGTTTACCTGTTTTGGTTTGTCGCTTGCACACAGATGAAGTTTAATTAATTTAATTCTTATCTTACCTAAATGAGCTTGTATACATTTGTTACATATCACAGTTTTTCTAGAGAGTCATGTAAAGAGATTCTCATTCTTGTTTAACTCACAATGCACCTAAATCACCTTGATCTTTTATTCAAAATTAGTGGATGTTTTTCCAAGATATGTAACTATTATGCTTTGAAAAGTTTAGGGAAGGCAAACCTAAATGGGAAAAAAAAATTAAACCAAACTAGAGAGATCTGTATTAAAAATCATAGAACTGCAGTGTCAATAACTCAGCTTGTTGGTTTGCTTTTTGCCTTGCTTACCCATTTAGTCTTAAAATTTCACATTTGCTACTTCTCCATAATGCTCCAGTTCTGGTTATCTTTAATGATGTTATGCTATCTGCATACCTGCTGAACTTTTGTTCTGAGAACAAATATGATCCAGCAGTTTGGGGCAATCAATCAGTCACCACTTTCAGCTGTTCAAAGCACACCTTCCCAGTGTAGGGTACATGTTATTTATAATGGCTCTTGAACTACCAGAGATTGAACTTCATATGGATACCATGTGGACTGACAATAACAGATCTTCTCTGCTATAACACTCCTTCTCATTTCAAGAGTGTTGGTAGAATTTGTTCCCTGATGGGCCTTTGCAAACTCCACACAAAAAAGCAGTGAGGGAAATTATAAGATTAAATGATGGCTAGAATAATCAAAGGCTCTAGCATAGCTGTATTTATAGGGATTTCACCACCATTGTAAATGTTCAGGTTGGGGTGTGTCATTGCTTAGGAATAGTATTGCCCAATCCAATGCCCCTTCCGAGCCTCTCCAAATCAAGCACCACTCTTTCACTCCCCTACTTTTCTCCCTCTCCCTACCTGCTGTAGTGCAATAGAGACCAGAATTGAAGGTACAAGCGGCAAAGATTACCAGGTGAGATAAGAAGAGTTTATTAGAAACAGCAAGGAGATAAGAAAAAAAGAACAGTAGCAGCAACAATATTAAGTACAGAGGGTACAAGAAAAACAATTCACATGAAAACTGTCCCAGCTATTGACAATACCCTCAGCTGTGTTTTCTCTCCCTGGAACAGAGTTCCTTTTCCCTGCCATGCCCTCCTCTGGTTACTACAGAATTTAACCCTCTCCAGGGTGCAACCAGGACATTATCCACCCATTTTTCTATACCATCTACATCATGCCCAGATCCTACACATTCCAACTATATACATAAATAAATGTGTGTGTATATCTATACACACGCAAAAATATATATGTCTGTATATATATGTATGTATGTATCTATATAAATACACACACACATATATATATATACACAAAAGCACAGATGTCATTTCCATAGTCATTGGCTATCCCACCAAGATGTCTGTTGCATTCATTTAGTCCATCCATCCCAAATGTCTTCCAGGGCAGGAAGGCTGGTGTGCCGTCCCCTGGTTGCAAGCCGCATTAGGAGTTCACAGCTGGTGTATCAGGAGCAGTCCATCATCATTGTTCATGGTAGTTGTGCTCGCTTAAAGATAAACCGGCAGGAGGAATGAATCCAATTCACAAACAGATTATAAGTCAGAATTATAATTTAGTAAAAAAGATCACAATCAGTACAAGGGTACAGAGGAAAAAGTCCCTTTAACC
>VXBX01007025.1:664050-734524 GCA_013400415.1 Scytalopus superciliaris | reverse complement strand
TCTTTTTTTTGTTTTGTTATGGCAGTAGAAATAGGATACTCCAAGAATGTAATACTTGTTTTGCTGATTTGCACAGTTGAAAGTACTGTGTCTGCTGTCTGTATGAAAAGAATTTTTTGAATCTTTAGCAGAGGCCTCAGTACAGTTAGACACTTGGACTGCAGTACTGATAGATTTTGCTGTGGTGCTAAAGAAGAATAATTTCACAAAAATATGGAGACAGGTGTTAAAGCATTGTAAACTGATGGATCAATACAGATTGGTACCAGATGATGAACTCATCAAGTCTGCTGGGGCGGTAACAGGTGAAACCTCTTACGGAATCAGCATCAGGTCTTGAGTGCTTGATTGCAAGTGATAAATGTGCAGCCTATCAAGTCTGCTGGGGCGGTAACAGGTGAAACCTCTTACGGAATCAGCATCAGGTCTTGAGTGCTTGATTGCAAGTGATAAATGTGCAGCCTCTCTAGTCTCCAAGAAGGTTTTGGGTAATGAAAAGTCACATTTTGTGGTAAAATACATAAAGCAAGTATAGTAAAAAGTCTCAAAAACTAGGTTACACTCCAGAATTATGCAGTGTACTAAAACCTAAAAATAATTATTATTATTTTTTGCTGAATATTTCCAGTAAATAAATCAATGTGCAAGCTAAAGTTGTTAGAGATCTGAGCATGTTTTAAGTATAGACAAGTTTTCCACTGTTTTCAGTATGGGATTTAAGTGTGGTTTTTGTGGTTTTTTAATTGTTTGTTTGGTTTAATTTGTTGTTTTTGTTTTTTTTTTTTTTTACTGTGTAAGTGTTAGGGATTGGTTGTTAAAAGACAATATAGTTAGTAGTTGGTATCAAAATTGCATCCCATATGTACCTAGACTGTCTGCATAGTCTTTGAAATACTATGATGTACTCAGTAGATTTGGCAGCATAAGAAGTCACTGAAAAATTTCCAAATAGCTGGTGTGGAAACAGAAGTAGCCAGTTCTGAGCAGCTTCACTGTTGGTGAAATAGTCAATCTTAGGCCATTTAAAGCATTCCTGTATGCATCTGGATAATCTCTAGTTCTCATAATCATTAAATATGAGAGCACTGCAATGACACCTTCTTCTAAAAATGTCACCAGTCAAGATCCCAATTACATAATTCACCTAAGAGCTAACATGTAGGAAAATTCTTAACAGGTAAAGCAACCTTGAGGTATGTCTCTAGAAATACATATAAGAGCAACATATTTTCAGTTACTCTCATAAATTTATATTCAAGTTCCTAAAAAAAAAAAAAAAACACAAAAAAACAAAAAAAAAAACCCAAAAAAACCCCATTGATTTTCAGGGGCACTATGTAATTACTTTAGGCAACTCAGTTGCTTTCATTTTTTTACCTTGAAGATGCTCTGAAACTCACTTCTGCAGCCCATAAAACAGAGAGTTCACTTTATTCAGCTCTGTGAAGTCCTTTGGTTAACATCTATGAAAAGTGCTGGAACCTTCACAAAGGACACTACTTTGAATCTTGCTCCCAGAGCAGTCTGCTGTTACATGTCTGGGCTCTCGGTAGAGTTGGGAGGCAGGCGATTCTCAGACTGCCAGGCCCAAAAGCATGTGAGGAAGGGCAGCTCTGCCCAGAGCCAGCCAGTAGGAAATGCTGAGGACAGAAGTATCTGATCCTTTTCTGGTGCTTAGACACCTATGGCTGAACTGCAGGGAATCGTTGCTTTGGATACAGAGACTAGAGTCTGCAGACGGAAGGTAATAGAGTCCTTTCTGAGAACTGGGGAGCTCAGCGAAGCATTTGGGCATAGCACTTGAATTCCTGCTTTTACATGTTTACTTCTATATTAATGCTTAACAGATGAAAAATACAGTAAAATAATAAGTATAGATAATAACAAGTCTGTGTATTTCTGGTTTTAAAAGATACCCATCATAACTGCCCACAGTAAGTAAAAGTGTCTAAGGGTAAAAGTAACAACAGACAAAGTAGCCCAGATTTTTAGTAATAGACCTGTCTTGTCTTGTATCCTAAAGGTCAACAAACTAGCAGTTTAACAAATCTTGACTCTAATACTGTTGGTAAACACCTCTTATATTCATTAAGCCTTGGACCATTTAATGAGTGTCAGAAGCCTTCATCATAATAGTGTTTATCTTTACCCACTTTTAGAATACATGGAAGGTCCTTAGAATGAGCACTTGTAAAGATTCAATATTGAATAAAGATTCAAAATTTTAAGAAAAGTAAATAAACTAAATAACTGTAGGCTATTATGCCTTTAATAGGTAGCCTGGCTTCAAAACTTGTGCAGCTGCCAGTACCTTCTATTTAAGTCCCTAAATATATGCCTAGAAATCTAACCATGGGTAACCTATTTTGAAAGTCTTATGCACAAATATAAGGAGTCCCTTCATTAGTACTCACCAAATATGCACATTTTTAGCCTACTAGGCTATAACAGCTTGTATGTTTTAAATGATCTGTTACAGTGACATAAAACTGGACTAAATTTTGAAAAAACACTCCATTTAGAATGGAAGATTAATATTTCAACACTCTTTAAGTTTTAGTTTTTGTGGTAGTTCCATTGGAACAGATTACTGGCAGAATGAAAACTATTTCCATGGAAAAATATGAAGTAAAATAATAATAATAATTTAGAGACATCAGTCATCCTAAATTTCTTACATAATTCTTTTTAGTGGGGCAAATTAAGCTCTTTTCTACTCCAGGGTTGTATCTCACTAATTAAGAGTTATTGAGTGTAACTCTTCAAGGCTCTTCATAGAGTTATCACTGATAAATTTTCACTTTCACATCAATCAAAAAAAGCATTACTGAAGAATTATGATAACTCAAGAAGTTACCTATTTATGTAGGAAAACCACAGAAAACTGTTTATTGCAAAAAATATTGGCGATGTTACTTACTAAGGGTATTAACAGTATAGCAAACACTGAGTTGCACCCTCTGTTTGCTACGGCATATCTGTAAAGTAAAGTATACTGTCTCCTTTTTTTTCCCCTTGAGTTTTGTTTTTGTTTGCCTTCAAAATATGTCCTCCAGCATGTAATCTCACACCATCTTGTAAATTACGTAGGTGAACGCAGCCTTTAAATAGGGAAGGATCATTGTGCCTGAGCTCTCACAAAATTAAGAGATGGAGTTATCAGACCAAAATCTAAATATAATAGGATTTCAGCTTCTTTGCTTATTAGGTATTTGAACAGAAATAAAAATATTTTAGTCTAAATGAGTCATCCCCTGAACAATTTCTTATGAGAATGAATTTTCTAGCCAGAATTTGCCACCACAGTCACTTTCCTGTTAGTCTCAGAGAGTTCCACTTTGAGGCCTGACAATTAAGTCCTTCCTTCTGAAAATGCAGATGTTTGTTTCCTGTATATACCCTATCTTCAATAACAGTCAGTTATTGAACCGTTTGGTCCTTAGGAACCAGCACCTTTTTCTGCAGTTAAAAAATACTTTGCTGTACAGTTGATAGCAAGAGAATAGATGTCAAATTTGGTACATCCCATCTGAAAAGATTCAGGGCTCTATCCCCATTGCAGCTTTTAAGTGGCTTACAGCACATTGCATGTTGAATAGAAGAAACTCAAGGTGTGACCTTTAGATAAGTCCATTCTCATTTCCATGGTTATCTTTTAAGGAATAATCAAAAGTTCTCAGTTCAATGAATAATATATTTTCAATCTGCATGTATTACACTCTGCTGAGGACCAGTGCATACATCTGGGATAGCATCACTCTTTAATGTTTGTCCTCTTAAGATCTGAGCAAGACATGAGATTAAGTGAGATCCATACTAATGTGAAGTTGCAGCCACTCATTGAATTGACACATAGACTGCTTTTCAATGCTGGTTTATGTAGGTTAGAAGCCTGTCTGTTAGCCAACTAGCCTAGATGGGTCAAAAAGAGTTGCTGAAAAAGCACAAGTATGTGGTAATTTTTTTCATCTGCAAAAGAAATGCCAGTAATAGTGTCCAGATCATTTTCTATGAATTAAATGAATATGACACAGAATGTGTCAATTTATTTGTGACTGCAGCAGACTTAAATTACAAGTGGAAGCTGATACGTAGGTTAAGAAACAGGAGCTCAAATTTTTTCTATGTTTAAGTGTCAATTTATTGACATACATATTTACTACATAGTGATACAGAACAGAACATTCTACTTAAGTGAAACAACAGCTCTGTTTTCTGTGTGTGTTAAGGGCCTAGCGTTTACATATCTCACACTGACAGTAATGTCACTCACTAAATTCATGTGAGTAAAAGTTTGAGTCAATCAACATGTTGTAAATCAAAACATTTTCATAAATGCAAAGTCATTAAACTAAAGATAGTTAAATTTAAAATGTGAATGTACTAGAAAGGTAGTATGTATAGATTTTACTTCTTTATCCAAAATTATTGTGGCTAGGATAATTCCAAAGATGTTATTGCTGCCATTAGATGCACTGTTGACCCATCTTTTTTGGGTTCTCTACAGTTTACCTTTGCAGAGTCAGATGGGCTTTGTCACAATGCAGAAATTTAATGGTAGCCACTGAAGCAGAAACAGGGAATTTTACTGCCTTTTACTGAGGTACTAAGTTCACCATGATCTCAGTTACAGACAGGATACATATTATTTAATAAACTAAGATATTATTAAACACCATTTGTTTAATTACCCATCTACATTTAACTAAATACAAATGTAATGAAACAGACATGACCATTTCAATGCAAATTTTCTTGCATATGTTACAACTTGTCCCTGTCTTGTAATGTGTATTCTTTTACCTGGGATTATGTCATCATCTACAAGAAGGATTCCCATAGAGAGATGGGGAATCGCTAAGCACTTTTACTGAAAATGGAGATCATCCTTAAGACAGGGAGGCTTGATGTCACATATTGAATAAGTCATGAGCACAGACTGCGTGCGCAGAGGACTTCAGTTTGTGCACTGTTGTGCAGTTTCTCAGTCCCTCCTTTCTCTGGTATCATAGCTTGTATTATTATGGTACGTGGGAATCTCTTCCATGCACAGTTTCCACCAAGAGAAAGGCAGAGCCATATTATGTAATAGATTCCAGCTCAAATTTCAGGAAGTCTAAGTGAAGGAAGAAAGTCCTCTGAACTTGAATAATGAGTGTTATTTATATTTGTGACATTATAATATATCAGAAGTGAATTTGGTATTTTCGCCAGATTCTATTAGACTCCAGAATATTGAGCAATGGCAATAGTTGTTAGGTATAATGCAATATAAAGGTATCAGACTTTGATCCATATGCATAGTATCAGTGTATCACAAGAATGATGTATCACAAATTTTATTTCAATTTAGAAATTGTGGAGTGGAATGAATTCTATCATATTTTTAATTGCGACTACATGATAATACTATTCTTTTTCAATCTTTAATGTGTTATATTTTTACAGTATGTGGGTATTAATTCATTTAATAGAATGCATTGTCATAGCCGCTAAAACAAGCATATCATTGTATGTAGAGAAGTCTGGGCTTGAAAATGCTAACTAAAACTGGAAGTCAATTTTTACTTACTTTCCTCCTCTCCAAGTAAAGAGAAAACACATGAAGTTTCCCTCTTGTCATTGACTCCTGATATTCTGTCCTAACCTGGCGTTTAGAAGTATGACCTAGCATTCAGTTTACAACTACTTAGCTTCACTGAATCCTTTTTATTTCCAGCAGAGATATCCTGACAGAAGTTTGGGGGTTTATTTTCTTCTTTTTTGTTAATGTGCACATATTTTAGTACCATTTGAAGTAGTTTAGAAAATTTTATATTTCTGTCAGCATGTCTCCCCCAACTTTCCTAATTAGTTACAATAGGAGAAAGCTAAAGGGAAAGCAAAGGAAAATTAAATGTGGCTTTGGAGTTATATTTAATACGAAATGGCTGTGGACCAAATGTTCTTATCCGTACCACTGTAAATGGGAAAAGCTCATTGAGTGAATGGATGTACTTCAGACATACCACAGTAATGAAGAGCAGAATTTGGCTCTACAATTTTAAATATTGCAAGTTACAAGTTATTTTAGGTCTTAAAATGTGACACTACTCATTTTTGTTTGTGTGCTTTACTTTCTTTTTCTTTGAAAGCAAGGAACTTATGCTGGAGTTAAATGATTAATGGTTTGATATCTTGAAAGATACTGGAACACTCAGGTTCCCATCTCACGCAATTCTGTTTTCCAAAAAGGGACTTCTGAAGAATTCACCTGTGCCATACCAGAAGTCCCAGCATTTTTGTACACTGCTCCTGTGAATACTACTGTGAAGTCTTTTAGTGACAGTGAAATTTGCATATTTCTGAACTCTTTTGAATGAAGGACATATGCTGTTGAACTTTGCACTATAGTCATTAGTGAGAAGAATAATCCTCTGCAGTTGATTCTCTATCAGTGGAAAAGTAGCAGAGTGGAAACGTGCATTTTGATTGCACTCTGAAATTCATGAGAACTTAGGCTGAAAACTGCAGGCTTGCCCTGATGAACACAGGCTTCTTTTCAGTTATCTTGGGGATTTGTCTGGCTTGCCTGCAAGAGGTGGCCGTCCAGTAGCAGTGCAGCATGGCCATAAAGGTTTGCATAAGGGACCTATTTTCTTGGTCCGGATCTTATATTTTGTCAAATTTGCTCTGGCAAACAGAATTGAGTTTTCAAAGTTGTTGTCTAGGTTTCATAAGGAGAATTAACTGCATCCCAAGAACTGGTGAACCAGAGATCAGAGCATGATGCTTGTCATTTCCTTGCTATCTAAAATCTTGGCACCAAATTGGAAGGATACAAAAGCGTGACAACATGTAACATTAATCTGCATTTTTCTTTAGTTTTTGAGAAAACTATCTAAGGAAATTAGACTAGAAGGTAAAATCATTTCAGAAAGCTGTTTTATGCACTGTAAAGAACATCTTGTGAGACCCTTGGTCTGTTGATATATAGGTAACATTAATGTTGTCCCATATAAATACAAGCTGTAATCTTCGTTTGTGCACCACACAAACAGGCAAACTGCATGCCGTTGACACTGGTGCTCTTTTTGGTTATTTCTTACCATTCCCAGAAATCACATGGGAACAGCATGCTAGAGAAGAGCCAGTTTTCAGGAAGAATGGAAGCTCTCGGGACACAGTGACACTGAGCACTGCAGAACCTGGCAGAACTGTCAGAGAGAAGCTGTAGTTTCAGGTTATAGTTCCAGACGATGCTCTTCTCTGTGAGTTGTCTTCCTACCTCTCACTAGTCTTCTACACAGGCACTATTGGCTGTGCAAGGATTTCTCTTTGTTCTTTTTATTTGAACAGGTCACCTCTTACTAGTGAGGGCCCAAGCTGCAGTTTTTCAGGAGCTGTTTATTTTTGACTATTCCTATGTGTGTGAGCTCTGTGGCAGCAGCATCTATTGCTTTGTGCAGAGGCATTGAGCAGATTGTCTGAGCATGCACAGTGAGAGCTCATCAAGAATTTTAAGACTAATGTAATGGCAGCATGGTCACGCCTACTAAATGCCAACTAGGTTGCCATTGTTACAGAATATATAACAAAAAAAAAATCCTGAAATTCCCTGAGACAAAATTTTTACTAGAAAAAAAGACAGGGTTTCGGCAGAAACCTCACTCTGTGGTAGCACTAGATGTGACACAGGAGGAGTCCTGCATCTTTTACATTCCTGTCTGCTTTATCTAAAGACTGCTAAAGAACTACTTTACTTTCTAACTGTTGTTTGAAGTGGCTATCTGAAATCTTTGATACAAATTAGGGAAGCAGTTTCTGTTACTTGTGACCTATATGTATTTAATAGGTCAGCAATAATATCTTCGGAGATAGACAAATTACCTTTTTTGCATTAATTACTTCATATACCTTATATACCTTCTCATTTCTCTGTAAGTTTTTTTTTTTCCCTACCTTGTCACTTCTATGAGGAATTACGTTTCTAGGAATTCTTTTAAACTGACTAGTCCTTCTGCTGTTTTATGTTTTGTGAATCACAGTTTGCACAAATAAATAAATAGTCAGCTATGGACTATTAGCAGAATGGTTGTTCTTATTATTTGGAATTCGTGGTTTGAAGATTGTCCTATTATTCTGTTTCTTGTCTGGAGGTTTTTTAGCAGCAGAACTAGCAGGGAGTAATGAATAATCTTGTTTATGGGTGAATAGTCTCCCAGTCAGCCAGGCAAAGGAAGGCCATTATTCTAAAAAATAATGAAGAATCTGGTGCAAATTACAGAAAAGAGCAAAGGAAAAAGGAATGTAGCAGTGGTTGGTTGACTTATACAGAGAACTGGAATTTTTACTCATACTTCTAGTGACTGTTTCTATGTTACTTCACTGGTTCAAATTATTATAGTTACAGCATAAATAGACATCAGTTACCAGAAAAGAAGTGTGGCAGTTCGTTCAGAATGGTAGTAACACCATGGGTGGAATACCTATAGAAAATACATTATATTAATTAAAATTATTTTGTCAGTTCTCATCAGAGAGGTAAGACTAATACTACAGAGTTTGCACACTATTGAAGCTTTTTTTTTGAGAATATTTAAACATAATTTCTTAAATTTGCAAGATATGTAGATTGTAAGTAAATTCAAGTGTGTACTGTAGCATTCATTCACAACGTATTAGCTTGCAATAAACATTGTCTATTTGTTAAGTATTTCATAATGCAGTGATAATCTGATGAGAAAAGGAGATGAGAAACTGCAAGGTATGACAAAAATTAAATAAATTCACAAGCATTTTCTTGTGAATATATTTTAAGAAAGAGGAAATTATGTGCATTCTGGGGTGATTGAAAAAACCTCAAATTTTGTTTTTAAAGAGAATTGGAGATAAGTTTAACCATGAAGTTGAGTTCTTTGTATTTGGCAGTGTCAGGAGATGATTAGGATGAGATAATTAAACTTAACTTTGTTCACATCTGTTATTGATAACGAGTATAGAAAAACGAGATCCAAGATACAGCAGTGACAGAAAATGTTTTACATGATTGTCACTGTGAAAGCTGAGAAATCTGCTTTGTTAATTTGACCTTACTTCTCATCTTTGAACTGCACTGTGACATTAACTATTGCTGATTTATTGACTCTTATCATTCATTTTACATGCCAACAAATATCAACATATGCCCAAAATTCACTGCCCATGAATATTCAACTACTTGCAAACAAGTGAAAGAGTGTAAAAACACAGGGAAAGTGATATTTAAAGCACAGTCACTAAGGAAAATATCTGTATCTATTCTTACTATTTGTATAGTTCTAGGCAGTGTTACTATTTTTCTGTCACTGCTGTATCTTGGATCTTGTTTTTCTAAGTAAATTGGTTATGAATTTGCTAACATAAAAACCGCAGAATAGAACCAGTGAAAAAAAGACTGTTGAAATTCTATTTCCATGCAAAAAAGAAGAGCATTAACTAGGCCATGATCTGTAGGGAGTATGGCAATGAGCACCTTGATTTTTCCTAAGAGAAAAGACATGTAGTACGCAAACTATGTTCTCTAACTGCTTCTGTTGAAGTGCTTGTCCATCCAGTACCTTGCCATGGAGAACTTTTATAGATTAAGGCTTTGTTCTTGACTCTATATACATATTTATATACGTCTGTATATATGCTTTCTTGTTTGTTTTAATTTGCGTCAATATCAGTGCTCTGGATTTCAACTTTAAATTGCTGAGCACAAATGGAATCTTACTGTACTTGGTCTCTAAGGTTCAAACCACATCCATTTGCATTTTAACTTGGAAATAATGGAAGACTGTGATTCATTCCATACAGTCCTTGCAGGCAACAGGAACATTTTTTCTTTCTCTAACTGAGAAATTAGTTTAGCTGCTTCCTTATCACTTTGTGTTTGAGAAGAAGTTACATGTAATCAGAATATATTTTAATGTTAGCAACAGGCAATTTTCTGGTAGCAGATTACTGGCACTTGAATACTTCTGTAAATTTTGTGCAAATTTTGAAAATCGTTTCCACATCTTAGAAATCAGGCATTAAAAACATGTATTATAAGTTTTCATCACCAAGATTCTCAGTGTTTGAGAAATGGTCATTTTCAGTGAGTAGTCAAGTAGTTTGGAAACTTAATAATAAAAATTGCATTGGATGGGGTGAACTCTTACATATTGAAAAATGAATAATCTTTGTTAAAATATTCTTACGGTGTAGGGGTAATGTGCAATAAATCAAAACAGAGTGCAGCTACTGCTCCGATAATACATACGCATTTGCAATGAAATTGGTACCCTTTTTGGAGGCTGTATACTGTAGAAATGCAATTCTTTTTTGTTGTGTTTTTTTCCCTTTTTCAGCTGAACCCGTTGATGTGCTAAAAGCATTAGAATTTCACAATTCACCAGAAGGAGTATCAAGAACAGCAGGATTTTGCACAAACAGGAGGAATTCAAAAGGATCGGATGTTGCTTACAGAGTTTCAAAAACTGCACAGCTGAGTGCCCCAACAAAGCAGCTGTACCCAGGTAAGATTGTCAGAAAGCTATTACTTTACTGCAAAATCATTCTCAGAAATACAGTCTGTTAAGAACTGCCTCTGGGTCTTGGGGGACTAAACAAGGCTAGTTGTGGATAGCTGGTAATGTGATTCCATCTTTTCTCAAATTACTCTAAAATGATATAGTGAAATTTTAGGAAAGATTCCTTGGATATTGTGGAGAGACTTTTATTCCTTTATTTTTCTGTCACTCGTCATTTGACTCAAACTGCTGAGAGAAATGATAGTTAGAATATTAAAAAACTAAAATCATGGATCATCTAAGTTTTCTGTTTTGACCCATCATGCAGAGTTTGAACAACTCTGTCTATAAACAGAGATTAGATGTGGTAAACAAAAATATTTTCTTTTTTGTCTTTCAAAGTAGCAATCACATAGATATTACCCAGATCTCTAAAAGGATAAAACATACTTTATTTTGTAGTAATGTGTTCCCAGAGCAACATGAGGAACAGCTCTACACAGTTCAAGTGTAACTTAAATGTTCTCTTAACTCATAGTTTTATTATTGATGGAAAATCAAAGCAAAATTCACTACTGAGGTAATAGCTGTATTATTTTTAACAGAGTTTGAATGTATCCTTTCAGCTAAACTGCTTGTAGTTGACAAAGCTATCCAGCTGAAAATACCATACACTGAATGGCACATTCATCTGTAGTGTCATGCTGATATTCATGTGTCTGTGTATAATTAAATACTTCTCCACCTTGGTAAGAATAGTAGAATAGGGAATTCTCTTTCTTTAAAAAATGCAAAAATGATTAATTGTATTTTCATATGAGGAAAGGCTAGGGGAGTTGGGTCTGTTCAGCCTTAAGAAGAGACAACTGAGAGGGAACCTGACTAAATGTGTATAAGTATCTAAAGCAGGGGTGTCAAGAGGATGGAGCCAGGCTCTGCTCCATAGTGCCAGCAACTAGAACACAAGGCAATGGGCAGAAACTGATGTACAGGAAATTCCACCTGAATGAGGAAGAACTTCTTTACTGTGCTGGTAACTGTGCACTGGAACAAGTTGCCCAGAAAGGTTGTGGAGTCTCCCTGGAGGTATTCCAGAACCACATGGATGCAATCGTGCAGCATGTGCTCTAGGATAACCCTACTTAAGAGGGGAGGTTGGACCAGATGACCCACTATGGTCCCGTCCAACCTGACCCATTCTGTGATTCAAAAACTACATGAGTTGCACAGTGTAGTAATCTGGCACCTTTATAGTCTGAGTTTTATAATGAGTGTCATTGAAACCAAGTGGTAAGACAAAAAACTTTAAATGAGTATTCAAATACAAACGAACAGAAGATTAAACTGACTTGGAATCACAGATATTTTTTTAAAGTTTAGAACAGCGCAAACATCATCTGCTAAATCAAAGCCTGAGAGTCTAGAGCTGGGAGTCTGGGAGCTTGGGTTGGTTTGCACTTATTCATGAATCAAATTGTAGCATAAAGAAGAGTAAAGAGATCTGGCTGCTGCAGTAATAACTGTTCTTTTGATTTTTGAATGCCAGAACATGTTGCCTGACATCGAAATTTCTATAGCCTTTGACTGTCTTAATTTAGGTACTCTTCTTATTAATGCTTTTAGCTTCTGCTTTACAACTGCAATGAGTTTTCTTGATTATACCAATCTATTGTAACACTTCTGTGTTCAGCAGACAAATAAGGAGCGTTGCTCACTCACAGTGTAAAAAGAAGCAACCACAAAACTTTGCTTAATACAGGAAAATGTCCTTCTATCCTTTACATGACTGAAAAAAACATTCAAACAACTTTTTGGAGGTGATCGTGGCAATTACTTCCTTCTGAATCTTGTGGAACAGGCATCCTCTCTCCTGACCACAAGAACCCATTCTATGATTGTATTATGTTTTTAAGAACCATTGAGATATATCTTTCAGGAATTAAAGTGAGACCAGAAAGAGAAAAAAGAGATAAAAAATTTTCCGAATATGACTTTTTCTGTACTTGTTTTGAGAATTAGAAAACCCCAGTTTATATGCTAGATTCTCTGGTTTCCATCTTTTCCGGATTTATAGCTGTATATATCATTGTGTTTACAGGTGGAGATTTTCCAGAAGATTTTTCAATATTAATGACAGTAAAACCTAAAAAGGGTATCCAGTCTTTCCTTCTGTCTATCTACAATGAGCAAGGAATTCAGCAAGTAGGTGTTGAAGTTGGTAGATCCCCTGTCTTCCTGTTTGAAGACCAAAATGGAAAACCTGCCCCAGAAGACTATCCTCTTTTCAGAACAGTCAACATTGCTGATGGCAAGTAAGTGTAAAATTTTAAAATGAGAAACAGAACCACAGACCACTGTATAGGTGTATAGTATTTTCAAAGAGTTTTCTTAAATACTTAAATGAATCAGGAACACAGTTTCTAGCTAGTTGGACTGCTGTGGTACAAAATCAGAGAACCTTTGAGCAGAATATAGTTCCAGCTTCAAATGGTGTATACAGCTACAAATAAAGCAATCTGCCTTTCTTGTTTGCCATTTCTATAAATGAAGAGTGATGGAATAGTCATAGAAGTTAAAAGCACTAAACCTGTGAAGATTCTTCCTGTGCAGTACAGAAAGAAACTCTGTTTTCAAAAAGTCTCAAGGAGTTGTCTGGTCAATTTGAAGATGGTAGGCAGAGTGAAGACAAGTTGACAAGACAGCATAGAATTTCTCCTGTCCTGAGCCAAAACAGCAGATAAATAAGATGGTATCTGTGTATAAGGAGATCAGGGAAGAATAAGCTGAACAATTAATCTAAAGTGGTGCAAGGAGTTACACTGCACCTCCAGTAAAGGAATTAGTCTCAAATACCTGTTGCTTTATCAATACAGTTGTTAATCTATTGTAGCTTTGTAGGCAAGCAATAATTTTCTGTGAGTGTCATTCTAGTGCTTGTAAAAGGACAGTCATTCTTTCAAAGGCTTTTTATGTACTGTGCTCTGGTCCTATAAGAGCAGCCACAGTCTTCAGAGATACACAGAAGTAAGTTTTACTAAAGCAAAAGTAAACACATCATTAAGGAAGGGCAAAAACTGAACTATAATGAAATACATTTATAAAGCAATAAAGGAGAAGAAAAGAAAAAAGTAATTGTCTTCTTGATGTTGTATTACCAGACAATGAAATTATGCCATGAAACCTAAACTTGATGTGTTTCCCTAGCAGGAGTATTAAAACAAGGCAGCAATTTACTTTTTTTAATTGACTTTTGCTAAATAACAAAGCTTTGACATGGATTTCAGAATTTCACCAAAAATGTTGAGAAACAGACAAAAATGAAGAAATAAAAATTAACTTGGTTTAGTAAAATTTCCTGCAGTGAGATTATACAACTTCTAAATCAACTGGAGTCAGTCCTGTCCACAGTGAGCTATGATTTCATGCTTTCAGCTTCTACAGGCTTTCAAAAAATAGGCCGACAATTTTCTTCTGACTCAGCTGTTTTATGAAGGATCTAGGACAACAATCTTCATCTCAAAATGAGATATATTTAAAAAGTGTAAACAATGTAATGTGCCTGAGGATGCATGGCCAGTTTGCTTTCATAATGATAATGTCTAACCGCGTTCCAGAGAAAACATGGAATTACAGTTCTGGCTCAGTGATACTGTTTAGCAGTCAGATTCCATTAGCTTCAAGGTGCTCCTTTTGATATACAGAAGCTCTTTGTAACGATCTGAGCTGTCTCTCTGATTTAGGCAACCTTAATGTCACAAATGCCAACTAAAATAATTTGATTCCAGCCTTCCTCCTACCAGTCAGTATTATGACATACTTTGACACTTTTTGCCCTGGTCTGTCAAAGATTATTTAACCCTTTGCTTCATGCTAGATTGCAGAGTGGTCTGCTCTTGCTCTTAGATGTTTATCCTCTTATCTTTTTTTAATATCTTAGTTATTAATTAGATAATTAAAGTGGTCTGTGATGATTATTAATAAAGTCTTATAAAGAACGTAATAGAGTTGGGAAAATCATATAAAACTTTATTCTCAAATGTCTTTAAAATAAAACAAACCACACTTGTTAGTATTCTGAATCACTTCATTCACGTTTTGATGAATATTATGTAGGCAGGGGTATTGTTGCAGGAATATTGGCAACCATTTGTAAGTGTACGTATTTGGAACAGCATCTATGTTGGAACTGTTGCATGTATTTGAAAAACCTCTATAGCTATGTGATACATTCAAATAAGCAAAGGAACATGGTAAAATTTTGGTGCTTGATCATACAGAATAAATACTAAAACGTAAATAATAAATAAAAGGCGCTGGGTTAATTATATCTGTGCAAGGAATTCCTTAATTAATTTAGAAAATCAAACACATTCGTAAAAAAACTCTGCTGTTAGATTGTTCAATGTAAAAATGTAAACAGAGCACTCACTTATAATTTAAGTTTGCTGATGTTCTTCAGGTAAAGCTGCAGAGGTCAGCTTGAACTTCATCTTACATAGGATATTCTCAGTGACCTGTGGATGAGATTTGTTTGTGTTAAGGGACAGACAATATATAAAAATAGTCAAAACATTGTGTACATTTATGCATGTATGAGGAAATAAATGGAGACATTTAAAATTTTATCTGTGAATTAATTGGTGCATTATCTGCTATAAACTGACTTGGTAAGAACACAATGACCTAGTTTTAAAAACATAAATTACAGTAGAATTGTGTTGGGTTTTTTTAATAGGTGGCATCGAGTAGCTATTAGCGTGGAGAAAAAAAGTGTTACAATGATCGTTGACTGTAACAAAAAAACTACAAAAGCACTTGACAGAAGTGACAAAACAGTTGTGGACACCAATGGCATCACTGTCTTTGGGACCAGGATTCTGGATGAAGAAGTTTTTGAGGTACAAATCAATAATGAACAAATGGTATTGAGTGATTTTGTGTTGAGTGAAGTGCTTAATAAAAACCAGAGTAATTTTTTAGGTCAAAAGCTGATAAAATGTAGAAACTTTGATTTATAGAACCTGTTAGGATAGGCTGAAAAGAAAAAGAGGTTTAAAAGGGAGATGGACTGTTGAAAGATGTGATGCATTTTTCTCTTTTAGATTATGTTGTATCTGGAAGGGACTTGCTTTTTTTTGTCTTTTTGCCTAATATTGAGATACCTGAGATATTTAGGAGAATTCTTCAGGGAGAGTTGTGTTGTATGATACTGAATCATTTTATTTCTATCACTCTTAAAAATTTGCAGGTATTTGTGCATGCTAAGAGTATTTGAGAGCAGGGGAGAAGGACCTGGAAAGTTCTCTGTGTAATATGCATCCGTTATAGTGTTTATCCCACTTATTACTCTTTCCAGTAAATGGAACATACTTTGGCAATAAGGACATATATGTTTCCATCAGTTACTGGCCAAGAAGTACATATAGGAAGGGTAAAATGCCTCTAAGGAAGTATGAGACTGCCAATCATGAGGCCTTTCTAGGTAGAATCCTTATGTCAATGATTATTTTTACAGGCTAATAATAAAGCTTCTTCAGATGTACACTATGGAGTTTCTTTTATAATATTGTGATACAAAAGTTAAAACCGTCAAGTTTAATTAATTACTTAATTACAGAAAGGTATAGGCTATTTAAGGAGTTAATGATAGTTCTGGAAATTTCGTATTCCATCATTCTTTTGTCACAAAGGTTATTAGCCACTCAGAGAGAAAGATGAAACTTTGACTTGAGTCGTGACAAAGACTAACTATTCTAAAGCAAAATAATTCCTACTGTAGCAGTTTCTACTCAGTGACAGTTTCCTGCATCCTTGCCTTTTGCAGTTGCATATACAGTTCCCTCTGCTCTTTCAATGCCTATAAAAAAAGAAGAGATGGGAAAGGGTATGGTGGGCTGCTGTTGGAAGAGTCAATGAGGTTGAATGAAGACATAATTAGCAGATTAACGTTAGCACTTAAAATCAGAATTGGCAGATTAATTGAAGAAACTCAAAAATAACCCTGTATTTTTCTTGAAGTCAGCATGAATGTGAGAATATAACTTTAACAGAAGCTGCTAGAATGAGGTAAAATCACTGTTCTCTGAGAGGTTTTTGTCACATCTGGAAGGATGAAAAAGGAAGGTAGTGGTAGTGATCCTCTGCCAAAATATTTTGCTGAAATCTCCTATACTGACATGGCAAGTTAGTGCTTCAATTCCAGCTGAGACCCACTAAGAAAAAAGATGGCTTTGGACTCACAAGAGAATTTGTGCAGCTCTTTGTAAAGTCAGTTTAGAGGCTGAATCTTAATATTCAGTACTGGGAACAGCAGGGTTTCTATCTTTTCCAGTGTCACTGTAGATTTCTGAATTTCTTGAGTGATAAAGTTGTCTTACTCAACTGAGTACAATTCTTTCCTTTTGTTTTATTTGGAAAAATCAGTTACCGTCTTGTAAGGTTGTTCTTGTATTTGCTGGGGGTTTAGATTTAGTCTGAAGTCTTATGTAAATGAGAAGCTTGCAATCTTTGCTTTTGGGATAGGTTTCTGCTTTCTCTTTTACTATATAGCCACCATGGATTCACTTATACCAATGTTTGGTCATCTGAATCTTTAGCTAAAAATGTGCTTGTTGAAATTGGCGTGTACCTCAAAGTTTGAACGAAGTACTGTGCCATATACATTTTTAATGAATCACAGAATCAGAATATTCTGAGTTGGAAGGGACTAACAAGGATCATCGCGTCCTGCACAGGACAGCCCCAAGAATCACACAATGTGCCTGAGAGTATTCTCCAAATGCCTCTTGAACGGTCAGGCTTGGTGCTGTGACCACTGCCCTGGCAATCCTGTTCGACTGCCCAACCACCCTCTGGGTGAAGAACCTTTTCCTATTACCCAGCCTAAACCTCCCCTGACACAACTTCAGGCCATTCCCTTGGGTCCTGTCACTGATCATCACAGAGAAGAGATTGGTACCTGCCTCTTCATTTCCCTTTGTGAGAAAGCTGTAGACTGCAATAAGGTCTCTTCTCTAAGCCAAGTCACCTCTGTCCTTCAAAGGCTGGCCAAACAAAACATAATCTAGTTCATTTTTAGTTTGTCTGCTGTTTTTCTACTCTAAACAGCATTCTTTGTTTTCACTAACAAGACTTTATCCATCCCTTTGTTACTGCTGCTACAAGTTCTAAAGTTTGGTACTGTTTCCTGAAACCCGTCTCCTGCTTGAAAGTCTCCTGGTTGTGTCTTAAATGTTCTGTTTTTCTCATTCATGGTAGCATGGAGTGATATTTGGTGATTCCATGGGTCTCCTTGTTAGTACTTCTGTGTTAGGAGCCCTGCTGTATCTTGGGACCACAACAGGCAGTGAAGAAACATGTAGCACAATGTGTCTTATTCTGTGTGCAGGAAATTCCAGAAATTAAGTTATTTAGCCATGACATTAGATTTAACTGTTTAAGACTTAAAACTGTATACAACAGGTTTTTCATATGTTGTATATTGCCTAGAAAGTCCCATTGGAATTTACACCTCTGAGTGTCAGAAGGATTAATATTATATCCATGAATCATAAAGGCTGTTTTATCTTGGGTAATAATGATATTTTTACTCATAATAAGCCAATGATTTGATCACAGGGATAGTGGAGCACTCTTCAGACTCCTTCAACTGATTGGAAATTTAAAATGTGGAAATAATGAACCTGTAGATAAATGTTAAGAAATCTTGGGCTTCAAAAACCTACTCATTGAATATGACAGTGTTTCTTTTTTGTTTTGAACCAATTTATACAGTGTAATGCAACTGCACCAAAACCAGTTGCACCTCTTAGGTAATTCACAGCCCTGTTAGAACTGTGAACAGTTAGATAGATCATATATTCCCATTCCCTTAGAGAGTACACCTAAGCCTCTATGATTTCTTCTGTACACACATAAGTCAGAAACAGATAATATTACATGACATTATTCTGACCTTCTGACAACTTGGTTGTATCTTCTGGAAAAAGAATTGCTCTTTCAGTCGTATAGCTATAACATTTTTGTATGGACCATTGTTCCTCTGAGGAATGTTAAACACCTACTTTAAGACAGTGTTATATCACAGTGGATCAAATATTCTTTTTTGTTTCTAATTGCATTATTTTAAATTTGTAATACAAGATTTAATGAAATTAAATTCTTGGCCCTTTCCATCTCTGTTTTTCTGTTCTTAATACTAGCCTCCATTTCGTAGGCAGTTCTCCCATCTTTGTTCTGATTCTGGCAGTCTGGCTATTGCTAAAACAAGAATATGCTATAGTACACTGGGAAATTTTAAATGCATACATTCTAATCAGTTGGATATGACTGCTTTGGTGTAACTTTCCAATGATGATCAATAATTTCAGAGTGAATGGGTGTCTGAAGATCAGGTAGATCACCACTGAAAGAAGGAAAGGGCTGATTAACGTCCTAAGAGCATGATAAATGACTACCAAATTTGCTGTTTTTGTATAGTCAACACACATAATACTCTTTGGTAAATTTACCTACTGCCACTAATGCAGAGGCATATTTTTAGTAGTGCTGTCAGAATGATCTTCTGTTTTAGCTTTAAAAGCAAGACAAATTTTATCTAAAGTATTTTCTGAATCTAGTGGAGGGATTGTGTGTTTTATATGAGAAAATTCCAATTTGGAGTTGCCTACTGCACATTCCTGAATAGAAGTGTTAATCCTAGATTTTATGACATTGTGGTCAAATAATATGAAAGTCAATGTGATGTTAAAAAGAAGATATTGAATTCAAACAAGCATTAAACATCAAGTGCACACAAATGCTTGAGAAGCAAATTATAAACTGTGACTGTGTCATAGAATAATAAAATTATGCTGTCTAGAAACTGTATTATTATTAACTGCCAAATTATGAGAACTTCATTTACACTGCTAAGCCCTTGCTCACTGAAGTGGATCTTTTGATATCAGTGGGACTAATTTGTAAATGGTTGTTTATGAAAGACTGTTACAACATTCCTCAAACTTTTACATGTGTCTTTTGAAATTAATAGCTTCTGTTTTCAAATACATAGAGCAGGAGAGACTGGTTTGTAAGTGCTTACTGCAAAGCAGAGAAATCTCCAAATAGCATATTAAAAAAAAAGAGGAAATTAGTGAGATGTTGGTACATGGCACCTAGTAAAAGAATTTTGAATTGTATCCATTGAAATATGTTTGTAGCTTAAATGTTTGATAAATAATAGGAATCATTTTATTCTTTGCCAGGATTTAAGGATTTGTCACTCCTCATTTAGTACTGTTGCTGTGAACAATAAAACATTTTTTTATAAGTATTTTATAACAAGTTAGTAACTAACAGAATCTTTATACAGATATTTCCCCATAGACATTTTTTCTTCTTTGGGACTCCACACGTGCCAGACCAATGCAATAATTTTTAGGCATTGTACTGTAAATGAATTTAAGAAGACAAAACCTTATGTATGAGACTCTCATTTAAAACCCAATGAAAGTATTAAAAGCACAGAGTTTAAATCCTTGCAGTAATACTTGTTAACAGAGAGTTTGATACTAGGCATTAATCTGTTTTCATGAAAAAAGCACTCATATACTTATCTACAGAACAGTATTCCTTTAAACAGCCTGAGTGAGCAGTTGAAGATAGACTGATAGTGCCCTGACAGCAATATGATTTAACCTGCAGAGTCCTTCAAATGAGGAACCTTCTCTCACATATCTGTAAGCATGGAAAGACCAAGAATGCAAGTGCAGAAAGGCCATTCATCTGTGTGCATGCTCCCTTAAGAAGGTAACTGTAGTAGAATGGATAGAGCTTTTACTAACTGATCAAATTTGCTCTAGTTACAGTAGAATAGAGAAGCCAGCTCAAAGCAAAGTGCCCCCAAAGGCATAGAGTGTGAGGTGTCCTCAGTATCCTCTTTCATACAGTCCCATTGAGCTGCACCACCAGCTCTTGTAGACACAGCCAAAATAATTCCCATTATATATCACATTTAGTAATTGCTACTGGCTGACTCAGTGTTTAGTGTCCATCAGACTAAAAAGTAATGTTTAACATACATGGGGCAGAAACAAAAAAATGCAGTAGGTTCCAGGCAAAAATATTTAGAATCAGCCTTTTAGGTATCAACACCAGAGAAGTGGCCAACTTCCAGCATTGAGAGGTAAAAAGAAAACCAACACTATAAAAAAAAGCAAAGCAAACAGTTTTTCCATTTCAGAGGCACCTAATAAAACCCCCAGATTTCTTGCAAAAGCCTTCTATTTGGCATGTTTTGTTTTGCCTTTTTTTTTTTTTTTAATCTGAAAGAATGGTGATTTGCTGTTTATTAATTTTTTATAGTTTTCCAAACTTATGCTCAAGGAACAAAAGTAAATAATTCCGGTTTCCCTTCCCTATTTTTAAAAGCAGGAGAATAAAAGAAAGCAAGATTCTGGTAATTCATTGGAATTCAAGTTCATTTGCAAAGAATGTTCTCAAGAAACAAAAGAATGGTCACTTAAACTGTTTGTAATTACATTAAATGTACTTAATTAAGTAAAAAACGCTATATGTTATATCAGCTCCAACAAATTTAACAGATAGGATGTATTATTACCTCATTTATTATTGTGTGTAATACGTTTCTGTTTTAGACACAGCTGTAAATGAGGTTTCAGAGATACATGAAAATGTAAGAGATTCGCAGATGATCTGTCAAGCAAATAAGATGTCCTTGGTCACATGCATATGTGTGCTGTGTACACTTGCTGTTATATAGGCATTATAATAAACTGATCTCTCAGCCAAGAATCACAGTTGACTTCAGTCTGTTTTGAAGGTTAAAAATTATAATTGGTATATCAAACTATTTCTTAACCAAGCTGAATTTATCGCCCTATAAGCATGGTGTTTCAAAAAATCAAGAAGACATTGATTTCTGTGGAAACTTTGACCTGTACAGAGTTTTGCTTTTGCAATTTATTACTTTTACAGTGCTTCAGTCTGGCAGGCTCTAAGTATCTTTCTCTAGCTATATTATGCAATGGGCCCTGGTTATGGAATATTATATTAAAGGTCCTTGGAATTCCTCAATCCCTCAAATCTTTGCAGGAAGATTAAATGAATTCTGCAGCAGGTTTTTCTAAATTCTATAGTGATAATATCCATGCTGTCTAGACTTTTGTTCTTTCTTTGGAATCTGTAGCTGTACTGTCACATAACTAATTAGAGACAGTTGGCACATATATGCAGCTTGGGATTTCTTCTGATATACTGAAGAATTCACTTTTGTACTGCTTAGGCTTTAGCCATAACATGAAAATGAAGGATACTGATTTTGTTCTTCTGAGTTGATTTAGTGCCTAACACTACTTTTGTTTTGCTTTTATCACAATTTACTTAGATATCTTTAATTATCCTTATAAGCACATAAGAGTTACTCATTTTATCCAGAGTATTAATCACAAGAATGGTGTTTTGCTAACAACAACCCTCCCACTCTATTGAAAGTCTTTTTGAACCTCTCAGATATATATAAATTAGACATTTAAGTAATTGCTGCCCTTTTTTTTTTTTTTTTTTTTTTTTTGGTCAAACTGGAAAAAGAGCAAGAAGCTTTCTGCTAATTAAATACTTCTCAAAGATCTCATTATTTTACTCTAAGAAACAACAACTTGGGTTCTCAGTTCTGGTCAAGTCACATTGTTAAGTATTATCCTAGTTGTTCAACTAGAAAGTTCACTTGTTCTTAAAATTTTTTTTAATTTTTTGAATAATTTGTGAAGTTTGTTTCTGTGGAGAACATCCTGCAGCGTTTCTCAAGTAGTTCTTGCCTGCTAGTCTGTGAACAAAGATCACTTTCACCTGGCAGGGTTACTGTTTTATTAAGGTTCTTGTAAAAGAGATATCCCCAAAATATGTGTCTGAACTGTTTGAGTTTCTTGTGAAGCTAGGGAAGTAGACCATAAAATTTTACATACTGGAAGGAAACATTAATTTCAGCACTGATTCCTTCATATAGTTCCCTTACAACCTTGTAGGAATTCATCCTTTCGCCTTTATAACAACATGGGTGTCAATAGTGGAAATCTCTTTTCTTGATGGTAGAAACTTTCAGGTAATATATAGACTACAAATGGACTGCTTTACAGTTGTACTTCTCTAATGCACCATATTTAGAAAGCATTAGTAAGACTACATAGTTAGAAGGAAAAGAGAGTGTTTCAAGAAGACAGATAATATCTAAGACATTTAAGAACTCAATTAAGGTAATAAGCAGCCATTAGCATTTATTGCTATAATGATAAAATAATTCATTCCTTACTGCTCAGGTGCTTGATGATTTACATCACTGAGAAAACTCTGACACTGTATCTAACTGGAGAGATTTTCTTTGTTCCAATTTCTGCTGTGGAATCTAAGAAAGGTTCCAAAAGCTTGGACTCAAACATAGCAGTTATTTACATAAGGCTAACAAGCAATAATTACATGAAGACATAGTCAGAATTGGAAAGAGAACTTTTTAGTTTATTGCTTTCCTGCAAATTTGGTCTCCATTTCCTTTTTTTTATTTTTATTCAACATTGTATTTTTTCAGTGTTGCAAACTGTTTTCATATCAAGAAGCTCAATTTGTAGTGCAGATACCTCACCGTGTGCATCACTGCTTTGTGTTTTTCAACAAATTGTTGAAATGTACATGCACAAAGACTTCTTATTCCAGAATGTCACTGTGAAATGTCTGAGAGATTCACAGAGGAATTTTCAATGTGTGAATTCACCACACACTTCTCATTCTTAGCTGGCCTGTTCCTTGTAGAACAGTTAATGTGAGGAAATGTCTCTGCAGTTGTTCCACTAAGCAGGTGTTGTACTGACTTGAGCATATTCTCCTGGCAGCTCTCTAGCCTCATTCTCCACCTTTGCTGTGATATTCAACAAAGAAGTGAATGTTTTCTCAGATCTAAATAACTCTTTTAAATAATCTCAGGCAGCTTTTTTTCATATAATCATGAGGCTGATTCAGTAGTCTCTGATTTTAATTATGAGCACACCCCCAGAATAGAGGGGAATGAAAATGGTCATAGACTTTAACCATTTTTTTTTCCATATTGCAATGAATTACTCAACTATGCATGATCATGACAATTTCACAGAGAAGGAAAAAGAAGTAGTCTGTACAGGCAGTTGTCTTTTGTACTTTTTTTTTCTCTATGCACTTTTCAGTATACTTAAAGGATGCTCAGGTGTATTTGTACATTTTGAATTGTTCTTCTGTCTCCATTCCCACTTTTGCTCTCCCTTTCTTGCTTTCATCATTCTATCCTGTATGCACATATTCATATGTTTAGATACATCAGTGTTGTTTTAGAGATCAACATACTGGAATTCTTAATAACCCATGACTCCATTTATCCATAATTTCATTTAAAATTCTTGGGATTTGTGCAGGTAGATCATTAAATGCCTAATTTATGACTCCAGGTCATGAAGTATGAACAGATTATTTGTGGTTTATTTGCAAAGAACTTTAGAAGATTCTATTTTAGTCTATAAAGTTGAGCAGTTAAAATCAAAGAATGTCTTTGTGAAGAATGAAGTTTTTCTATGGAAAATTTTCAAAGGGAAAGAGTGTGTATTTGTTCAACAGATATGGTAGAACGATAACTAAATCATAATAATGAAATCTGCAATAATGAGTGTGGAATTTCAAGTGCTGAGATGATTGACGTGAACTGAAAGGAAAGCTCTTCTCTGACTATTGAAATAGGGCTGCCAATACTTCACAGAACAAAATACTCAAAGAAGCCATTTAATTAGCAAAGACAGAAGAATACAAAGAAAAAGTAGAAAAAGAAAATTAATAATTTACTGAAAATATTTTTATAGCAGAATTTGAAGGAAAAAGAGGGAAATTAACATTTGGAATGCCAAATGTAAAATCAATTGGTTCCTCAGTATCCTTCTTGTACATGAATAGCCAGTAGCAATTTATGTATTCTGTGCAAGACTTCTGAGGGCCTCACTCTGTGTGGACCCGTGGCAGGCAGACAGGCGAGGCTGGGAAGTACAGTCAATGGATCAGGAACAGCTTTAACCAATTTAGGGACATCTAAGCCAAGTGGTAACAGCATACTGAGTGCTTCTTGCAAACACACAATCCAACAAAGCTCAGTGCCAAAATTCCATGGCATTCACGATCAGCACAAAGCAGGCTCCAGAGTACTGGCTACATTCCCCGACCTGGGTTCTCTTGGGCTGTCACACTGAACAGTAGTTTCAAGAGTCATTTGGGCATTGCTCACACAAGCTGGCACACTGTGTGCATGGTGATCTGTATGGGCACCTCAGAAAGCTGTGGGTGTTCAGGGGCATGGAGCAAGACAATGAGTTGAACTCAGGGTGAGGACAGAGGGTTCTATACATTCATTAATGGCTGCTCAAAAGAGTTACTTACCTCTTTTGTCTTTCAGTTGCTAATTCTCTCTATTTTTTCCCTCTGCTTCACATATTTTAATTTGGCTGGTGAAAGAGGAAGGGCGAAACACTTTGCTGGAGATGGGGGATGCATAGCCCAGGCTGATAGTGGCTGTCCAAAACCTCTCAAACACTCGGACTCTTGAGGGAGTCATGTAAGAAATCAGAGGGGGAATTTGTCTGTATGTATAGCAGGTTTTGAAAGAAGATGCAGAAATCAGAAAACGTTGATAAACTAAGGAAAATAAAAGAGACAGTCCAGAACTGCTGTCAGGGAATCAAACTGCTGCATTTGTATTTAATTCTGAAAGCTCAAAAATATATTCCAAATCTAAATTACTCTGAGACACACATGAGTCTATAAAGCAAAATGAGTTGAGAGTATTGTAAAAAGCAGACTTGTAACATATAGGCATTATGTGCTATGAAACTGTTTCCTACTATATGATTAAAAAGATAGTAAAAATGTTGCAGAACTGGGAAAATTGAAAATTCATTTTTTCTTTTTTTTTTCAGTTTGGGGAAGTTTTGCTTATTTGTTTGGGTTTGTTTTTTTTTTTTTTGTTTTGAAAGGAAGGAGTGTTACAGTTATTCTTTACTATTTTGTAATATTCTCCAGTTTTCTTAATTTCTTAAAGGTTACTGTTATGATAGGTGTAAAGCAATTTTGGCAATACTGAGAGAAATGTGAATTTTCCCAGCTGTAGATTTCTATCAGTGATGATATCTTCACTTTAAAGACAGAACAGGCACAACACACTAACAAATTTATTCATTTGTCCCTATTTTGGGTAAAACCAAAATAAAATTACATGAGAAGTATATAAAAGCTTTAAAATCCCTCCCCCTCTGGGGAAGTAGTGAGAAATTGAAATTAATGGGTTTTGACCAAGAACATGTGCCAATTTTCAACAAGCTCATTTTTATGAGAACATATGAAGCTCCTGGATGAGGAAATTTATGGAAATGTTGGCAGGAATTTACCTAACGCTGTTTAAATAGTGCCACTATGTTAAGAAACACACTGGATACCAGACACTTTCTGTGGAAAATGATAAACACACAAGGTCTCTGCAGGGGATCTCAGCAGAGCCATTTTTATTATCCAGAATAGTGGATCCCTTTACTGTGAAGTTTTTCTGCATTATATATGGAAATACAGGTGAAAATAACATTTGCTGGCAGTTAATTTTTTTTTTTTTTCAACACATTCTATAGTGTGTATTTACACAGTGCTTACTTAATTATTTTTTATTCCAATTATTGTGTCTCTGGTACAGACTATTTTATTTTATTGTCTCCTTCTTTGAGAGCAGAGAGGTGATGCAAAGTCTCAGAATTAAACTGTTGATGACTTGCATGCCAAGCTGCATGCTTGTAGTAGGAAGTGCCCTGAATTAAATCTTAAGAATTTAGACTGGTTCCTAGTGAAGAAGTAAACAAACAGAGGAGGAGTTGCACTTTCCCACCAGGCATAATTTTAAGCCAGAATTTTGCACTTAGTCCGTTTGGTGTTAATTTGCATCATCTTGCTATGTGAACAATATTTAAGATGTTTACCATAATAGCAGTAGAAATTAAGTAGCTATGATATTTATAACTACAGATGGTGATATCTAAGTATGATGTGCCTAGTTTTGTTTCTGATTGCAAACTCTGTACTTCTGGTGAATGCAGACTATCTTTGGCTTTGTTATTTAATCTGCATATGCTTTCCTTCAGGGTGAGATCCAGCAGCTGTTGATTATAGCTGATCCCAGAGCTGCATTTGACTATTGTGAGCATTATAGCCCAGACTGCGATTCCCCGGTGCCCAATGCTGCTCAGGCTCAAGATCCTCAAGTTGACGAGGTGAGTAGTCAGTCACGTATTACTAGATTTATTGCACATCAGTGGTTGTGCTGGAGAGAAGTTACCAAAGGAGCACTTCAAGATAAATGGTATGCATTGTTCTAGAAGTGAAGGAAACAGGTTGCAAGAGTACATTCATTTTTGCTGTCCACTCATTTATGTCAAGCATTTGAAGGAATCTATCACGTCGGTGGTATTCAAACAACCAGCATTCTCAACGAGGTTAAACTGTAATTGTTTTAAAAAATGATAGCAGTATGAGTTTGATTACTTGTACCTATTTGTCTTCCTGTGTATTATTTCAGTGATGTTTATGATTTCAGTGATGCTGAGTATCAACAAATACATTTGAAAGGAGCTTTGAATATTCTACAGTTGTAAACATACTCTGTTAGAAATGCCATCTGTTCTAGTGAGCTGTGACCACAAATGCATGTGCACACAAAATTATTTCAGCAAGTTCCACTCCTAGCAGATAAACCAACAGGGACAAAATAGAGTAGAAAAATGAAAGGTGTTAAGAGAAACCGTTTGTCACTGTAGACAGTTCTCGCAGCCATAAACTGAGTAATTCACTGAGGTCAAGATAGTTCATCAGATAGACCTGTGAGTGTCAGCAGTTATATGTATTGCTGTACACGTTCTAAGTACCTGCATTAAACAGTGCAAAGTTTTTGTAAAACGTAGCTAATGGTAACTGAATTGGATCCAGACAGCAAGTATGCACTCAACCATGTATGATCTGAGTGATTATTACTACTGATTGCTCAAGAGATCATCATTAAAAACTTGCTGAATTGTTCTTAGATGTGTGCTTTGAGCCTGTTTTGGGGCTGAGCTTTTCCTAAATACATGGTCGTTTTATTTGTTTTTAGTATTTATCCTCTCTGACTGAAAATTATGTCAACAGAGACAAAGTTCCATAGGGCCCAGAACTTATTTCAGAGGGACTCCCTCCCACATCCATTGCATCAGAGATGTAGTTCAAAATGTGTCAAATCAGTTACACATAGGCAGAGGAGTTGACTTTGCATTACACTGTATTGAGTCTGGTCTGTTCATGGGGACTCCATAGGATCTTCTGTCTGTGTGCCTGGCTACCTGGATCTCTAGATTCCAAAACACAACAGATTGAAAGCATATTGCTGATAGTTTATGCAAAGAAAAAAAGTAGCAAAATCAAAATTTTTTTTCCTCGTTTTTAAATTTCAAATAAAATTTAAATTTTAGTTGTGAACTTTCCTGGGCTTTACTGCTATTTGACTTAGCGCTCTGATTCTTTCTCTAGCATCACTTGAAATCACTCCTTTGTAGATCAAAACAAAAATAAGCCTCATCATAATTATAAAAGCTATGTAACTATGTTCACATATGTAGTTATATGCTCATCATATACAATTCCCAATTATATACTGTGTATCTATTGAAAGCAGTATGTGGGCAGCAAAAAAAAGAGGGAACCATAAAATCAAACAATTGGCACTGTTCTCCTGGAAGAAGTTATAGAGGATAGCAATGCTGATTTTTGTAAACTGTTAATTGCAAAATTAAATAAGGTGTTACAAGATTAAAATGTAAATACAGCTAGTCTATAAGCAAAATTATTGTTTTAAAATCCTTGATTGCATGTTTTGAGGAGATTACTAATTTGATTACTGATATCTGATAGAATTGATAGAGCTGTGTAAAACTTCTGACTTCTCAAAGTTATTTGAATTGAAAAAAAAAGCATTGTATGGTAAAGATAAAGTACCTGACAAACAGATTCTAATCCGGATGCTTTATTTCAGAAATTGCTATAATCAGTGAACTATCACTGAAGTAACTTTTTAGTAGAGTTTCTTGAGAATTGTGATAGAAACATAGAAATATGTGTGAAATGAATGCCATTAAAATTTATCAGGGTCGTGATATTGCGGAGCAATAAATAGTGATGGTAACACAACTAAAGATGATGTTACACACATGGAAGTCTTACAAGAGTTAGTCACAGTGGTCTAATAGTCCCTTCTGGCCTTACATCTCTGATCCTCTGAATTATTGCAGACCAGAATAAGGAATGGATGACTCAGAGATAGATTATGTGATAGCAGAGCCTATTAATCTGTGTTTCCAGCACTGAGTACAAAACCCAAAGGAAGTGGTTGACTTTTCATCAGTGAAATAGTTTGTTATATTTGTTGAGTTGCATCTGGGAAGCTGAATAGGATTGCACACCTTTGTAGTCTCCTGGCACGTTCACAGCCTAGCAAGGGAGTTGTTCTGAAAAGCTGGATGATTTTTAGACCACTTAGAAGCATCTAAAGAGAAGGATTTGCCTAAAATGGTGTAGGTTTAAAGGCATAAGTACTTTGTTTGACTGAGTGTAATCCTCATTGCTCTAGGCAGTACTTCTTTCTGCAAGGGAGCAAATAATCAAATTTCTATCATTTTAAGTTTTGGAACATTTCTTTCAATAGCAGTGCTGACTTAAACGAGCCATTTTCTAAGCTTATTTCTGCCCTATGCCATCTTTCCAGTTCAGCTGGTGGAATTGTCTGTGTGTTTGTTATGGGCAAGGGTCTGAGACTTCATCTAGACTAAAAATAATTACCAGCCATAAACTGTGAAAAGTTATGGAATATATTGTAGTGAGTTTCCATTAAATGAGCCTGAGGATGCATGTCACATCACTGCAACATTGGGAGTGGCATATATGCTTTTTAAGATGTTGAGATTTGTCTCAAGACCTTAAGACTTGGACTGTGCTCTCATACGTAAATTTACTTGGACACTGATTTATAGTAAAATTGTCTTTACTAATGATACCTGAAGTGCTGCATTGAGATTTCCTTTTTCTTGTCACATTGTCATTTTACCGTAGTGTCAAATTCAAACTGCAGTGTGGGTGATGCAACAGAGATGCCTTCTTTTTACTTACAGGGTCTCTTTATCCCTGAATACTATATTAAGTTCACCCTAAATAAATTTCAGGAAGAATCAAGCATCTCATAATGGGATTCACAAAAATAGCAAGCTGTGCATAAAGACATAGACCTAGCCAGGCTAGAAAGGAAGGATGCATCTCTGCAGGCTTACTCAGCTGTGCTATCCTGATCCCTGTGCCATTCTTCTGCCTTGGCAAGGTTAATGTCCTGCATCCTCACTTCTCTTTTCCTGGAGGGGGGTTAGGTAAGAGTGACTTTTGGACTTCAAGATAGAAGAGTTGGACCTGGACGCTGTCTGTACACTTCTGTTTTAGTTAAATCAGTCCCTCTCTGGATCCAGGTGATATATATGTCTATAGAAGATTTATTTAACTGGTCAGCCTTTAACTACCTTTTGTGTACAGACTCTGCAGCTGCAGGGCTCTGTGGGAGCAGCTCAGGCTAAGCCCTTAGGATAGATGCATGTCAGTATATCCTTCCTGTACAGAATGCTTCTATTCCTCTGTGTTTGGTTCCCACTTTTTCAGACCCAAGTGTCATTCACTCTGAAAATGGGAACGCAGTAGATTAAAAGTAATATCCATACACTTTGCTCTGTTGATTATTATAACTTGTGTCCATATTCAGACATGTTTTAATTGAAGTATGTGTCAGTTTTCCTTGTTCTTGCTCATGAATAGCTAGGTAGCTAGGTATGAACCTCTGTAACTTGTCAAGTACACAGTGATGACCTCAGCAGTTGTCACTGCACAAAAAGGTGTTGTCCAGAAGTTCAGGAATCATTATTTTTCTTCATGTTGAATGTATAACTAGGTTTTAAGGATCAAATATGGGTTTGAAATTATATTTTAAAGCTATCAAGATTACTTTTCTTAAGGAAGATATGCACCTACGCTTTTCCTATAAATACTCTCTGAAAAGTCTGGCCTCTGTCTTGTTTTCAGACTCCTTTCTACTATAAATGGAAACATATTAAGTTCCTTTCCACCTCAATCACATATACTTGGCCAGCTCATAGAAATTAGAGCAGAAAAAGTCCCAACCAGTCTTCATCATCCTTGATGCTGGGTAGTGTATTTTCTGCAGTGTCATCAGATCTAGTTTTCAAAGGACCCAGCTATCAGGCTCTCAGACTTTCTCTTGAAAGGTTATTCTGCAACCCAGTGAATCACACCATCTGACTTCTGCTGAAGAAATTGCTCCACAAAGGAACTCAGCTTCATTTATTTTGGATCTGTCTCAAACTTATGGATTACTTGAAGACATAAAATGTTTTTCTTCAATGAGATTAAATGAACTTGGTCAAGTAAAGGAGCAAATGGCCCCCAAATACATTGACTTGGAGGTTTCAGGCATCTTTCATGAGTTATTTAGTGTCCTTTCAGGTGTTTGACTGAGTAGAGAGTGGTTTTCTGAAACATACGGAAAGATAATTATTTTTATGTTTAATGTTTTGTTTAGTGCCATCTTTAGAACTGCTGTTAGATAACTTAGCAGATATTAAAAATAGTGATATTTTTATTTAAGGAAGTAACATAAAGAACCTTAAGCGTCTTATTCTCCTTTAGATAGGCTGTCTTTGGAAACTGAAAATTTTGTTCTTCTCTCCTTTTATCTCCTTGCTTTACCACTTTTATGAACAACATAAGGACTATGTGGTAGAAGAGGCCATCCTTTAACTCTTATAACTTTCCTTCTACCTTAAGATTTGCATCTTCTGCCATCTATTTATTTATTTATATTACTGCAGCTGATTTTTAAAAGTCTTATTTTGCTTGGCAGGCATCCTTTATTTTACTGCATTTTGTAAAGTCTTACCATGATACAGACCAGAATGATTCAAAGCTGTCTTTGCCTCTTTATCTTGCTAGATGATTTAGCATAATCTTTAGACAATGGAGAAACTGAGCTTATGACAGTTCTTTGTTATTATTAATTTAATAATGACAATTCTTCATTAGGTTTTTAGCGTATGGATAGCAGAAGAATCAGTTTTCAAAGCAGGGTTTCCTTCAGAATATTTAAGGCATTTCACAGTTGAAATATAGGCCTTTCATGCTGCTGATCCTCTGCTTCTAAAATCCATCTCATGAAGAAAACAGCTCATCTCTTTAATTTGAATTACATGATGATCTGGTAGAGTAATATAATCACTCTGGTAAAAAAAGCATGAGGTCATAATGGAAACATTTTGTCCCATCAAGAAGCAGCAGGTTTTATTCTTCCTTTCATTTGTAAGAAAACAGTCATATGCAATATTCATTACAAGAATGACTGTACAGTCCTATTGCTTGTCTTACAAGAGAAGAAAGAAAAGCAAGAGGAATAAAATTGCATCACATTTAAAGTATATGCTACCTGACATCTCTTACTTGAAGTCTCTCACCAAGTTCCACCTATTGAAAATACAATTTTGAGTCAATCTTTTTGATACTCGTGGGAAACCACTGAGAAAGTTAATGTGCTATATATACTTTGTCATAACTGGGAGCACTTGGTGCTCAACAGTTTTTCATCCTTCATCCCCGTTTTCTCAAATCTGTAACCATTCCATTATTTAGCAGTACTAGAATTTACCTAAACGTTCATAGGCAGATCTCTGGAGTAGAACTGAACTTCACATCTGTAGTAGGTATATTTTACACTTGGCTATGTTGGTACCCATGGGAGGATCATCAGAATGATCAACAAGCTGAATGGCCCTTTAAATCCCGTTCCTACTTCTTAATTCTCTGGCTGCATTCTTGGCCAGTAATATCTTTGGTATAGAGCTAAAAAAACAAATTACGCTGTCTTCAACTACACTCAATCACCTCTGTCATATTTGCTTTTGTTACATGCTTTGATTTCTTGCTAGAGTTAGTAGTCTTGACTAAATTCAGAATGTTTGAGTTTCTTTTCCATTTGCATTAATTGATTCTGAAGCTCTAGATGCTTCCTCTGATACATTCATGAGTCCACTTATTATCTCTCCTTTGATTAGCAGTGCAACCATGACAGATTTCTGTGAACTCTCCAAATTCTATGAACTAGCAGGAGGGCCTGGGTTTTGTGCTCAGAAATGGTAGCATCCAAAATGTAAAGACACTTTTCTCAAGGTTTGTTGAGACCTCAAACTGAGTGGATCATATCCATGTCTCTGGGCATCTGGTAAAGGTGACATTGTGGTTGTGTAGCTCCAGAAAAGGAAGGAGTATGTGCCACATATCCAGTCTTGACTGTTAAGGGTGAGGTAAATGTGAGTTGCTGGCTTCACAGCAGGTTACTAAAGTCATTAAACCTGTCCCTGGTGTTTGTAAGTTTAGTCCTCCTTTAACTGACCAGTCCTTCAATAGTTCTGTTGTCTCATCTTAAAAACAGGGAATAGCCTTCCTCAGATTGAGTTGAAAAAAGCATGCTGTGAGTAAATCATATTTGTAAAGTACATCTTTGCACCACTTAGGGATGTAGAGATGCATTCTTCCATCTGGACAGATTTTGCCCTAGGAAACACACCTGGAAGATTTTGCATCTGTATTTTACTATTTGCAACAGGACCAGTTCAGTACAGTACAAAACATGCTCTCTGTTTATTAGCTGATGTGAAAGACAAGGATTGCTGATCTTTCAGAAGGAAATACCTGAAAAGAAAGGATTGCTAAGAATAAGGTTTATCTTATAGTAAGTTTAGGACTCCTGTATTTGCATTTGTCTTCCTCGTACCAGCAGGACTACAAAGTACAGCAATTTTGAAACTACTTGAATATGGTTTCAGCAAGGTGGCCACATGTCCTAGCTTGTAAATTCAAGAATTTTCATAATACTCCTCATGTACTGTGCTCTTAAAATGGAGGGTCTTCACCTGCTTGGCTGTAATCTGATTCCAGCATGGGAACTGTCATTCCCCACTTCTCATCTTTTCATGTTCTTTCTGTCTGTGTGCCTGAATATCAGTGCAACCAGTGTGATCACATTTTGCATGTCAAGAAAGTTTCACTTTCTGTAACAGAAATAAGTGAAGCAAATACCCAGAAGTATTTTCTGTGTGATTATGCATGACGTAATAGATCTGTCCACATATTTGTGTTTTTTTATGTTTTCTAGTTCTCAATCATGTGTCTCACTTTTCAAACTAAGCCTCTTAGCATAAATATTAATTTATTTGCTAGTTTCTTTTTTAATACTAACATACTTAATACAGGCATTTTTCCTTTTTTGTTTGGTTTTTTGGTTTTGTTTGTCTGTTTTTTGTTGTGGTTGGGTTTTTGTTTGTTTTGTTTGTTTGGGGTTTTTTTGTTTTTGTTTTCTTCCCCAGTCAACATTTTTGTTTAGTTTGTGGCCTCTGAAGAACAATTTGTTACCAACTGTTCCAATTTTATTAGTTGCATAGTTGGCACAATTCAGCACAGCCATTCAGCTTATCATGAGGGAAGCCCTACTATTGAGATTTGCAGAAGTTATAATACTGAGCAACGCAGAGCTATATTTGAATTGTTAATTGGTCAAAGTGACTGCTGGAATGAGTGCTTCCAGTTACTGAATAGGTCTACAGTCCTTACTAAAAAGGAATCAATGTATCTATAAGTTATTAGAACAAATTCCTAGCAGCGTATTTAAATTTGGCTAATGACACAGTAATTCTCTCCAGAATGTTCCTCCACTCACCCCTTAAGATATTGGACATTATTTAACATAGATAATGTCTATTATTTTAGTACCAATAAAAATTGCATAGCAGAGTGTTGTATTCATGTTGTTTGGCTGAGGAAGCATTTGAAGTATGTAATGGCTTATCACTGTTAGGGTGGAATGACTGAATTTAGAGAGGTATACTGAATACCTTTTTTTTTTTCTTGTAGATAAGTTTAATTTGCATGGACTCCTTGAGAGAAGATAAATGAATCAGATTTTATGCATTTGCATAGATTTTTATAGTTCCCAGAGAAATACAACCATTTCAGTGCTATTTTGTAACTATTTTTAAAAGTCTGGTTTTATCCACGTGGTTTTTTCTTTAATTCCTTTGTGTGGCTGCATGTGGTCTTCTAGAAACTTGTTGCTGTGTTTTCTTTTTCGGATGGCAGTACCATACTTCATTAGAAACAAGTTGCATTGAGTTGCATTTCTAGAACTGCATAAGCCAGAAAACATGGTTTTATACATTGACAGAACTGTAAAAATGTGTAAAAATGCAGGTGAGACCCTTGGACAACACCATTTATAAGTCAGACATGTTTCTTTGACTTCACTGGGTTTAGGGCTGAGTATTAATTTGCTGAACAGGGAGACAGTAATCATATATTACTTACCACGTTTGATTCTAAAGTGCTTCTGGTTTTGAAAAGTATTAATAGTATCAACTTATTCTGGTAATGCCAAAGATACCACTGATGAAAACAAAGCATTGCTTAATTATATGAGGCAAATATAAAGTGTCCATGCACTTCACAAAGAGAATGTTCTCCACCTAAAGTGATGTTTTGTTATTCAAGTGTGGTTTGAAGTGCTCGTATTAATGTGCAATATAATTTTGAACGAGTACCAGAATGTGTTACATCCTTTCTATATGTTTATTAAATACTGTCCAATTTATATGTGCATGGGTAGGATTAATCAAAAGGAGAATCAAGCAGAAAGCATCTGACCTCTGGAAAAAAAAAATCTATACCTTCTTTTTAAGAAAACCTGTTGATCATAGTAAGAGTCTGAGGAGTGAAGTAACAGAAACCCATGTAAAGGGATTTTTTTTCAGTTTTACTCTTATAATTGCTGGGGAAATCAACTTCTGTGCACTAAAATTATAAGTAAAGGAATTTTTTCAAAAAGCATTGCCAGAGGAACCAGTTAAACCAGTGTTTTGGTCACATAATAGAATGTATTTTGGAATAGGGAGATCTGTTTCAATCTCATTTGTAATTTCTTCTAAAGTGTCAGTCTCTGATGATGATGGATTCTGTGAACCCTCAAAATATTTGGAAGGGTAACATACTAATTTTCTCATCAATCTAATGAAACAAACCGATACTGTCTTCATTTTACAGACAGTGATGCTGATTTGTAACAGGAGAGAGGAGATTTCAGAAGTGGCTAGTTCACATGAGGCAAATTAGAATATTTCTTTTAAACAAAGGAAAGCAAACGCTTATCCAGACTCTGGCCACAATTCTACCTTCTTTTGACTCCCTGGGCATGTAAAGAGAACTGGTAGCAACCAGGAGACTGCTTTAATTTACCAGACTAACCAGTTCCTGTAGCTTCAAGCATGACAGGAGGGGTAAGATTGTTTAAAACAGCCCTTTCTTCTCAGCTGAGATGAGTAGTGCTTGGTGCACATAATATTGAGACCAGTTTCTTCATGGCATAGCCATGAGTACAGCTCAGGAGTTCCTGGCTCCCTCAATTATGTTCACAACATACACAAGCCAGTTCTAAAGCTATTTTCTCTTGTAAAAGTTTTGTGTTCCAAATCTTAATTTGATACTAGTTATTATAGATACAGAGCTATGGAGCAGTCTACAGAAGCTGAATCTGAAATGAAATTATACCAGTGAGGCATTTGCTCAGGAAATGTGTACCATGGAGCCGCCCTGGTTTTCAGAACTCTACGGCAAACAAGAGGAAGATAGCCATGTTTATTTGTGAGTTGTGGCCTCTTTCCTGTATCTGAAATTTTTCACCCTGTTCATGTCAGATATTGGCATCTCTGCTCTTCTGGTCACCTGCAAAATATACAGGTAAAAGAGTATAGGTAGAAAGAGGCGTTATTTGAAATTTAAAGATTAAATAAATACATGATTCCACTAAGATCTCTTGGTGCTGCCAGTATTTGAAATTATGGTTGATTCTTCCTTGCAGTCCAAAAAAAGAGAAGTTTTTTCCTGGCACTAATACTTACTTTTTTATTGTGCTTTGCAAGAAATAAGAAATAGTATTTTTCCCCAAAATGAATAATTGTATTTAATTGTTCATACTAACTTAATTCTCTTAAACTTTACTCCTTAGTAAAGGTTAAGATACTTTCCAGTATTGTTAATCTAGTATGCTACCACTAACATGGGAATGCCTGATATTTTTCCATTTGCAATGTAGTACACACCAGAAGATTTTATCGAATATGACTATGAGTATGGGGATGCAGATTATAAAGAAACTGATTCTGTAACAGAGGGACTCCCACTGTTTGAAGAGACAGTAGCACAAACAGAGGTAACGGAATCTGATCTGTTTGTTGTGTGGTGTCCGGCTGTCCCCTACTATACATGGTTTGTCAATTTGTGTCTTCTGTATATAAGCTTAATGTTTTCCTTTCACTCACTGCTTTCCTCTGTAGCACTTGCTTTCAGTTAGAGATGGAAGGTCTCACAGCTGACGGCATTCATCTCACATTTGGTCACTCTTCTTTCATTCATGCTTTCTCAATTTTCTTTTCATTTTATTTATGTTTTCCCATTCCATCTTTCATAACATTTGCAGAAAAAGAAAGCCATGGTCAAAAAGAAGAAGAGGACAGTGGCCACTAGCTCAAAGGACAAACCCCAAAAGGCCACAACAAAAAAATCTGAAAAATATGCATCCAAGAAGAAGAAAAGTTATCAAGCAGCAGCAAAAGGCAAACTAGGGGTAAAGGTAGCCAAGAAATAATCAAGATCTTTCCCAGACCAAGACTGGAAGATCTCTGATAATACAAAAAAATTTACCTAACCCCACTAGATGAATACATCTGGCTAATACCATAACCTGAATAAAAGTGATACTTGTTGAACTTTTCATATAGGATTTTTTTTAATAATTTACTCTTTCTTTAATACTAGGCAAACGTTATTGATGGATTTCAAGACTATAGCATAGCTGAAAATGACTATGGACCCCAGACAGAAGCTCCCTCCAGAGCTACTGAAGCAAATGAGGTAATAAGGACTCTTGTCTTCGTAATAAGGACTTTTTTCCCCACTAGTTGTTGGTGATTAAAAAAGTAGAAACACATTTTAAAAATATGAATGTCTATGTAAAAGATGCATACTGTAACAGCATTTAATGTGATTTTATGCTTTCGCAGCCAGTATCAGAAACTACTATTTTCTTGGGCAGAACTCCCATTAATTCTGGAGAGGTCTGCCAAATCTTCAGACTGCAGAGTTCATGATTCCGAAAATCACTCAGTGTTATATGCTGTGGGAATGTAGGGTTGTTGCATTCAGTGTGGATGTGAATGGAGCTATGTCTAGCATAAACTGGGTTAGATACTACACATAGTCCTCCTGATCTAGTAGGAAGTGGAGTCTCTAATTTTTCCTGTAATTTTTAAGGTGCAACATAAAAAAACCTAACACAGGACAAAGAAGTGCTGCAACAATAGCTGCATATGGAAGTTGAGTCAGAAGCCTAAGTTTCTTTTCAGAGCTTTTCAGCTAACAAAACCAAATTATTTGCTTTTTTGTTCTAGTCAGAAGAAACACTACATTTTGAACTGTCAAAAAGATAAAATTACTATTTTGACTTATGTTAGAAAACACATTTTTAGAAAGTCACAATGACAAGCCTAAACATTATTTTGCTAAAATTACTGCACCTAAGCCAGTGTTGATTAATATGTCTGCATATTAATTAATGCTAGTGTTAGAAAAATGTTGGCTGATTGTAAGAAATATTGTTTTCATTTTCTTTTACCTTTTCCTTTCAAAATTAAATATGTTGCTTAAAAGATGTACAAAACTCCCCCTCTTCCCTTCCCCTGAATAGTGGCAAAGAGAGAGTCCCCTTTTGTTTTATGGTTTTCATCCTATATATCTTTGAAGGTGAAGGTAAATTAAGGTATGTTTTACTCATTCCACTGTAAAGCATTCTTGTGTTAAATCTCATGTTTGCTTCTCATGAGTTATTCAGCAGAGGTGTAGCTAAATAATTCAGTCTTTTGGGCATTTTTAAGCCAATTGTACCATAGTAGAGTTGTAATGAGATAGATTCAAAGTGCTAAATGCTCTCCTTGGTGAGAGCAGTTCTGCATAAAGGTAAAATTTGGCTTAGATTTGTTTCAGATCTGTGTTTAGTCTAGCTGTAAGGCAGAAGTCATACTCCTGGAGGTAATGGAATGAGGCAATTGTTAAATCAGAATCTGGCCTATTTTGATTGCAGTATGTTTCAATATCATGATTAGATCAAGATTTTTTATTTTCTGTGGATGTTGATTAGCTTCTTAATATTTTTAAGACCATAGCAGTTCATATTGTCTGATCATTTAGAATATCCATTTCATATTAACAGTACCCAAACTTTGATTTCTTTCAAAATTATCCTTTCAAGAGAATAAAGCAGTCCTCTTTATTTCACAAATGGTTTTGTACATCTCAAATATAGCATTCTTTTAAACTGCTTTAGTGCTCTGAAGTCTGTTGCTTGGTTTGACAACTTACATAGTCTAAGATGAAAATTTAGTTTTCAGAAATGCAAAAATTAATCTGAATTTTGCNAAAAAAAAAAAAGTAAATTACCATGACACACAGAGTCATGACTTTTATTGATAAATAAACTGTAAAATCCTTAACAAGAGAAAAGAGGTTTAGCTCAACATTGGCATTTATAGACAAAAAATAATGAAAAATGCTGGGCTTAGCTAAAGTGGTGCTTATATTTCTTCCACGTTGCTATTGTAAAAAGATCTGAATTTATTCACTGCTCATTGCATATGTTAATTCATGAATGCTTGTAAATGTGAAACCAAGCAGGGAAATTGAGCTATATTTGGCACTAAAGTAACATTAAGCAAGCAGTACACATAGTACTGGATGTATTGAATTCAGTGGTTTTGGAAATAAAAACCAAAGCGTATGAAAACATTACTTCTTTGTACTACTTATACAAAGATCTTTTAATTACTCTGAAAGGCTGAACTTCCATTCCTTCAGACTCTAATTAAAAGACAATATGCTGTATTCTACTGTTCTTTCTTCTTTTGACAAGTCATCATGGTGGATCAGCGTATGCTTACATTGCTTTACTAACAATAACCCACATATTCCTCCTATTCCCAAATCTTTGCTACTGATACGAATAGCAAAATCCTGTTGAAGAAGTATTTGCTGAAGAATACATAACTGGAGAGGATTATGATAAAAAAACTGAGGCAACTGAATATGGAAGCAGAGGAGCAGACCTCAGTGAATCTGATCTGCTGGTAGATGGAGATTTAGGCGAATATGATTTTTATGAATATAAAGAATATGAAGAGAAACCGACTGATTCCACTAATGAGGAGTTTGGTCCAGGTGTTCCTGCAGAGACCGATATCACAGAAACGAGCGTAAGTTGATTGGAGGCATAATGCAGATTCATTTAATTTAGCATTTATTTTATAATTAATAGAGTCTCAGAACTGCACAGACCCTGATCCTTAGCTCCTTGTAACTATCACATATATTCTCACTTTTAATAGGCTTTGGATCAAGGCCATCCTCTTGTTTTAGTACTCCTGAACTTTTTTATTCTTGTTATCTGTCAGATTTTTGTCTCATTTGATAAAGGGAATAAGGGAGGGCTGAAGATGGGAGGGAAAGGAAAGAAGAGGTGGAATTCAAAAAACAATGATAAAATGAGTAGTTTTTAAAATCTCTCTAAACTAGAGCTAAAGCTGGAAGGAATGTCAGTTCTAATGCAGGTGCTAGTGCTGTAATTAGTATTTTTGTATGATGACCCTGAGAAGTTGAAATGCATACACAAGTCTAGAATCCTATGGCCTTTACTACTTTCCAAGGAGAAGGTCATGAGTGGGAAGGTGAAGGTCTGAACCCTTTCATGTAAATAAGCTTAGTCAACAGTGACAGGTTTATGGTCCTGCAGAAGTGATTTAACAGCTCAGTATATGTAAAGAAAGATAGGCTGACATGGTGGATCCTGTGAATCATGCTCTTTTTTCTGAGTTTTATAGCTCTCTCTTTCCCTCTGACTTAATCACAGGTTAAACAGCAATGCTTTAACTTTCCTTAAGTTGTGCCAAGATCCTTGTTTACCAGTTTACCAGGCTATGGAAGCTGCAAAGAAAACTAATATGGCTAAGACTGGAAGAAAAAAATTCCCATTTGGATTTTTTAACTAGAAAGGCCCTGAATATAGTAGAAAAAGCAAATTTGCAGTATTTTGTTCAGTCCTGCTTTTCTCCTCACAAAGTCAAAACTTCAGTTTACAAAGGATCCAAGAAATAATAGCAAATGCTGTGAGGTTGCTTTTCTCTGCCAACCTTGAAACCCATACTTCTTTTACTGCTCCTTTCTAAACCCTGTTGGGGTCATTGTATTTTTTAATGATCCTTATCTATGCAATGTGATACAAGTGTACTCTTTTCCTTCTAGCCCAGATGGGGACACTGTGGCAGAATGACACAGAAAAGGTCAGATTATCTGCAAAGCAAAGAGCCCATAAGGCACCATTTGTGCCTGCATTAAACAAATGACTGTGTAGACTCTATCCCCTGGTGTAAATTTCAACTTAAAATGCCTTGATACAAAGCTGAAGGAATCAGGAATCTTGAATTAAAACACAGGCTCTGGCCCATGCCAGCTTTATTACAGTTCTCATCTGCTGAACCAAAGATAGCATTTAATTTTCCTTTGACATATGGATATATTTAGAAGAACTGAAGTTCTACCTTTGATAAAAAAAGCAAGATGGAAAGTACTCAATACCTGGAAACTTTCAAAAAGGGGCTGTATTTCCAAAGATGGAAACCCTGATGTCATTCTTTACAACTAATTTATGTTAATTTAGTAAAACATAGCTGTCTGTACCTCTTGCTACTTGATTTTTATGAACTATCGATGGGTTTATGAACATCATTACTAGTGAGATTGGTGCTTTCATAAATCAATGCACAGACCGTTAATCTGTGCCTCTTTTTCCATTCCAGAATATTTCATACTGAAATGCTGGAACATTATCCTTAACATTTTCAAATCCCCAGCTATTTTAGAGTAAATGTCAAATCACTGTACTGAAACAAAAAAAAACGCATTTCAAATTTTCACCTGGTCAAAACTAGAACTTTAATTTCTAGTGGATATGTTAGCAATCAAGAGAGGTACTTCTGAATAAAATTACATTATCTCATGGTTTGAAAAAAGGTCAGTTTCTTTTTCTTTGTTTGAAACTTGAATCTGTCTCTTTCTTCTATTAAGGTGTGTTACTGACATTGTTTTAGGCACTTCTGTTATCTTAATCCTGAACCCAAAACTTCCTATAGAGCTGATCCTAAAAGAATTTGGCAGTTGATGTTAATTCATGTATTTAGAAAGTATAGCTGGCTATCTGTGAAATAGTATTTAATGTTCACAGTGACATTTAACTACTTTCCCATTTATGCCATGCAATCACAGACCCTTCTCAGAATATTTTACATGTTGTGTATGACTAATGGATGAAATTAGGAACTTGGAGGGTATTGTCCATATTGGACCAAGGGCTTGCTTAAATCAGAAAGCCATGAAGAATCATTGTTTGTTGTCAAGATTATTTCCAATCAAATAAGAAAAGAAACAATGTTGTGACTTGCACACAGAAGTTTTAGATTCTAAGTCCAAAGTCCTAATGCAGAGCATGGGATGCACACTATTGCATCTCATTTGAAAAGTACAAATATTCAGTAATTTGAAAAGTGTGCATATAGTTTTTGCATTTTCCATCTCTTATGTATTTTTTATTTATATGATTTGTACCTGTGATGTGTGTTTTATAGTACAGACCAATTCCAGCTTTAGCTTTCAGTTAAAGGTTGCTGCAGGTTTTTTTGTACCAGGTCCTTAGACCTACTTATTTTCATTTTTGTGGTTGTTTTTACTGGCTAGGTGACAGGACATGGGGCTTATGGAGAAAAAGGCCAAAAGGGAGAACCAGCTGTGATTGAACCTGTAAGTACAGATGTGGGTGAGTTTTTCTGTAATACTGTGTATCATGTGTGCACTGTGGATGCATCGTTATCAAACCATGTTGTTCATGATAGGATAACAGTAACTTTATTCATGATCTCTCAAACAGTCATCTGTAATGTGGATGGTATAAAATTATTACAGACAGCAGCCTATTCCAGCCTACTCTTTTGGTCACACGAAGGACTAAACCACATGTTCCTTAAAACAAGGAGAATCTTCTTGTGCAGAGGAAAGCAGAGTGTTGATCTGCCCTTTGGGCCGTCTAGTAACTACAGCTTGGACAGATCTACCGACGTAACTTTCAGCTTACCAAGATAACTGTCAGCATAGGCACAGGTAACACTGTAACTACAGGTTTCAGCAAGGGCAAAGAAGTCCCTCTGAGAGGTTAAATAAATTCTTTTATGTCTAGCCTGTGCTAGTGCAATCATATTGCTAGGAGTTTAACTAAATGCTTTCTTTGGAGAATACAACTTCGTCATAAGCACAGTGATGTATCAGTAGCCTACACATCTTTAAACAGTAGTATAGTAACTAAGTGGCTTTTGCATTAGGACGAGGTCTTACTGTAGCAAAATGTTTGATGGTTAGAAACTAAAATTTAATTGAATTATACAAACCAAACAGATTATAAAAAACATAATAATTTTATAATACCTAGCAGAAACTGAATGCCAGTGTTATTTACTGTTCCAGAATTTTCAAGAACTGCTTTCAAATTAGTATTTTTATCCAAACAGAAATTAAAGTTTAATCTAGTTTTTGTGTCATGGATAATTAAGTACAGAAATACCAAGGAAAAAATCAAGTTGGAAGTCTGAAAAAATACCATGATGTGTCATTGTTACCTAAATATTAAAGGTCTGGATTCTCTGATCCAAAAGCTTCTCCTTACTTCTGTATTTCTGTATCAGGATTAGGATTTGGTAAAGTTACTGATCACCAAATTTAAAGGAGTACAATAATGAACAAGTTTGAAATCAAGATTGTGACATCGCAGTCATGATCCATGAAAAAACTCAAAGTGTGTTAGCTCATAAAATGCATGACTTTTTAAAACCATAACAAGGTACATTTAGTTTAGATCCATAATACTGAAGAAGTTTTCACTGCCAATGCACAATATTGTTGAAGTTCACTACAGCTAGCTTCAAGGTAGTTTTTCCAGTTGTCCTTCCTATCAAAAGCCCATTAGTACAAGTGAGGATGATACAGCTGTAGGTCTTGCCATGACCTGGAATTTGGATAAGCATCTAATCTGAAAAAAAAAGGAACTAGGAGATGCTTTAAGACCCACAACATAGAAATATCCAGTTATTCACATCAAATTCTTCAACAGCATTAACAAAAATTATTCTGAGTCAACTACTACAGCCTAAAAGTGTTTCTTGCTTTTAAAGCCAAACAACAATTCAGATTATAATTCTAGTAACTTTAGAGAAAAAAAATCCTCAAAAAGTTTATCAAAATACTGGGAAATGTTAACATTAGTAGTTAGTATTTTTCTACAAGATGTAATAAAGTTAATGCTGTGTTTCATCCACCCCTAGGGTATGCTCATTGAAGGACCACCAGGACCAAGAGGACCTGCTGTGAGTATATTAATCACAATTTCTTCTATTGCATTTGATTTATCCACTGTGCTTTTTGTATCCATGAGTTAACACAATATTGGTCTTATTATAGTTCCCAAATTGTATAGCACTTTTAGAAGGGTCATCTCTAGCATTTGCAGTGACAGCATGCTACAAACTGAGTGCACCTGAAGATCTAAGTTTTGAATATTGACTATAAATCTTTGTAAGAAAAAGAAGTATGTCACCTTGTAAATTACTTTATCTAAATATGTGTTCATCATAACTTTCCAAAGAAAAAAATCACTTAAATGTGCTGCAAGCACTCAGCATAATTATGTCATTCATTTTCTACAGGGTCTTACAGGTCCCCCAGGTCTACAGGGTCCTGTTGGTCCTCCAGGTGACCCCGGTGAAAGGGTAAGTCAACGAACAGATTATCCTCCATATCCATGGGTTATCTCACACTAATTGCTACAAGAGCGAGTTAGATCCTGATCTGAAATAGACACATACAGGTTAAGAAACTTCAGTGGAACTGGGGCTGATTCATTTAGCTAAGCAAATCAACTGAGAATCTGGACCAAAATTTCCATAGTGGTAGAAATATGTACTTTAAATACAGGAAGAAAGTTAAGTTCCTATTTGTTTATGTTTCTCTGATTTGGTGTGTTTTAAAATATAGTAAAGTAATAGATACAAACATTTCATACAGATTTGAATGAATTTTAAAGAAACAGTATAGCCTCATCTGTAATATGTACAAATATAGAGAAAAACAAAATCTGCAGAATCAAAATACACTTGGGAGTATTGAGGGTGATGGACAATATTTAGATGATCTTAGAAGAATTTATTGGCCATGTTAAATAATATATGGCATTTGAACCCTACCCAGTCATGAAAAGAATTTAAATATAAGCTATTATTTTAATGTTACATATTCTCATAAGCCTTTCCTTTCTGCCACAACCAACACAATTTTTAAACACTCTAAATATATTTATTTGATGAAAATATGCTACTAGAAAACTTTGCTGTGTTTTATGAGAGATAGTTTTCTCACAAGTCTAGCATGTTCATGCTGTCTTATGTATACAAGATGTTGAGAAGATGCTACCACTTCACTGAATAATGAGATAATGTTAAAATCCCATCACTTCTTCACCTTGGTAGTAAGTCAGCATCCACACTTCTTTCATATTGTTTTCCTGCAGACTAACTAAATATTTTGGAATTTGAACTTATTTGGGAATTTTAACACATTGTAATGGAATAGCTACTGATAGTACTCAGTTTTGTAATTGGCTACTTATTGAACTCATCATAAGGAATTTCTTGACTAAGCACATCATGTGTCTGCCATGGAACACACACATGACACAAATAAATAATTGTGGCAATTAGGCTGGGCAGAGAATGGATTGAGAGCAGCTCTGCAGAGAAGGTTTGGGGTTGCTGGTGGAGAAGAAGCCTGACATGATCCAGTAACATACACTTGCAGCCAACCATGTCCTTGTGTGTATTGAAAGAAGCCTGACCAGCAAGTCAAGGGAGGCAATTTTCCCCTTCTATACCACTCTTCTGTACCTCTAGTATGGAGACAGACTGGAAGGTGGGGGGAGGACTACAGGAGAGGTGGAGAGGGACTTTTTCAGGGCACACAATCATAGGACAAAAGGAGTATGTTTTTAAACTGAAAGAGGGCAGGTTTAGATTAATACTGGGAAGAAACTCTTCATTGTGAGGGTTGTGAGGCATTGGAACAGGTTGCCGAGATGGCTGCACCATCGCTGAAGTGTTAAAGGCCAGGCTGGATGTGACTTTAAGCAACCTAGTCTAGTGGAAGGTGTCCTTGCCGTGGCAGGGAAGTTGAAAATAGATCACTAAGGTATTTTGCAACCCAGGCTATTCTGTGAGTGTAAAGATATGTAAGCGACTCAAAAGGTTTCTCTTATGTAACTGTCTTTTTGTTCTCGTCCTTTTTTCTGTCATCTCTCTGTTCTCTTAGGGTCCACCTGGTCGCCCTGGTCTTCCTGGTGCTGATGGTTTAGCAGGTCCCCCAGGTACCATGTTAATGTTGCCGGTAAGTTGTGATTGCAGGGTAATAACCAGCCTATGGTGTCTTTCAAGAAATGTATAGGGTTTTGGGTTTTTTTTCATCTAATTTTGTCTATGGAATGAGAGTTGGTACAGAGTTTCTTGTGCAGTCTAAGTATTTGAAGTTCATATGCTACCTTTTTTTCCTCAAACAAAACATACTTTAGCTCCTGCATGGCTAACAGATTGGAAGCTAAATGAATGAATTACAGACACTGAAAATCTACTTATATTTCCAATAGTAATGTTTTTTTGCTACTATATGTCCTAAGTAAAAAATTTGTCGTTGTACAGAGGGCTTGTACTCCCAACAGGGGTGTGTGCTTTCAAGTCTCATTAACATGGAGAATTTTAAGTATTCCGTGCTTAAAATTGGACTTCAATGTCCTCTTTGAAGAGTCAGTGCATCTTTCACATAGAAATACATGTGCATGGCCAGCTCTGCTCCCACTGGAGTCAAAGCTAAACATCATCTGTTTTAGCATGTGGAGGAACAAGCCCAAAGCTGTTAAAGTGTCTTGCAACTTTGTGATATAAAAAGTACTATGTGCATGGAATTCAATATTCCTAAGTGTGTGTATGTATGCAAAATATTCATGTCAAGTCTGGGGATAGGCAAGCCAGATAAACTGTTGTGCACAGTGAAAGATTCCTGGCCCTCATATCCAGTGTGCCAGTGCCATACCTTTGGAAGGCTGTGCTTCTTGTTGCAGCTTAGCATTTCCACAACATTGCAAAGCTTCTGCTAGCAGTTCCATGAACAATAACAGTCCAGAACCACAGGAATGAATACTTAAGTTTTATTCTGTTATTTATTTTGAAATTGTCAGAAATGACACAAAATTCTTTTATTTTAGATACAAAATATTTTTCAAATTTGTCTGCCCTAAATTAAATAGCATTTTTTTTTCTGTAGTAGCTACCGGTGTATAGAGAAGTAATTAATTTTGATAGCTATTTTTATTGAAGTTTTGCAGGGCATTCACATTCTTTCTGAAACAAAAAGCAAACAAATAAATAAAATGAGGACCAAAATCTTATGAAATCAAGAAAATATTTGCTCTTAAGGGATTAGATTTAGACTTCAATTCTAAATTATTAACAATGACTTCATATACATTTTGGATCAGTGGCCTCAATTCAGCCATCTTCTGAAGTTAGTGGAATGAACTAGACTGTGAGCTTTTTTCTTTGAAGTGGTTTGCACAGTTGTAGCAAAAACCAAGTATGATTTTGATTTGATAAATTCTGAGTCCTTTTGTTGTGTTTGTACTTGCAGTTCCGCTTTGGTGGAGATGGTGAGAAAGGCCCTACAATCTCAGCTCAGGAAGCTCAAGCGCAAGCTATTCTGCAGCAAGCTAGGGTGAGCACAAGGAGCCTGCAAACAAAACTGCCACGAGGGTACAGCTCCAAAACCAGTCTGTTTCATGTCATTCAGGATGCAAAGTCAAAGATGGCGGCTATTTGCTAACAGATTGTGAAATTGTATTAATATAGAATGTGTATGCTGGCTCCCAGCTTTTTTATACCTGTTGTTCCATTTGTTTGTTTTCTCAGATTGCTATGAGAGGTCCACCTGGTCCTATGGGACTCACTGGAAGACCAGGTCCTGTGGTATGTAAACAAAACAGGGGTACAGGTTTAAGAATATAGTAATGCAGTCCATGGATCCCATTCTGCTCTTGCCTACACCTCTGTATTTGTACTTATTTTATTTGAGATTAATATTATGTAATTAAAGCCATAGCTTGTATTCTTACTCAAGTTCTGCCATGCAACCTGAATGCTAAATCAGTTTTTATTGTAGGTTTTATAGTGTTTGGATAGAGCACAGTGGTAGTCTTAGAAAGCTAGTGAACAGTTTTACATAAATAATTCCATATACCTCTGCAGTCAGTCAAATCTGTAATGATGTTAATACCATTTCTTGTGCTAAATGTGAAACTCTGCAGAAAGAGATAATAAAGCAAGAGTGTGCAGAATCACCTTTTCTCAACATTTGAGCAGAGTCTGGAAAGTTTTTAAGAGGCATTCCTATAAGCAGTTAAGTCATGCAGATTTCTAAAAGAATTGTACTTTTTTACTTTCAGGCTTGAGTTTTACTCACTTGCTAATACCAAATGATCTGAAAATGGCCCTAGGGATGTTAAAAAAATGTTAATATTTATACAGAGTCTATACACTTGTGTTTTAAGGTAGATCCATATAAGAGCAGTAGTTCTCTAGAGTAATTCTTCCAAAGTAAATAGTTGCTACCAAGCAGAGAATCTGTCTCACAGACTCCTGATTCATCATGATTAGCAGTGCAATACTTACAAATAGTCAAACATATTTGGTCTATTTAACAAACTCATATGCTATTTCCAGCAGTGTATTTAAGTCAGGTGACCTGCAGGGTAACATTCTATATAGACAAAATAACTATAGAACTGCTGTAAGCAAGGAGTAATTTGTAAAGACTTGTATAATACTGACAGTGCTATAACCTGGCCTCAGACTTGTGCTTGCATTTTTTAAAAGCCTTCATGAATTTCTGTATGCAAACATTCAACAAATGAATAATATTAATAGTTGTTTTGCTTCTAAACCACCAGGAGGCTCTAGAAATCTAACTCTTTGATCTAGCAACATTTTTTCTCCTGCACTTTGAAATGCAAGTTTCTTGGTCTGTAAATTGTTTGCCTGCCCAGCTTCTTTCACAAATGAAAACGTTGGAGCTTTTGCTCTTAATATGAATTGTGTTTTTTGAAATTATTTTAGTTGCCAGTAAGATACATTTACAAATGTATTAGTTACTAAAAATCTTAAACATAGCAGTGTGAAAGCCCCAGTCTGTCTTTTGCTTCTGTTGCCTTCCCTATGATGAATGCACTTCTGTTTGCGTTACTTAGGTTCTTACTGTGCTCATATTTAGCTCTCAAATATAGAACAAAAAGACATATTTGATCACATTCAAATCAATGGGGATTTCCTCCCAGTAGTTAGAACTATTTTTGCCCACTTAGGCTCATCAGACAATGATATATCATGGTATATCTACATTTAAATAGTAAATTCATACCTTCTGATGAATAGATGATTATTTTTTATTGCTGCCTGTAATTCATGTATAGAAATAGAAAGTAACTTATTAATTTAAAGAGGCTTTTGTATATTTAAACAATCTATGTTGCTTTTTTCATCAAGGGTGGACCTGGAGCAGCAGGTGCTAAGGGTGAAAGTGGTGAACCAGGTCCCCAGGTACAATAATATTCCCTGTTACGTTTGGGTGTTTATCTTTAAAAAAATGTATTCATACCAATTAGAAAAAATCAATCAAGGATGTGCTTTCTAAATGCAGTCAAAGAAAAATATATTTTACAATACTATCTTAATAAAATTCAATAGCTTGATCAATATTAAAATCTTAATTAAAATTAATAGCTTGACCATTTTGAAATATTAAAGTAACAATCTTTGTATCACAGAGCAATTATCGTATGTAGGGTGTCATCCTCTGAAAATCTGGTTTAGTATTGTCACTTCAGGCTCTTTTCTCTGTTCAGTAATCATGTTAGCCTGCAAGTGTATGACCTGGGGCTCTGATCTTATCAGATCTCATAAGGTGAGGGAGGTTGAATTTTCTTGATAATTAGCCTATTTTCAAGAAAGAGGTGACATAGCAAGAAAAGTCTTTAGGAATCAGTGCATTCTTTGCTTTTCAGCCTACTATTATATAAACCTCTGTGTAGTGATGTTAAAGAGCACTGAAATTAATTTTTGGATGGCTAATCCTTACCATTGCTTTTTTCACCTGCATTTGGATGGAAGATGAGAAAATTTCCAGGTTTTCAGTCTGGAGTAATTTGGTCTCCCTCTAGTTAAAACTATGTTGTGTAAAGCTAAGATGGCATGTGAGCTGTTTACAGCACAACTCATGTTTGTGTCTAAATTAGGGATCTGAAATAAGCACTTTTAGTTTTCATCAAATAATTATAATGTGACGAAAATAATTTTGGCATGAGAGGAGGAAGGTTTTTCAAACTACAGAACTGAGATCTCCAAAGCCATGGAAAGATTGCAAGAAACTTTAGTGTTAAAAAGATGAATTATGCCAGATATACTGCCATCTCATGAAAATTAGTGTTAAAATTTGCAGTGCTAAGGCCAGTTTGGATGCCCATGTTCTAATGGGAATTTGGAAACCAGAATTCATCTCTGGGGAGAAACTGTAGCTTTGTGTTTTAAAAAAATCTTATCTCATTCTTGAGGTGAGGTTTTTTAGCTAGCTTTTTGCTGACATTAATGTGATTCTAAGAATTACACTCTTCAAATACAGGGTCCTCGTGGTGTTCAAGGTGCTCCTGGTCCAAGTGGAAAAGCTGGCAAAAGGGTAGGTAGCATATAGATCAGTTCAGTTCTGGGTAAATAGTTTTTATTTAAATGTATTTAAATATTAAGTGATTTCACTGCATTTTGAAATGTTTGCCCCTTTGGGCTTTTGCAGGGACGTCCTGGAGCTGATGGTGCCAGAGGAATGCCAGGAGAACCTGGTGCAAAGGTGAATAGTAATGAGACATGAGCCTTTATTTCAGTCTTAAAATGGGCTAGACAGATTTTATGTGGGTACCACGGGTCCATCTAGGCCAACCCAAAGTTCCTCTCTTAAGGGAAAATACAGAGGTTTCAGAGAGCTGGGTCAGATGCAAGAGCTGAGAATGAATCAGCCATTTAAAATATGGTAATTAATGGTAATGGCCAGTAGTCTGACCTTGAAAAAACTTGATTCTTGGGGCATGATTCCTCTCTCTTGGAGTCAGTTTCTAGTTAGAGTATCAGTAATAGTAAAGACAGTTTTGCAACTGCAAAGTGCAGCTAGAATCAAGACTTTAATTTCAATGTGGACTCCATTTTATACATAGCATAACTACAGCACAAGGTTGGTGTGGCATATTCTCTTGCTTTAATGCACAGAAGCAAATTTTGTGAGTTTGATCTATATACTCAGCCCCCTGTGTTTCATTCAGTAGCAAAAGTGTACATATAACCAAGGGTAGAAATTAAGTTTTAGAAGGAAGGTGAAATTTATTCAAAGTAATACAGAATGTAACAGTCATATTCTAAAGTTTTGCTTTCTTCTTTCCTAGGGTGACAGAGGATTTGATGGTCTTCCTGGCCTCCCTGGTGACAAAGGTAACAGGGTAAGAAGAAAAATATGTGTATTCGTACAACACCAAATTGATACTGTAACAGAAATAATGCACTATTCATTAAGAATAGCACTAAGGGCTAAGGGGAAGGTTAAAACAGGATGTCAGCTTTTTACAGGACAGAATATCTGTACTGTCAGACAATGTATTCTTCATGAAACTTTTTAATAATAATGAATAGACAACAATTCATGGATATATTAATTATTTAAATATATTTAGAGAATCCAAATCACATTTTCAGCTAGATTTTGCTCTAATTTTTCTTAGTTAATGAATTTGCCTGTTGGACTTCAAGTCATTGTTGTAAAGGTAATAGTAATAGGAAAAGGAAATTGGCATGAAGTTTCTGTATCAGGAGCATGACAAATTTTAACCTGCTGAGAAGCTTGCTCAGAAAAAAGCATATTAATATTTGAATTTCAAGCTGAGTTGTTTAGTGTGGCTTATTCCAGCAACTGCAGCTTAAAGAAAGATCTCAGTCAGGTCAGATAAGTTAGGAAAAGTTGTAATAATATTTCAAACAACTAATGTACTTGCTCCTTTTATAATACAAATATGTGGGATGGGATTTCATCTTTCCCTGCCGAGTGTAGAAATAATCAGAGTCAGGGATTTCTGCTTTAAATTATACCCCTAATGTAGGTGCTAGCAACAATGTACCCTACTGAATGTCCCCCTCCTTTACTGTTGTCCTGGTAAGTGCAATGCACCATAAGAGAAACAGTGAATGGGAATGTCAACACAACCTTTTCCATATGTACTAAAGCTCAATGACCAAGGAATTATTACATCATCTTTCAGTGGGTGAGCACAGCTGCACTTCCTAGAAAATCTCAACTGTCTTGGCTACTGAATGATAATGTAGGTTTTTTTCATAGCATCTAAGGATACTCTTGAGTCCTGTTTGCAATGGGGAAAGAACTTCTAGTGTCATAAAGGATTGTTTTATTCCTCTTTCCTCACCCCCTCTTACTTAGAGTGTAAAGCAATCAGCACATCACATAATTGAAACCCAGCATGCTCAGCAGGTGAACAGCAGAGGGGGCTCAGCATTAAGCACTTCCCACTGATGCACTCTGAGGGCTGAGCAGAAATCTGGTCTGAGTCAGGGCATGTGTGTCTGATTTCCAGTCTGGAATACTAGAAGTGTCTGTGGCACCTTCCAAGTCATAAAGAAATATTTTTATTTTTTTTTTCAAATATTCAATTTGTTTCATATGTCCTAAAAAGAAAAAAAAAAAAATTAACACACCCACCCCCTCGCCTCTAAAATAGAAAAATAAGTTTTGGTTGAAATTTGCAAAATAGTAATTGAAATTATGACTTCTTGTCATCTTTTCTTTCATCCCACTATATAAAAATCACTACTTTTTATGTTTCCGTGGAGGTATTCTGTAGAAGTACACACTATGCTCATTGTGAAAGCAAGTCAGATCAGATGGCTGTAGCTCTTGGAGTCACATACACTGACAGCATATAATGCAAATGTTCAGTTCTTTTTGGCTTGCAACAAGCACAGCAAGACAAGAGAAACATTTTTTCTGTTGTAATTATATTTCAGCTGTAAAAGAATCAATGTTGAAAACCCGTGTCTTTAGAGTATAAGTTTTAGGACTGCTTTTAGAATTAGTCCTATTGGCCCTATGAGCTGCAAATTGGATGTCTCCCTGAGGCATGGGAGACAAGCACAAGTTGTCAGATAGTAGTTACTGGATGAGATTCTTTGATTTCCAGTGCAGGGCAGATTGCACCATGTGGTGTAATATTTCTTTTAACCTCAATATCTATGACTTTGAACTTTTCTTATTTAGATTTACTGGATGCATAACTCTTCTTCAGTAGAAAAGCAAGACACTATATACTAGAAGAAAAGGTCCAAGGAAAAGGAAATTCAAGCTTTAAGAGAATATTTGAAGAGAAGAATTAGAGAACTGAAAAACTGAGAGTGCTGATAATGATAGGAAGTTTTTTTCCTTACTGAATGGCAAGACCAGGACACTGAGTTTAAGCCCCTAATGTAAATCTAAGTATCTCGTGAATGCAGAAAAAGAAGGGTAGCCCTTAAGGGGATGAACTATTTCAATTTTTGAAAGTCTAAGTCAACCTTCACCTGGATTTCGTTTGATCTCCCATGCTGGGGTGGACAGAAAGACAGTAGAATAAAATCCTGACACCCATAATATATGGTGGATGTGCTCTGGGGTATATGAGGAAGTTACCTAAAATTCCCTGGGAAAGTTTGGAAGTGTAAAGAACAGAGCCACTAAACAGTGACTCCAAGTATCTCTACCACAATCCACAGCAGTGGAGATACTGATAAAATTAAGGTAAACAGCATGAATACTTGGTTGTTGTCTAATGCCAGAAGGAAGTCCCAGTCTAAAAGTCCATGGCCCAGAAGGAGGTCAGTCAGTGGTGTTTGAGCTATGTAGCACACTAGTTCTCTTTAGGAATTGGGAAAGAAAAATAAATCCTACTAGTATGGTCCAGAATGCACCAAGGCTCTGCATATATATACACTTGAAAAGCCCAAATCTCTGAGGGAAAGTGTGGAAGTCTGGCTGCCTTCCAAAGCCTCAGACAAATCAGTCCCATGGCTCTTAGTGACTGGTGCCAGGGTGTGTGGTTCTGAAAAGGGGCCAGTAAACTTTGTTATGTATGTTCCAGGGCCCAGCTATTAGTTTATTAACTTCTGACCCACGTACACAAATTTCATTTTGCTGGCAGTAACATACTGTGTAGGGGCAGGGGAGAGGTGTTGATGAGACAAAGGAAAATGTGGATAACTACCTTTCATAGCAGTTACAGATTGAAATTTTACAAACATAATTTATTGTTCCAAGAATGCCCATTTGTTTTTATACTAATGTAATGAAAGATTTTACTGAGTACTCTAATGTACAGATTTGTATCACTGTATCAAGGCATGTTTTGACACATCAAACTTCACCTAGCATGTTTGTTTTCATTTCCTTTCCCATCCATTATTGTTTCCAGCAGCAGATGTTATTTTAATGACTTTCCTTATTCTACAGGGAGACCGTGGCCCACAGGGACCTCCTGGCTTACCTGGTGAAGATGGGTCAAGAGTAAGTTGCTATTCACACAGGGAAATCTAGAGTGAATCCTCATGTAATGAGAATGTGGTCATGAGACGTTTAGTTTGTTTCTAAAACTTGTTTTCCTTTTGTACAAAATCAGGGAGAAGATGGGGAAGTTGGACCAAGAGGTCTCCCAGGTGAAGCTGTAAGCAATTCTTTCTTATTCTTCTGTTTCTGTTATGAACAAGAATCACTTTCAGATTTTTTCCTTTCTATTGAACTATTCTGAATTTCAGGTATAAAAACTATTGCATGTGCATGTATGTAGAGAAACTGATTCTGTCTGAAAAGCAAACAAATGAACAGGTTTTTGGGGGATGAAACATGATTTACAGGATTAGAATTGTCAGGGATATATCCAGCCAAGTATATACAACTTCCAGAATCCCAAAGGCTATTTCTTATCCTATTGTGTGAAAATCATTCACTGCAGTCCTTGATACATGATAATATAACCAAGTCCTTGTTGCTTTTAAAAGGTTTTCTAAATATCTACTTATTAGACAATAAGGCCTGAATTCTCCTCTTTTTTCACGCTACTGTGCTTCATTGTTTCACATACAGAATTTCCACTCCTGTCAGTTGGAATTCTGCAGGTGCTGTCACTGCAGAACAGAGTTCTGCATTGCAGGCAAGAAATCAAGCCTCAGAAAGGGGAGCTTTACCCTAAATGTCTGATTTGCTGCTGCCTCCTCACAAAGTACAACGAAGTAGCTACAGAGTCAGTCTGTTAGTGATTTGTGACTATATCATACATGAGGAGACTGGAGACTCAGTTCTGTCTACTTTAGTAGCGCAACGTGAATTATGACACAAATGGTGAAACTAATACTCATTTACATAGTATAAAGCCAAAAGATTATGTTATAGACTGAAATCTTGTTCACCTTATTTAAGAGAATAGCCACTGGTCTTTTGTGGAAATTCTTAGAGGTAAGATGAACTAATCTGATTTTGGTTTCCAAAATGCCTTGCATTTATTGTAATAAAATTATTAGCAATTTTTAATTATTTATCGGATATTTACTAAAGGTAAAAGCACTACTTTACACTTACCATAGTAGTATAGAGTATGACACACCATCAAATTTTCAAAAGACAGGAATATAAATATGTATGCTACTGTTCAGGTCAAACTTCCAGGCCAAGACACGGTTGAAACTTTAGTGGAAGATGCTGTGCTAATGTTCTGCATCAGGAAATATAAATAGCAATCTCCTACCTTTCTCTGAAATGACCATACAGCAGCTAAATCAAATCTTGCCCTTCTACTGACATCCTGTTCTGACATGCAGTGTCCTTGAGGAGAATCTGTTACTGTTGAATTTTTTCCTTTCTTTCTTCCTAAACACCCATGCTGCTGCGTTCCCTTCATCCTTCCTACTCCTTATTATATGCCATGCCCAGTCCTGCTCATGGGCATTTCTGTTCAGAAAAAATCATGCACATGTTAGTAAGTGTTTCTTCTCTTGCAGGGTCCACGAGGATTACTGGGCCCCAGAGGAACACCTGGTCCCCCTGGACAACCTGTACGTACAAGTTTTCTGTATTTTCAGTTTCCAGAAGAAAAAAATGGAAGCCCACTGAAAGTTGCTCATGTTAATATTGTTTGTTGTAGGGCATTGCAGGTATTGATGGACCTTCAGGCCCAAAAGGAAACATGGTGAGTAGTAAACTGGAAATTGAAATGGGAGTAGATTCTAAGAATCCTTTCCACATTCTCTCATCCCATCTACTATGCCATCTGTTCCATTTTATTAAACTTTTCTGTCAAAACATTCAGGGTCATGATGATTTTATATAGAAAAGAGAAGCTTTCTGTTTCTTAGTTTTCAGGCAAAAGGCCTAACCATGTTTTCTCTCAAGCTCCTTTAGCACCATGGACTCCAGTGCTTAGGTCTTATGTGTGGGCTGTTATTCTGTATTAAAGGAAAGGTCATGATATTCATTAGCATGAAAAAATATCATACTGGATAGAAAGTTGATGGTAGACTTTAAAGAGGGAGGAACAAAGATGAGTTTGTATTCGTTTTAGTCCTGACAATGAGGATCTGTAGTGCAGAAATGCAAACCTAATGCCCTACTATTTTTTTGCATGGTAGGGTCCTCAAGGGGAACCGGGACCTCCTGGTCAGCAAGGAATTCCAGGCCCACAAGTAAGTGTAAAATAACTCCCAAGAAATACGATGTAATGCACAGCAAATGTTTAATAAATGGAAATTACTAGAAGGTTAGGTTTTCATGTGCAAAACTGATAAAGCTTCAGAGATATTATAAATAATGCTGCAAATGTGCCGAGGGCAGTGGGAGCAGAGTTTTCAAGTAAGTTTTTAGACGGATTTTTCATTCAGGAGAAAAATGACTCATTCAGTGTTCCTGGAATGCAGCAGGAATGGCCACACCTGGAGGAGGGTTCTGAATAGGATCTTGTTACAGACCTACTGCCAGAACAGGGGCTTGTGCACAAGGCTCACACAAAACTCCTGATCTAACTTGTAAGGGGGGGAAAAAAGCCACTTATATTTGCCAGTGTGTTTAAACAGATTAATGAGGGACCTTTAGTGGGATGAATGTATGTATATTGTTCTCCCTGGTTTCTCACACTGGTTTCTTTCTAACAGGGGCTTCCTGGTCCTCAAGGTCCTATTGGGCCTCCTGGTGAAAAAGTAAGTTACAGCCTTATTTTGCTACTTTGCAGTCAGTTCTGTGCAAGGGCCTTGTTTATGAGCTTGAAGGCTTTGTTGTCTTTTACAGAACAGTAACCTAAGGAAGTGAATAACCAGTGGAGGCCTGGCTTTCCTCTCATATACACTTTTTCACAAGCATAATTTCCTCTCCTACTATGGATTCATTTTGTTATTAGCTTCAGAATCCCATCTACAGTATTAAACAGTGTGTACTTGTATGTTAATTAATTTCACAGCAAGCTAAAAAATTATTTTTATTCATCTCTTTTTCTATTAGCAAAGTTTTACCTACTGAAGTGTGATTCTGTTATTTCTTCAAGGGTTATATTTTGATATAACTCTGCAGTGTAATTTGCATACTATAGGGTCATTTGGTGGATTTTTTTCTGATCTGTTTGTACATATTCTTGTGACTCAAAACATGTCTTCTGTTAATTTTTACAATGTCACTATTGAATTTTATACTGATTTTACTTTTCTCCCCTTTTTGCTGAATTCCTGCTCAATTAATTCTTCTTTGATTTTTCTCCTCTTCACTGTTTACTATATTCTTTTGGAGAAATTGAAGGAAATTTTAGGAAACAATATATATACTTTTTACCTGTCAGTGTGCCTAAGAAGTATTATTCTAGCAAGATGGACTAGTTCTGCAATATGTGCATTTCCTAGACTTTCACAAAGGCATACTATGCCTTCCAGTTATGAGCACTGGAGTTCTGTAACCTGTACTCTGCTTCTTGAACTTGATATCTTTCATTGTGGAATCCTTTTATTCCTGAAATGCTAAATAACAGTTAATTTTATACACTGGAGAATTCTTCTCCATCTTGTGTTATGTGTGTGCATGTTCATAGGGTAATTACTAGAGCCTGTTCTCAGGCAAGCATCTCATTGAAAAATATGGGTGATTTGTGTTGCCTAAAGGCTGTAAGAACTGGCCTTGCACTTAGATATTGTATGACAGTGTTATTCTAGCTTTAGTTTTGTGATATTTTTAGTTTATCACTGATTCTGTATCAAGGGATTTAGGTATGACTGCATTTTATATCCTTAGCTCTTAGTCATACATGTTTGACACGTTTGCTGCTGGTCTTAAGATGTGTGTCTGTTACTGCATTTAGGGACCACAAGGCAAGCCTGGCCTTCCTGGCCTTCCTGGTTCTGATGGGCCCCCTGTAAGTAACCAAATATTTAATCCCTTGAATGTTTGAATACTTGTACCAAGCAATAAATATTCCTGGATACCTGTGATGCAGTATTATAAAGTCCATCTAAACCCTCTGTATCATTTGAGCTCTTAAAACTAAGAGAATTACATTTTTGTAGCATCTGCTAAAAATGGCTATGGGCTTTTAAAATGTGGTCCCAGGTGATGAAATGCATCTTCAGCATCTTCAGGGATGTGTAAATAACCTACCGACACACGAAGGGCCAGGTAATGTTCCACTGTAGTTCCTACCATGTCAGTGTGGCAAAGCAAATCATCTGTAAAAATGCTCACCACTTGTTCTTCAGGGAAACATAGAACAGATTAGATCTTTCCCAGCTTCCTGGTCTAAGGTACATATTACAAGTTTGGGATACTTCTTTTATTGTCTAAACTGGGGCACACCTAAACCACACTTTATCACTAAGGAATTTGGCTTTGCTCTGAGCATGCATTCACTCATTTGAACAGAGTGTAACCACCTGAGGAGCATTGCTTAGGCATTAAACTTAAATGGAATCAATTCAAAGAACGTACGCTAATGTTGTGGTATCAAAACCATAATCTTTTAATACCAACAAGAGCCATCAGACAGTGTTACTTCTCAGACCTTGTCTCTCTTCCCCATGCAATTGTCCCTTACAATTTTTCTTTTAAGTTAAGTCTGCATTTCTTAAACCTGACTTTCAGCAAGGTTTAACAAGGTCACTGCAAATACAGAACTGTACCCAGGGCTCTGAGAATCTACTCTTTTACCTTCCATTTTAATGAAAAATGTTAAGTATGCAATGATAGTCCAGCCAAAGGTCTATATATGGAATCATTGTCTAAACATTTGAGTTTCCCCTTATCTTTTTCTCTTTGCTGGCAACAACATTAATTTCCAAACATAAGCATCTTGTTAAACCTTAAAGGCAGGAGGGAAATGCTGTAAGAGATAATCAGGTGTTAGCACAGGACTGCAGCTGATATGCATCCCCTACCGTGGTGGATTGATTGCAGTCAGCAGCCAAGCACCCACCAAGTCACTTGCTTACTCCTCCCACAGCAGGATAGGGCAGAGAATCAGAAGATCAAAAGCAAGAAACCATGTGTTGAGGTAACAAAAATAAGGAATTAATTCACTACTTCCAATCCGCAGGCAGATGGCCAGCCACTTGCTGGAAAGCTGAGCTGCAGCACACATAAGACTAACACCATAACCATTATTGGTTATGAATGCCCTCCTTCCTCCTGCTTTCCCTGAGCTTTCAGTACTGAGTATGACATCATATGGTATGGAATATTTCTCTGGTTGTTTTGGGACAGCTGTCCCAACTGTGTCCCCTCACAGCTTCTTGCCCACCCCCAGCCTATTCACTCATAAACAATTATCTATTAATATTTAGTTTTATTAAATGGCCTAAAAATGTTGCAGCATTTTAGTGAAAATTTTGTAAAAAAGAAAAACAATGGATTGGCTATTGTTCTGAGTGCTGCAGTGTTAATTTCAGTGATAGAGAAGAAAGTTTAAACTAGTTCGGCCTTCTACTGACTCCTGTGATAAATTCTGTAATTTTAAAAACAGTTTTAGATATGTCTCCATGCTGTAATATAAATTACCCTCATTTCAAAATCAAAATTGAGATTCTCTTGCATTAAAAGCCTCTTATTGCTGAAACATTAACTAAACAGAAGGGATGATTAGAATATTCCTAAAAATATTGACATGAGTTTTCCAGCTTTTCCTTGTTATGTAAATGAAATTGGTATTAAAAGTAAAATCTTTCCTCAAAATTTTATGTGTCCGTTGTAATACAGAAGAAATGTGATTAATGATGTGAAATTCAAATGCTTAAATAATTTTATTTTCATAATAAAATACCACTACTGAAAAATTACTATTTTTCAAATCAATTACATTTTTCTTCAATCAGGGTCATCCTGGCAAAGAGGGTCAGTCTGGAGATAAAGGTGCATTGGTGAGTTTTAAAACTTTTCCATCTATTTACACAGATGTCAAGAAAACTTTTGGCAGTCTTTCAGCTGTATGACACATTTGTTGCTCTAACAACTACCTAAGAAGAAAACAGAAAACCCATGGCACATTCAAAGCATCTTGGGCCAGACAAACATATTTATTGTATTTGAAATATTATAGAGAGTGTAAATAATATCAAGATTGCTCTTTTAAAGTAAAACTCATTTTGGAGTTGACAGAGTCAATAAATTTGCGTATATTTAATATAAATAACTTGCAGGTATTTTGAGTTTTCAATTCTGTTGTACCAGTTCTGGAGTACCCACAAGAGTTCTTCAGAACCTGTTTTTTTTAAGATTTAAAAATACATGCAGAGACCTTGCATTTTTTAGGTCACCTTCAACTCAGTGTCAGTGTAGAGCAATTTTGGTTTTTTTCTTATGAAGTCCCGAAGGGAGCTGGGGCTCTTTAAATTGTTCTGCCTGCTTAGTATTGAACCTTATTTATCCAGAGTAGTACTCGTTATAGCACCTGACATCAGTTTCAGTACTTTTTTCAGGGGCAATGCTAAATGATTGTATTCCAGGTGACAGGATGAATGAATTAATAGGACATTTCAGAAACTACAATACCACTGAGATCAGCATATTACATTTGTCCAGAATGTTATCTGTTAGAGGCTTGTACATTTTATCCAGATTTCTTAAGAAAAGAAAGTTTACACAGAGCATTTAGGTTTTGAAAGTACAGGTGTGTGTGACCATCTGTCGATTGTTCCTTATGTTTTTTGAATTTACTGATCAATTTCATCCAAATTTGATAGAAAATTCAATTTCTCAGAGATGTTAACAGTCTAAAGGTTTTGTGAAAAGGTACATTGGAAAGAGGAAAAAGACACTATCAGTGTCCCCATTAGTGAAAGATTTTGTTATCTGTCCATCTCAGACACTGACAAATCAGCAGAACAGCACAGCCTCACACAGAGATATATACATTTCCAGGCTTCCTTGTTTCCACTGTTCACAAAACTCAGTTTCTTAAGGCACCGATCAGTATTGATAGTCCCATGATCCTTTTAGCTTTCAGGCTTAAGATATATCTCTTTTTTTTTAATTAATAATTTTTATTTTTCCCATTATTTTGATCTCTTTTGACTTGTGTCATCATCATAATTAATGCAAATTTTCTCCAATAAAATACCACTGGTTTCTAATTGACATCTTTTTGTTTGTTTCTGATTGTTTGTTACTTTTTGCAATTACCATTGTTTATATTGTGGGTAGATGCTTCCCAAATACACAAGTAGATCCAAGTTCATAATTCTATTAATAGTTTATAGTGACATTGAAGACTGCTTTGTGGTGCCTTTTCTTAGTGCTGGGCAGCCCAGTGTTATTTTGCTGCCTCACACAAGACTGCTGTTATATTGTGAAAGAATAAGGATGAGACTCAGAAGAGAACTGTTTGCTAAACCAAGTACTGTGCAAACAAATGTTCTTTACTCTGATATATTTTAGGGTCCTCCAGGTCCTCAGGGTCCAATTGGATATCCAGGTCCTCGTGGTGTAAAGGTATGTTTTAGTTACTGGATTCCTCCCCCCATCCCTTTGAATATATGCATGTGGGTAATTCTTTATATTCTTCCTTTAGGGGGCTGATGGTGTCCGTGGACTCAAGGGATCCAAAGGTGAAAAGGTAAATCTGACTGCAGTAAATTTTTTACCCTTTTTCAGTGCAACGTCTTCTGTCTCCTTCACTGCAGTGTGCTTTATCTTGCGGCAGTGGGTTTATTTTTGCCTTTCCCTAAGGACATACCAAGCCCAATTCCTAAATCAGTGACCTCTATGGTTATTTACACTGCTACAGAGTGAACATAAAACCTTCAGTTATTAGAATGGTTTTGAATCCTCTTTCACACCTGTTTAAGTAACTTCTCTCTAAGGTGCCCTTAAGTAGAAAATTAGACATTCCCTCTCTTGTTGGTAGATAACTATAGAGGATATTGAGAAGCTTGTACATCAGAGAAATTTGTGGTGACAATACTGTTACTTGTTTTAATAGAGCCATAAGATAGATTTGTATTTTTTATGTATTTTGTGCAATGGCTTTCTAGGTTCAAAGTATTTTTGTGCCAGATCTTTGGCTTTGTCAAAGTGATGGACAGCCCCAGTCAGATACATGTATATGAATGTGAAGAAAGCTCTTATGTTCCCCTGATACCATTAATGCTGTGTGTAGAGCAAACACCACCTACTGCGATCTGTACTGAGTAGTGATGGTCTGCAGTGGCTGAAACTGCAGCCAATATTGGTTTAAATTCACACTTCCCTCAGCACTCTAAATAGGAAACAGATAGCAAACCTGACCACACAGGCAAATTCAGCCTTGTGACTCTAGTGGCTAATATATATATTTATAGACATTTCTAAAGCAGAAGACTCAGTCTTGTAAAAACACATTGATTTCAGCACTTTGTTCAGATACCAAGAGCTGCTGTACATTTTCAAGCCTTCCTAAACCACAGTTTGTCTAATCTGCATGCTCATTTTAGAGTTTCTCATTGAATTTAAGCTGAAAAAAGTGTTTAATACCTGTGGAGACTGGACAGTTCAAAACCCCAGCTTTTTCTTGTGCCTTATTGAGTGATTAATATTGACCTCAGATAAAATACAATACTTGTATGTAAATACACTTAAGTGTGTATGTATCTGTGTGTATCAATTAATACTGATTAGCTTCATATCCATGATACTTCTGTGTTCCTACAAATTGATCTCACAGTTGCAGTAAGACAGTGAACTCTCCTGAATACCTCAGAAAGTGACACAAAGATGTTTCATAGTTTGTCCTCTTAGTGCTTTAAGGGTGTGTTATACAGGCCTTTTTTTATGGAAATTATTCAGATGCCATTACAAGGAGGAAAGCACTGCAAGAGGTCAAAATAAATAAACTTATCATTCAGGAAAGCCTCTGTAGATCTGGAATGGTCGCAGGGATATCAGAGGAGGCCTATCTCTGTACTGATCAGTAAATGTGACTAGAACTCTTTAGCTATTTTATTTTTTGTTAACAGCAGAAGAGGAAATAGAGCATTCAGCTCTCTCCTCCTACATGGAATAAAATCAACCTCTTATAGATCTCAATAGCTGGAACCTCAGTGTGAAAGCTGAAGAGTTTCAGTTCATTTGGCAGCCATTTGGTCAGTAGCTGGCATGTCATCAGTCCTTGCTGATATGTTGCAGAGTGTTCTCATGTAATTATTACTGTCCATGGCCATAACTAAACAACTTCTACAACTGAAGCTTTTTTGATGTATTTTTCATTCTGCCTTTTTCAATTCTTTTTACATTTTAAGAAAGACCACCTCAAAATTTTAATTTATGCAATAGAAGATGACCATATAAAGCTTTGTTTCACCATCTAGAAAGCATGGGAAACCAGCTTTTAGAATGGTTTTTAGTACATTTTTTTTCAATGTGTTATGTCTGCTTTTATTTTTTTTTTAAACATGAACACATTTGATTAAGAAACTATATTTGCTTGTTTGGTTTTAATTTTTTATTATTTTTTATGTCTCCCCACATAGTTTGAGCTGTTTACCACTAGCAGATCTATTTCCATCACCCTTTCTAGGGTTATTGGTTGCATGCACTATGACAACTTGCAAACAGAATAAAAACCGCTTTAACTTTGCAGTCCATCTCAGTTGCTGATCAGGGAGAAGATAAAGCATTTGTGGGCTCAGGAATGCAAACCACAAACTTTTCTTTTAAAGGGAGGATGAAATACAAAGCCTTCTTGGTTTTGGTTTGCTTCCTGTTCTTTCTTACATCCCAGTAATGCCAAAGTACATTATCACTCTTTCCTGGCTTTATTGACAGTCCAAATATTACTCAGATTCTAAGTCATCAATATTACTTTAGCATATAAAAAATCTAATGGTATCATAGAAAAACAAGTTACTGTGTGTTTATTCATCATAAAGACTTTGGCTGCCAGGCCAAACTAAGCATCAGATGAAAACTGAGTCAGTAATCCTGGTTGTCTGGCTAGTAGTTCATGATGAGTTAGTCTAAGAAAGAGAGAACCAAAAGCTGGTCAGTTTATGCTGGAGCAAGACATAACTCCACTGAACACATCTGGAGACTTCTGTTTGTATCTGGACTAACTCATAGAGGTGTAAATGAAACTTGTCTGAGTGCTTGTACTTCAGCATGGAGACCTGTTAAATTGCTTGGAGTAAATTCTCTGTTAGAATTTGCTAGGCAGGGAATAAGTAATTCTTATGAGAAATAACAATAATGTGCACCTGTTTTACCACTGTCTGTATGGATTCAGTCTCAATGTTCATTTTTTTCCTACTTTCTTTCAACCACTTCAGCCAATGAGAGTAGGCAGGGCTGAGTATTGCTGGACATCAAACTGCTGAAAGAGATGTCTGCTTCTGTTAAGTTATGAGCATTATGTCTTTTTTTTTTTTTTTTTTTTTTTTCTTTTTTTTAAATTTTCCAAATTGTTTTTTTTTTTTTTTTGTCAATTTATTAAGATGTCACAACTAGTCTACTTTTTGATTCTTTTCATGGTTCTATTAAGACACCAGTTTATTTTCTTATTCTTTTTGCACAGAAAAAAATCCTGTTATTACTAAAAGACTTTATATGCATTTCTACCTGTTTTAGGGTGAAGATGGTTTTCCAGGATTTAAAGGTGACATGGGTCTTAAAGGTGACTGGGTAAGCATTTATTCATAGCTCATATTTTCTTAAAAGCTTTCAGTGTTATTATTTTGAAACTAGCACTGAAGTGAAAAAATATATTTAAACAAAAAATAAAATAAAGACTAGCAGCTTAAATTATTTTTATTGCCTGTGCATGCATACATTTAAGCCAGAGGTATTGTGAATAAAAAATAGCACAACGATAAGGAGGAAGTGAATGTCAGTCTTGAATATCCTTTTCACTAAGCTTCTTCCTAGGGAATCTTCTTTTCCAGATTCCAGAATCTCCAGTATTTGCCTGAGGACAATTTATCTATCTAGGATAAAGATGTTTCCATTCCAACCCATCATATTGCAGATCTGTGCCAAAATGTTGTTTGTTTAGCCCCATGAGCAATTACTTCTTTTCATAGGAAGTGTTGTGGAGATTCTAAAAAAACTCCTAGGAGGTTCCTGGCCTGTACCTGTCGTCTGTATACATAAATAACTGTGAAGATGGTATCCACATAAGTACTTCAAAAAAGACAGTTTTCTTTCTATGGACTGCCAGGGTGCCTTGACAAGAATTTAGGAAAAGAAAACAAGAATACACAGCTTTCAAATGTATCTGTCTTGAGGCAAGACAACTAGGCTCTTACACTTGTGAAAGTAATATTCAGTATCTAATTTATATATATTTGCATTTATATGTTGAATGTATTTTCCTAGTAGAAAATTGGACAGGGCTTTGAACAGCCTGATCTAGTTGAAGATGTCCTTGTGCATTGCAGGAAGAATGGATGACCTTTAAAGGTTCCTTCCAACCCAAACTATTTTATGATTCTAATCTCTATTTAGATTTACTGAAAACTTATTTTCAAGTAATTATAGGTAGTCTTTCTAATACATGCACAAAGGCAATTGTTCCATATTTATAAGGTGATGTATTTTAGGGGGAAATTGGTCAGCCTGGTCCACGAGGAGAAGATGGTCCAGAAGGTCCAAAAGGTCGAGCGGGTCCATCTGGGGACCCAGGTGCTGCTGGGCCAGCTGGGGAAAAGGTCAGTATCCAGAAATCAACATAAATATGCCTCATATCACAGGTGGAACCCATAACCTTCATCGCTAAAAAAAACAAGTCTCCATATCTGCAAAATTTTACCTACCTAGTAGTAGATTTTATGAGACACTGCTACAATAAACCACTGGAGTGCATATTTGGACAAGTACTGGGAATCATTACCTTGTCAGTATACAAAAAATCATTATAGTACTTCAAGAGTATTTAAGGCAACTACATTCTTATCCCAAATTGTATACATTGCATGCCAACTATGGAAAACACAATGCAAAAAAAATAGTTGTGCACAAAAGAGAACAAACTCCCTTTTAATCTAAAGCTGCTACTTTTTTCAACCATATCATTAGTAGAACTTCAGAAAAATGTTAGGGTTATAATTTGAGCATAATGTCATGCATAAACTCTTAGAAAAGTATATATTAAAAAACTCCATTCATTACAAAAAAGATTTTACTTAACTATTGGGAATTATTTATTACGTAATGTTCTCTACAGTTTTGTAAGATACCTCACTAGCTAGGTCATTGAATCGATTAATTAGGTCCTGAATCAAAGAACATAGGAAAAAAGAAACTCAGAATTATTCTCTTACATGAAAGCAAGATGAGTTCACACCAGAAAGCCAAATTAAATCAACAAAACAATCCAGTATAATAAGAGTCATATTATCCTCGCCCACAATATAGTTCTATTGTCCAGAAAAAACTGTGTTTCATGGCAGTGGTTGTTTTCAGTATTGCGAAATGACAAAAAAATAAGAATATTTGGAATCCTGTGGAAATTGTTATTGTTGTCATGATATCTGCAGAATAATTGACATCTAAAAAATAGTACATTTTTCTCAAATCTTTATAACCTAACTAAAAAGAACAACAAAGTAAGGTAAATCAAACCAAACCTTTTTTTTTTTCCTTAATAATTAGTAATTTCTAAATGTGACTTTATTTTTAATTCTTCCTATTCAAATTACTCAGTATAGGTTCATGTTTTCAAGCAATTTTTTTTCTTCATGGTGATGTATTTGGGACTCTCACAGTCTCACAAGTCCAGAATCTGAAACCTTAAATACCAAAAGATATTTGAAAAAGAATTGTTGGTGTTGCTAGCACCATTAGCTGGCCTTGGAATTTTAGATGTACAGTTCTTCCTTTTCTACAAATACTTATACCTTGTCTAATCCCATTAGAATTCAGACATCTTCTGTGGATACTCTATGGATACTTGTCCACGACAGAGTGGGTCAGAGGGGAATTCTATGGTGTTGATCCTGTGATACTTATTTTCATTCAAAAACTAGAATAATCTTTGAGAACTCTTAGACCTCCCCACAATATTAGGAAAGTTTATAAAACCACTGTTCCCTTGTCATTCCTATTATGTATTTAATGCAAAGGTACTATTGTAATGAAAGTAGTGAAATTACCAATCTCTTATACACTGTACTCAACTGATTCCGTGATAAGAAAACTCTATTTTCCAAGCAGGTCTATGGCTGAATTTGCTTAGTTAAGGAAATCTCAAGTAGGGTGCCAAGAAATGTGGAACATACTAGAAAAGAGCTTATAATGAAAAACCCATCTGTATCTACACTCAAAACATAGGCAACTGGGCTGACTTAATCATAAACTCAGGGATAAAACTTTCACTGAATTTGGCAAGAGTTTGGTTCGCTGTCATGCTACAAAACATTTAAATCATTCAGTGTGTTGCAAAACTGGCGACATTATGATTATTTTTATATGTGTAAAAGTTGCTCCTCTACAGTGTATCACCAGACATGTGCACTTGCAAGAATATGATAATATATATTTATTCATGTGCTGCATTTTTTACCAACAGAAATCTTTGGGCAAATTTCCTTCCCCATACAGTCTCTTCCTATTTTTCATTATCTAAGGCTATTTGAGTACCTTCTGATACTTTATAGTCATATCTTTTCCACTGAGATCTTCTCCAAAACGTCTGAAATACAGACAGATTCTTCCCCAGCGTTCCCATCTTTCAAAGTGTGAAACTGCTTTCCGTTGCCTTTGAAAGTGGTAAACCATCACTCATGCTCTAGAGGTCTAGAGAGACCAAGTCAATGGAGTAGAGTACTGTATTTCATTTCTCAGAATGGTCAATGTCAGTGTTGATCAGTCCTTTCTGAACATAACAAGTTGTTAATATTTGTTGACAAATCTATTGTCAGCAAATAGTCAGCGTGGTATGATTTATCATAGTCTCAGTTTAGAACTATTCAAGAAAAAAATTGATTCTTCAAATGCCTATTCATGAAAAGTCAACCATCACACAGTATAAATTAAAATTAATTTCTTCTCACTTAAACCTACTAATAGTCTGATTTCTTAGAGAATATTAATTGTTTCATTACTCGGCCCCACAACACTGCACAGCACTTCATGGGGGAAAAAGGAAAACACTGAGGTATCGCTTTCTCTGAATTCATTCATTGGAGTGGGGGTTTTATTTAAGTTTGGGGAACTGAGCCCACTGGTGATTAATTTTAAAAATGAGAAATTGATTTAACTGAGTATTATATTCCACGGAGTATCATTATGTTGTGGAAAAATTATTTTGTATAGAAGTTTGCTGAATGACTAAGGAGGATAAAGTAGTATTTTACACTGTCTTCTTATTACAGGGTAAGCTTGGTGTACCTGGATTGCCAGGATATCCGGGAAGACAAGGTCCAAAGGTGAGCTGTACATGAGCTATATATTGTGTGCTTTGACATCAGTCATTTTATTTGTGTGTTTGGGGAAGCAGGGTGTAGATGTCAAAGAAAAGGCAATTTTCCTCTTTCTTAACAGTCATTCTGAAGTAAAATCTTTAACTATGTGGGATTCCCTAAATTAGGCTCTTTAGGGAGCACTGTCTTTCCTCTTCTTAAGTAGGCTGCCCTCAAACCACTGCCATGTTCTTAGGAGTTGTGTTTTGTGTGAGCATCAGAAGCTGGCATGCAGTAAACAACTTGAAAATTAAGGAATTGCTGATATGCTTGAAAGAGAATAAGGACTATACTGGCCACTAAATGGATGCTGATAAGAGACAGGAATTTTCAGTGTGGTACAAGGATTACATTTGTGTCCTTACTCCTTCTTCTATAGAATATGCCATATTTCTCTAAAACATGTAATTTACTATTTTCATCATGCTTTCCTTCAGTATCTTTTAAGACAAACAAAAAACCCCCAATCCCTAGCTGATTTATGTGCCTACATCTATCCTTCAGCTATCTTTTTCCTTTGAATTGCAATATAAAACCATGCAGGGAACCTCTGGTTTAAGTGAAAGCTTTTCTTTTTAAAACATTTTTATGAAACATATTTCTATCAAGGTCGTTCTAACACAGCTTTAGGAAATGGGCGTACTAAACTAATTGCAAGATCTCTTTTCTGAGATTAGCAAGAAACAAAGAGTGGAATAAAAGCATAGTTCTGCAGACATTTACTTGTGTAGAGGAGACTATTAGGGAGACTTTGCACCTCCAGACTGTATTGAAGAAGACTCTTCCAGGGAAATATCACAAGTAAAAGAGTCCCTTACTCCTTCTATGCAACTGAAAAATCAACCTGCAGTAAAATCATCAACTCTGCTCTAATTTGGATCTGGTTTTATTTCCAAAGTTTAAATAGTTTTTTCAAAGAAATGCAGCTTCCAGACTGGCTAATCAAAATGTGTTCCTGACTCTGGATCCCTGTACTTTGGCCCTTTTCAGTCAAGTGAATGAACTATCTGAAAAATGATTAGTAATTGAACACTCTGTGTTAGTGAAAAATATTAAAACCATCTAGGGAAATTATACATGAAAACTATTCACCTTGAAAGACATGGGGGTTTTTGCTTCTGTCTCTTAACTCAAATGTCTGAGATTTCAGTCTCATTGTTCTCCTTTAGAACTGTCTTTTGAAAAAATCTGAGATGAGTTTTTACGTTATTCACTTCTAATAACAAAAAAGTATGTAACATTTCAAATAAAAGGTGATTGATTTTTTTTTCAACAGACCTGATCAAGAATTTCTTTGCATTAAATTTTTATCACATTAAAATTGAAAATAGTTCTTAAGCTGTGTTCACTGTTTAGACTTCTAATTTGTTGCTTAAATTTCCAAGAAAGAATAATGACAGCTACAACACATAACTCACTTTGGAAAGTTATTCACAGTCCAGTTCAAATTAACATAAGGGAGTGAGGAGGAAAAAAAAAAAAAAAAAAAAAAAAAAA
>VXBX01007025.1:442386-664031 GCA_013400415.1 Scytalopus superciliaris | reverse complement strand
AAAAAAAAACAAAACACCCAGAAAAATACATTAGCTGTGCAAAGCAAATAGGAAATCTTGTTCTAGTATTGTCAAGAAAGCTCACACCATTCTTTTTGTCGATACTTACTTTCTTTTCATGATTTTTCTTCTGAGAATTGTTCTTAATGTTCTTAGAGTACTGCCATTTGCTGATAATTTTTACTATACCTTTTTTTTTTCCAATCCAGTCCCTCTTGATCAGCACAATTGCAAAAGTACTGTACATATTACAACCAAGTCATGCATATTAACGCTCTGTCATTGAAGTCTGGCTTTAACTGGCCTTTTAATTTTAAAGAACATGCTTGGGCTTCACAGAGTAGAATTTTAAATTTTATTCTATATAAAGTGATAATTGGTGAAGAATTAAAAGCGAATAAGAGAGTGGAAAGGAAAGAAAAGGAAAGCAAAAGAAACGAAGAAAATTTTTTCTTTTCTCCTACCAGTCAGTATCTGTCAGGGTTTCATTAGAATCTGTTAGTGAAGTTGTATTGCCCTTAAGTCTTTTATGGATAATTTGAATAACAGTGTGAAACAAGATTCATTAGAGGAAGAACATAAGAAAGAACAAGAGGAAAAAAATGAAAAAAAAATTACTAACACCTCAAGGAAGAACACCAAAAATTATATTTTTATATGCATTTTATTTGCCACTAAATTACTAATAGCAAGCTGCACATAGACTCATCACAGTAGGGAGTCTGGCTAGACCAAACCAAACACTCTCTTGATTTTCATCTCCAGTCAGTTAACAGTATGTTTTATCATGTCTGTCACCTCTTTGACCCCGTATCCCTTATGGCAAATTAACACCTTGGCAGGTTAAAGGTCTGCTGTCCCACTGGACATGTATACCAGAAACAAATAAGAAAATAGTATTGTTCAGATTAGGCTGGGCAGTTAGCAGAGGGACAGGGGAATAAGAAGGAGGAATAAAGCTGGGAGTGGTTTCAAGCCAGATAATCTCACAAATTGTGCTTATGCATCAATTATATGTATCAGTTAAATGAAACTGTCCAGTGGTCAGTTCACAGTGACTAAAGCACCTGAAGAAATTCACCTACAGCTCAGTAATGTGAATAGAGAATGAGGCAAAACCCTACAATTTTTTTGAATTAAGTTATTTTTCTAAAGGAAAATGATGCAATAAGGCCTTGTTTGTTTGTCTTTATTATGATACAATTATTTCTAGTAGGCTGTTACTAATTATTTCTTACCTTCTTTAAAAAATCATGCAGATTTAATGGATATTTTACTGTCTAATAACATGATAAATAATTTCCATTCTATAAATTGATTTTTTTTTTAAAATGCGTTCTGGACTTGAAGCATTATGGTGAGTTTATTTACAGCTTTCATGAGTGCTGTCAACACTTGCAAGTTTGGCATGTACACATGACTTTGGTGTTGTGCTTTATGTGTAAATTAAATGTTGGCTATCCTACTGTCTTGCTCTTGATATCCTCTGATATTAGCATTGCTTTCTTACATAGGGCTCAACTGGTTTCCCAGGGTTTCCAGGTGCCAATGGAGAGAAAGGTGCAAGGGTATGATAATTCATTCTTGCATGACAATTATCTTTTGAAACTCAATGCTGCAGGAAATCACTGAAACCCAAGGATACAAACTAATAACTAAAGAACTATAAAAACAGGCTTTTCACATTTAAGATGGACTTCTATGTAAAACACGAAATACTGAGACACTATTTTTTTACTTTAGGTATTAATCTAAGTATACAGGAGCTTGGACACTTTCTTGCTTCATATGCTGCCGTAATTATATAATTTGAAAAAAAAAAAAAAGAAAAAGAAATCACCCTTGTTGAAGTGTTTTGGTTTTCTTTTTGGACCGTATAGCTGAGTGAGTTGGCAAGAACTCTTTTTCTGTATAGCATGAATTATCCTGCTCCCATGCAATTTACCCTTAAGGAAATTCAGCTTTTATTTCGTATGTATTCTGATTTGTCATAAGGAGGGTGGGGGGGGAGCTTATAGGGTTAGCTTTGAAAAGGCAAACTATAGCAGAAAAGATAAAGTATATGTACTATTATTACATGTTTTCTTAAAAATGTAAAATTAAATCTTTTCCTGCTTTATTTGACTGAAGCAGGTGAAGGGAAATCTGTTATGTATATTCTTCAAGGTATAACAATTAAAATAGATTAGAAAGAAAGTCACTGTGCTGTTGTCTCTAAAGCTCAGTTGAACATAGCAGAACATGTTAGAAAGATGATGAAATTAGAGATGAGTCAGAATTCATAGGTGACAGCAGCTTAAACTGAAGCAAGGTATTATTCTTAGGAATCTGTTTTAATCTACAGCAAAAATAAATCAGAAATTAATTTTTTAAGATGAAATATATGAAATCCAATTGCATTTGCATTGCTTATATATGGTTTAAATTGTTCTTGTGCTATTTTAGCCAAGATGAAGATATGTTGTTTTGTACAGGCACAAGCAATAAAACAATGCTCAATTCATCCTTTTTTGGGAAAAATGACACAAAACTGCTAATATACATACCAGGTTTAAAAAAAACCAAGCAAAAATATAATATCAAACAGAGACTTAAAATTATGAAAATCTAATGTTGATCTGTTATCAGAGCTTCATAAAGCTTTCAGTGCAGCTAGGATATTAAACACATAATTAATACTATCAAACTTCTTGTATACTTAAATATTATGCTCATCATCAATGATACCATAACTGCTGGTTTTGTAATGAGAATCAGATATTATTGTTAATCTTGCCTGAAGTGTTATCATTATGTTTTATGCTACCACACATATGGGTACCAGGACAGACAGTCATTGTCCCTGAGATCATAAGCTGTGTAGCATTTCAAAAACAACACATAATTTTTATTTTGATATGTGAAATAAAACCAGCAGAAAAAAAGAAAATAAAAAACCTGTCAAGAAAACAGATGCATACATTTAATTGGTTTCTGGTAAAGGCAAGTTTTATGCTAAAACATCTCTGCTGATTTTTTGTTGCTGTTTTGTTTACCTCAGAGATTAGAAAGTACCAGTCATCAAGTTCCTTTTTCTACCTAAAGAATACTCTCTTGAATGTTAAAATTCTTTGTTTTAAAATGCACAGCAATATTAATGCAGAGCCTAAAGAAAAAAAATCTGTTGAGTATGATTAGGGGATACATTAAAGAAAAAAAATTAAGGGCTAGTATTCTGGTAAATTCTGTATCCCTGCAAGTATGCATAGTTTGGGTAGGTGTTACAGTCCCCATTTCTGTTATACAGGAAGAGAGTCTTGCCCTTTCTTTTGTCTGTTAACCTGTGGAGCTGTCCATTGGAACCTGTGAACTTTTTCTTCAAGGTTGTTACTACATTGGAAATGATGCCAAGTTCTTTAGTCTGCTGCAGAGGGGCTCTGCTTATTGTGTCCTATCTTCACTACTCTTTTAATGCAGTTTAAAATGTTCTTAATGCCTCTGGCAGAATCTGACTCTTAGGCAAGTTTAATACATTTTGAGCCACAAGTCCTAGTGAACTCAGAAAAATATTGAATTTTATCAAGGACCATTATTCTGTAAATTGAAATGCAAAGTAGATAGCTAAAGATAAATTTTAAACTTTAGGGAGTTGCACTCTGCCTCCACTTCATTAAAAAAACTTTATCTCACAAATAGTGTGTCTGCTACTAAAATGATTTCTGTGAACTTTTCTCTCCAGGGATTACATGGCAAACCAGGCCCCAGAGGACAGCGAGGACCAACAGTATGTTCTTTTGATTTGCAATTTAGAGGCTTTCTTATATAAATTGCCTTCACTTTACTGTGAAGAATTATTTTTTGTTTTATTATAGTATCCAGTACGTATCATCAAGTGCATCTGTGTTAAATTGACAGGGTCCAAGAGGCTCAAGAGGTCCCAGAGGTCCCACTGGTAAACCAGGTCCAAAGGTAATGGTCAAGCACACTGTATAAATTGGCTACAGACTGTTTCTTTTAAATAAATCTACATCTTTGAACATATTATCTTTCCTTTTCAGGGTACCTCAGGCAACGATGGTCCTCATGGCCCACCAGGTGAAAGGGTATGTGAAAACTGTTTTTGTAATGTTTTTCCCTCTAGGTAGGAGTGTGATTTGAGGGTGGGAGTGTTGTTTTATTTTCAGTTCTTGCTCTCATATCCTAGCACTTCTTTGACCAGAGTACCCAGAACTGACAAAACCTCAATTCCAGTGATGCTTTTCACAGACTTAAGAATTGGGTGGCTGAAGTTTGCTGAAAGCTTCTTCCATCCGTAGCTCAGTTTTATGCATATAAGACACAGAGAATACAAACAGACTTTGTACCGGTGTACTCACCAGCTTATGCTCTTTGGAATTCCTCACTTACTGCCTATTTTTTGGGTTTGCACTCAAGCCACTTCCAGAAGATTCTTTGTTCAAGCAGCTGTGGTTTTTTTGGTTCTGATCAGCTAAGAATTCCCTTCAACCTATTTCTGCACACGTCAGAAATCCTATTGTTCTCTCTAAAGCAAAATTTTCTGCTTGCTATTATCTTACCAATCAATACACAAATCTAGTATACAGTCAGCTCATTGCACAGCAGTATATAGAAAAACAATATTAATAAATCAGATAAATCAGCACCTGAAACCCAGCTCAGTTTAAGTGGATGAGCTTCCTGCTTTTACAAAGCATAACAAACTTCTCATTTGTAGTTATATTTCATTAAACTGCAACCTTTTTCATATAGGGAACCTACAGATCTTTTCCCAGTATCCACTCCCAGGTACCAGTGTTCTCTAGGAGTCTCACTCTTCAGGAGTGAGCTCCTTGTGCATTTTCCCTAGCTCCATACTGCCACTTTTTTTTTTTTTTGCATTAACTAGGATGTTGGATGGAAAGAACTAGTCAAGAAAGGAAATGTAGGCTGCTTTACACTGAGGAGGAGGGTCAGAGTCAGACTACCAGAAGGTGAATAGCAGATCCTTGTAAAAGAGGAGTTTGCTGACAGCTCCAAGAGGTTATGGCAGAGGATTTGTGGGGGCACTGAAAATAGTGAGCAGATCAATCCAAGATGAAGGATCCCTGGAGAAAAACTATCAGAGCAAAGAGATGAAGAGTCCTAGAGAACCATGTCTCATATCACTTGTGTAACATAAGTGTGAGGTATCTTATTTGCTTCCCAATAGGGGTGAATATCAGCCAAAAAATAAAACTGTCATTTCTACTCCTCTGACAGGTATGAGACATGTAAACATTAAATAATCTATCCTGCGTAGCTACTGTTAAAATGAAATGTAATGACAGAGAAGAAAATGTAATTTTGATAACATGCTGTTAGTATTCTAATGCTTTTTCTCACACAATACCTTAGTCCAGTGGCTTGAAACCTGCAAGCCAAATCATGGGTGAAAAGAAAAATGCAATGTTTTTTTCCTTAAAAAGCTTCAATATGTGAGAACAGTGGAAATTTATGAGTAAGAAAGTGCAATTAACTGTAAAACTTGAGTTGTGCTCCTATAACTGAATTTCTGAGAGTAACCAATTTCATTCATATATTTTGTACAACAGCTGAGTCAGTTTTATTAGCTTTTCTCTGTAGAGCTCGTCTTTTTTTNNTATTTTTTTATGTTTTTTCTGTTGGGCTCTTTTTTTTTTTTTTTTTTTTTTTTTTTTTAACTCTAAGCTTTATGTTATAGCCAGGAGCAAATGAGGAAAGTTCATTTGTTCACAGACATGGTATATGGAAAAAAGACCCAAAACCTTATATGGAGCATATCTGTGTGTTATGGAGGTTTGAGAAACAGCCTTACATCATCTCTTTTTGGGGAAAAAAAAATAAATATTATTGATAGTGCCGTAAGATCACAAAGATTTCTCCCTTGGCCTACCACTTCGTAGTTGACTCAGATTTAGTATTTCAGTATAATAAAAGTCTGTCCTCCAATAAGATTCATTTAAGGGCAAATTCTCCCAACCTGGGCACAAGGGATCCTTTCCCACAGTTACATTTGCACACTGCTTTGCCTGCTACAAGAGACAGCTGTGCTCTGGAACTGAGCCTGGGCTCTAAGAAAGGAGGCTGATGGAACTTGGGACTTGGCACTTTATCAGAGGAGCAAAAGGGTAGCATAATTTGGGAGATGTGGTCTCCTGCTTCAAGTCTTTTGCATCAAACCAACATTTCTAACATATTTTGACAGCTGATTTCATAACAAAACTACACATAATATACCAAGTAGAATACAATGAAGTCTCGCTCTATATGGCTAGGGTACATATCTCTGCTGCAAAACCATGTAAAATAAGTAAGTTTTTAAGATTGCTACACTTCAACAGCAACAATTATTTTCATAAGCTGGCATAGTCCCTTTCAGTAATCAACAATACACTTTAAAAGCTGGCCTCTGGGGGTTTTTTATGACAACTTCAGAAACACTCATGTACTTCAAAGCTAATACTTTGTATAAATACCTGTGTATATAGATGTTTGTGAACATACTTGTATATACCTGTGTATGTATACATTTGCACATATATATGCACAATGCACTAACTCACCTGATCATCTTTAACTAAATTTGTAAAAGCATGCTGCATGAAAATTTTCTCTCTCCATATACATGCACATATACAAAACTATAAAAATAAAATGTTCATGCATCATGGAATTTTTCAGCTGTTTTTCATTATAGCAAAAATGCTGTATTTAATCCCAGGTAACTCTGGGAAACTTATTCTTTTTGAAAGTTTGTACTGTTGTACTGCCTTGAAATGTTCTAGGGTGTAAGAATGGAAGTTAAAGAGATAACCAAACTATTAACTAAATCCCATAGTTTATGCAACACAGAAAAACAATGCTTCTTACTAACGGCGGGTTCCTACTTTGTTACATGCAGTTTTAGGAGTCAGATGTAAACATAGTTCATGCAAATACTTTTCCTCTTTTCTTATTGCATTCCTACACAAGCAATATGGATTTCAGGAAATCTCTGATGTCTGTGCATGTGAATTGTTGCTACCAGTATTTATGGCACTGTAGCTGAGGCTTTGTACTTAAATCCACACATTATTTACAGTGTTCAGTGTATTTTATCATTGAAGCAAACTTCTCAATCCAGTGTCAAGGCAGCTTGAGTAAAACTTTACTTATTTGGTTGCCTGTATTCCAGGGACCACAAGGGCCTCAGGGACCTGTTGGATTTCCTGGACCAAAGGGACCTCCAGTAAGTATCTCTTTAATTATGTGCAGCAATAGGAATGTTAATTTTCATGCAATGTCCCTGAAGTGAATATTTAAAAATTTATGTGAGTGATGGTTTATGTATAGATTACAAATATGCTTGAGCTCTAAGGCTAAGAGCTCATGTATTCAAAATGATCATTGGTGCAGATCATCGGATGTTCAACATAATGTACCAAACTGGAAATCTTCTTGTATGTTGATGCCAGTGTCCAGGTGACACACTGAGTTAAGGCAAAATACTACTTTGCTGTTGTATATTTTCTTTTAACAATTGATTCATTGAGGGAAAAGCGAAGAGGAAAGAGGCAGTGATTAGTGTCTCTTAGCAGAAATCTATGGACGTAATAGCACATTTGATCTGCTGCCTGACTAGTTTTACTGCTCCCCTGGTGTGCTTCTGCTCATGTGGAGCAAGTACAGAAGCATCAAACCACCTGAGATTTTTTTCACCCATGCATTTGTTATTTATATTTCCAATGCCAAAACTTGAAATTTTGTCACATATTCCTATAGTTCTTAGTTTTGTGATAATTGAGTCATTAATCAAAGAAAAATGGAAGGGAAGTATAGGGATTTTCCATGATTTCTGAATTTACAGAAATCCATTTTGAACATGCTTACATTCGACAACAGTCACTCTCCAAGAAAGTGTTAACACATATCCAGGAGAACACAATTTTAAAAGTATTATTTAAATACTAGTTAGCTGATATCAGGGCAGTTAAGCTTTACTAAAAACTAGTCTAGAAAAAAAAGAGAACAGAGATTCTTACAGCTAATTGCACACTTTTTTTTTCAGAATCGAGGATGGTTAAGAAAAGTTTTTACTTACGTATTTTACAATTTTAGGGGCCACCTGGAAAAGATGGCTTGCCTGGACACCCAGGACAGCGGGGTGAGACTGTAAGTAAATATCCATTACTGTGTTAGTGTTGTAAATCCCTAAAGGTCATGATTATGTGATCAAAACTAAAGAGAGAGAGACAAGAGGGACAAGGCAAGGAGGCTGGCACTAAGAGGTTATATAACTGTACTTGTGGTTGGTAGGTTAGGCATGAGAAAGCTCTATTCTGTTTCCGTGATAAGAGTTGAGGTTATTCTTTGCTATGCTCAGTTAGTAGCATCACAATGAGATAAAATAGTCAATGAGATAAAATGAGATAAAAGAGATCATTGCACAGGGCTCAATTTTAATAAAGACTTTTGAGACAATTACTATACAGTTCTTTTCTCACTGAATACCATGTACCATAAATAATAACATAATAAAAAAATCTTAGTCATAGTAAGCAGCTAGGAAACTGAAAAGTCAAGACCTTTGGAAAGAAGGCTAAGAAGTGATTGAACCTATTAAAAAACCCTTAAGTTTTGAAACTATATCCTATGTAGTTCCCCTAAGAATCACAATGAATACATTCTGGCATCAGAATTAAAAAAAACCAAGTAACATGCAATAGTTTTAAAGGAATTATTTTTAAAAACACTCTAGTTTTGTAGTGCCAAAACCTTACTCATATTTCACTGAAAAATTCTTACTTGGAGAGAAAGCCATAAATAGAGAGAAACTTTCTCAGCATGTAGAATGTGTTTCAGGTTCCAGCTTCCCTGAAAATCTGTTAGTGACTGCTGAGTCCCAGGGCTGGAAGGAGGAGCACAGGGCTTGGAGTTACACACCGTTCTGAAAGCCTCTGTTTTCTTCTGCTAGTGCTGTACATTGTGACATCATAGTTCTTTGCAGTGACAGTGGTTTTTTTGTGTATGAGAGAAACATTAATGGCTATGTCTTTGTTCTTTTGCAGCTTTTCATTAGCACTGTTTTCTGCCCTGTGTATTTGTATACTTGAACCAAAATGTTCAATATTCCTTGTCTTTCTTACAATAGGCTTGCAGGCGAAGCTTTGACTGCGTAAAGGAAGTGACACATGAACAATTCCATCTGTAGCAGTTCTGATTTTCTGTCATTAGAACAAAGGGGTGCTTCTGTCTTTTTATAATCTGAATCATTTCGTAGGTCTCAGAGAGAATCCCTACACAGTTTTGGGCCAAACTGAGCCATGATAATATCTGGCTAGCAGCCAAACGAGAATCAAATTAAGGAAGGGAAAAAAGCTTAAACAATCTGATGTAATAGGGCAGTCAGTTAGACTGTGTCCAGAGGAATGTTGAGCAGGGCCAAATGTTTGTAAGAAACTTGGGCCAGATTACACCTTAGTTTTTACGCAGGTGAGCAGAGTAAGAGGCAGACATAGGCTGTTAGGCCTAATGTAATACAGCAGTAAACTCTCCTAACACAGTTCCGTTATTTGAAAGAAATAATTTAGCGTATTTCAAAGATGCATTAAACAGTGCTATTACCAAGTGAGGTTGTCGTTCAGTTGATTGACTAATTTTGGCCTGAAGTTTGGAGCCGCTGATTAGAAAATGAAAATTCTGTAAAATTTGCCAGTGTCCTAAAAAACTGTTTCAAACCCATTTCTTTTCTATTCTCTGCTTCCCAGTTCTTGTCATCACATCAATTTCTCATTAGCTTCATTCTTTTTGTGGCACTCATGCTGCCTTTTTTACCATTTCTGTATAACCATCTTCCCTGGATCTTTATTTCTTTTCATTTTCTTTCTGTCTAGCCTCCACTTTAACTTTAATGCCCCTCCAAGTTAATTCACCGTCTGTGTCTCTTTAAAAAGCATTTTTATATCTGGCTTTATGATTCATAATGTACATATATAAAAATGTATTTTCAACTGTCTTTTAGCTGCATCACTGATGCATTCAAACTCACCTAATCAAGTTCACCTAGAGAAATCTGTAAAACTGACAGGAATTTTTACAGCTATATCACCTCAAAGAGACTGGAAACGATAGATGTAAGAGAGATTAATCATTTTATTTCTAAGTATGCCCAGGAAATAGGATTTCTCATTTTTATTTCCTGAAAAGAAGGAATTTGTGATATGGAATCTCTCTTTCTCCTCTTCAGCACAGATATGAATTTTACTCTTCTATATCTTGTCCAGAGTAATGTAATTTTGTATAATTATTTCACAGGGTTTTCAAGGAAAAACTGGTCCTCCTGGTCCTGGTGGTGTTGTTGGCCCTCAGGTACACAATTTAATTTCATAGTTAACTCTGTAAGACCTAAGTTTAATGGTTATGTTAAGGCTAAGGCGGTTGCTTTTTTTGTATTAAAAGCACCATATTGATGGCTATATTAACTTTTTAAACAAAATATGCGTAACAATATTAGAAAGGTATACTTAGGAATCATTGATTCCACAAAATATGAAAATGTGGAGGTTATCTTTCCACTTTATTTTTTGTGTGTGCTTTTTTCATGTGATTATGAACTTGGTAATGTACAGAATTCAAGGCAGATTTCTCTGCCATGAAACGTTTTAGAAATACTTGCTTGTTAGAGGGCAATTTTCAGTCACTTTTAGGTTTTGAAGAGATTAACTATCAAAATTTCATTTGATCTAATCTTAGTAATTTGCAACTAAATCAAGCATTTGGATTGTATTAGCTTTTTTAGGTAATTCCCTCAGTGAAACTTTTCTACTAGTAAATATGAAGAGAGATCTTTCAACTCTTCTGCCTTACAATTCATATTATTCAGAAAAACAACAGTATGGAAGTGTTTCAAGGCAAGAACAGGACATGGATTTCTCTCCCATGTCCTTTTTGTAACCTTCTCCCAAGAACACTGTGTTTTAAAGCTTCAGTGCTTAAGGAACAAGGTCAGGATTTCACCCTTTGGAAGCTGTACAGACATGTCTGCAGGCAAAATGCAATGCAAGATTTATTTTATAGGACAAAGATATTTTGTAAGTCAGCTTTGCCTGGAGGGAAGGTGAGGAATGTATGCTAACCAATGGTAATACTGTTTTGTAACAGATACTCATAACAGCTGGATATTAATAATCTACTCCTTTCCCTTCCTCCCACACCCCCCAAGACGTTAAGTACCTTCAGGTGACTAAAGTCTTACTGTTGTGCTTAGGGTCCTACTGGTGAGACTGGACCAATTGGTGAAAGAGGTCATCCAGGTCCTCCTGGTCCACCAGGTGAACAGGGCCTCCCAGGTGCTGCAGGAAAAGAAGGTGCTAAGGTATGATGTGGCTTTGGGGAGCAAATTGGGAGGGACAGATAAACTGCTGGCAGTGTGACATTTCAGATCCTCATGTAGACATGCAGAATAAGATCAGAACATACGGCATAAAATCATGATTGGCACATTTCACCCAGAAGGACTTAGAATACTGGAAGATTCCAATTTTAGAGCTGTGTCTGCTTTCACTGAAATAATGAGAATTCTCTTGAATCAATAATTAATATTTTTATACTAAAAACTAAAAAAAAAAAACCAGTTTGCATTTAATACAGATTCAATATGGAAACACTTAGTAATGTCATGTTCACGCTAAGGTTAAAAATTGTACATTGGCATTTAAAGTTGAATATATGGTGGTGACCATAAGTCAGAATTTCACTGACTAAACTCCTTGCTTACTTTTTGGCTACCATTGGTGAGCAAGAATAATATTGCTTATCTAGTTATTATGTAATTTTATTCAATCTTTGATTATAAAGGGGTATCATAAATTTTTACTGAATGTATATTTAAATTTATTTTTATGGCTTTTTGTGTTTTTCACTGTTTGTATTCTCTAACTAGTACTGTATTTTGTCAAAGTTTGTTATAAGTTTAACTAGACTATTGTACTGGTAATCTTCAAAGAATTAGTGGGTGAATAGGTGGGGGCACAATCTTTTGTTCATTACTATAACTCTGATCTAGTATTTAATTTTCATCACTCATGTAACAAGTAATATAAGCATTCTAAACTTTTTTTTAAATCAAAACGTAATGTTTCCCAGGGTGATCCAGGCCCTCAAGGCATTCCTGGGAAAGATGGACCAGCAGGTCTTCGTGGTTTCCCTGGAGAGAGAGGCCTTCCAGGTGCTCAGGTATGAGATAAGAACTAGAGCAATTTGACATAATATTTCTAAATACAAGAAACAAAAAATTAACTCTTTTATTTAATGGAATCTTCTACTATGCTTAAAAATGAATGCAGTAGGAAACAGACATCAAGTGTTCAACATTAGGTATCATCTATATAAGAAAAAGGGAATTTACTGGGTTTTTTTCTTTTGATATTTACATTTTTCCTATTACGCATGTTGCAAAAATAACTCTTAAACTTTCCAGTTTTGTAGACAAGCTTTTTTTTTTTTCTTTTCTATTTTTTAGGGTCCAGCTGGTCTGAAAGGAGGGGAAGGGCCACAGGGTCCACCTGGCCCAATGGTAAGTAAACATAACAGTTTTATGGAAATACAAACAACATTGCCGGCGGCTGTGGCCGAGTGGGTAAAGCCGCCGCCCCTGGATCCGTGCTCCTTCTCGGAAGGACGCCGGTTCGAGTCCTGCGGGTCTCGCTCTGCCAACTTCGTCCGGGCTTGCCCCGGCCAAGGCTAGAGTGTCCCAGGGCTAAAGGGGGTGGGGCCAGTTCCGCGCACGCTGAGCTCCACGTAATAAATCCATTCGCGCAGGCATAAAAAGCATCGTCGTTCGCGACGGCTAGCCACACACACACACACAACATTACCTAGTAACCTTTTTTCTTGTTTACACGCTGTGATGTTTTCACTAATGTAGTCTGTAAAACAGCAGAGAGATAAAACTTCTATTAAGTATCCATACTAATAAACAGTCAAAGAATGTAAGAGTATCTGAAGCCTTCTGCTACCAGTAGGTAGGAGATTTACTTTCTGCTCAATACTTGCCACTTGCACAAATTAGTTTTGAGATGAAAGAAGTTTTCTATAGCAGAAAAATCTATGGACAGTGAATGGTGGACTTATGTTGTTGGACTCACGATGTTGTGGTGGGTTCACTTTGACTGGATGCCAGGTGCCAGCCAAACTGCTCTATCACTCCCCTCCTCGGCGGGGCAGAAGACAAAATACACTGAAAGGCTTGCAAAACAAGATAAAGACAAGGAGATCACTCACCAGTTACCATCATGGGCAAAACAGATTCAGCTTGGGGAAAATGAGTTTAACGTATTTTAATCAAATCAGAGTAGGATAGATCCTAAGAAATAAAAACTTAATGTTAGAACACCTTCTCCTCACCCCTCCCTTCTTCCCGGGCTGAACTTTACTCCTCGTTTTTGCCTTATCCTGACCGCAAGCAGCGCAGGGGGATGGGGAATGTGAGTTGCTGTCAGTTCATCTCACACTGTCTCCACCACTCCTACTTCATGGGGAGGACTCCTCGCACTCTTCCCCTTCTCTAGTGTGGGGTCCTTCCCATGGAAAACAGTCCTCCATGAACTTCTCCAGTATGAGTGCTTCCCATGGGCTGCAGTTCATGAGGTGCTCCACCATGGGTCCCTTCCATGGGGTGCAGTCCTTCAAGAACAGGCTGCTCCAGTGTGGGTCACCTGCAGGGTCACGAGTCCTGACAGCAAATGTACTCCGACATGGGCTCCTCTCTCCGTGGTCCCACAGGTCCTGCCAGGACCCTGCTCGAGCCTGGGCTCTCCATGGGCTCACAGCCTCCTTTGGACATCCACCTGTTCCAGCGTGGAGTCCTTTGTGGGCTGCAGGGGCACAGCTGCCTCGCCATAGTCTGCACCACAGGCTGCAGGGGAATCTCTGCTGTGGTGACTGGAGCACCTCCTGCTGCACTGACCTCACTGTCTGTAGAGTTGTTTCTCTCACATATCTTTGCTCCTCTCTCCAGGTGCAGTTTTTGGTCTGCCTTTTTCCCCCACTTCTTAAGTATGTTATCCCAGAGGCACTACCACCATCACTGATGGGCTTCACCTTGGCTAGTGGCTGGTCCATTCTGGAGCGGGCAGACATTGGCTCTCTTGGACATAAGGGAAATTCCTGGCATTTTCTCATGGAAGTCATCTCTATAGCACCCTGCTCCCAAAACCTTGTCATGCAAACTCAGTACTACTCTTATTTCCCGTTGTACAACTGTGCAAAATGATTTCATGCAGCAGTATTCCTTCTCAATATTTTAAGCTCACCAACAGAATATGCTCAAAGTAACGTATTCTTTGTTGTAATTTTTTATGCAAGGCAGTTCTACAAGGATGCAGTAGTATTCAAAACATGGTACAGTTATTCCCAAATGTGAATTGTGTCGATTTTGTCAGTCATCAACTTAATTATTTCATTCAGTGCAATTGAAGTAAAGGAAAAAAAAAATCAATCAGCATAGCTATTCTTGTTAGACAAAAAACTAATGGAGGAGCTGAAATTCTGTGTATTTCAACAATGAAGCTCTCTTATGTCCCACCAATTCATATTGAGATTAGAATACATTAAACAGGATAAAAAACCCTCAGAGTATTAGTAGTACAAGTAATACTTGGTACTTGAATTCTTAAAATTAATTCTTGAATTTTTAATGCCTTTAAGCATGTATTCTTTAAAAAAAGAATTTGAATTTGTGATTTACAGTTCTTAACGCTGTGAAGTACACATATATTCCCAAAAGGCACCAAAACAAGGTAGTTGGGAATGGAATTAAATTAAATAGAAGCTAGTAGGGACAGTCAAAAGGGATATCATCCCACCCATCTGAAGAACCTGAAATGTTAAAAGAAAAGGTGAATCAAAATCAAGAAAGCACAGACCAGAATAATCTCTTCAGTCTAAAGGTCATGGCTTGATTTTTTGTTAGAGGAGCCCCTAAGGCTGGACTGAACTCTCAAGCTGATAGTTAGTTCAGGTGCAATGAACCAGAACTCTTTTGGGCATGCAGAAACCAGACAGCACAAACATACCTGACATTTAACATACCTCGTTTTGCAAGACAGGATGTCCACACAGTGCAGTACCACTCCTATCATACTTCCTCATAAAGACACATCACATAAAGTTGTGAGGCAAAAGCACATATCTTATTTAGTGATCATTGTCCATGTTCTGAAATACATGTGTTTGAATTTAAATTCGGATGATCCATGTTTTTCTGATTCTGATAGGGTGTGCATAAGTTGGTATTTTAGTTGAAAGCACCAGAGCCTTTTTGAGGAGGATGTCTCAATTATCCTCATTTACTATCTTTTGGTTCAAATCATGGAGCTCTCTCAGAGCTCGTGAATAGTATTCCTGTCATGTGAAAGTAAATTGATAAAGAAAATCCAGGAACACTGCTCTCCAGCTAATGGCAGTTCAGTGCCAGGCTAGAATTATTGTAAAATATAGTCCAGAAACACAGAGAATGTCAGGAGCACGCTACCAAGGGCTTCAGTTTACAGATCCATTCATGTTGGGGCCACCCTTTCTGCTAAGGTAAAAAGTAATAGAAAGAAACACTTGATAGGCTGAGAAATTTTTGTGTATAGTTTTTCCAATCTTTAAGAAATAAATGTAGCAGTAACAGGAATGGAAAGAGAGTTTAAGGGGAAAAATATTTTTTTTTTTTTTTGGTTAAAGTACTTTGAGTTCATTGTAGTGCAAGCAGGCCAGTTGAGGTACAAACAAGCACCAAGTTGCTCTGAAAGTACTCCAGGATTCCTCAGTGGGGTTTTTATCTATTTAATCTTTAATTACTAGCTTGTTATCTGTGAAACAGTTTTTCACAGTAGGTCATAGAAGACCGTGAGCATCAAATGGTCCTAAAATATTTTCTCATCTATTTTTAGCCAACAGCGGGTACACACAGAAGTGTAATTATAGTGGAGTCTTCATTTGCCACTTACAATAGGAAAGAGGATTCATGCCACTGGATGACTTTCCTCCAATTCCCTGCCAATACCTATTGCTTCGAACTAGCAGATATAGTCAATTATAAGCTTTATTTGGCTAGCACATACATCTGCAAGCATACCAAACAAATGACTGCTCCAAATACTGTGCATGCCAATTACTGTGTTTAGAGGGATTTGGACAAAAGAAAGAGATGCATGAATGCACTTCAGAGCAGGGGGGCTTTTCTGTTGGGTTAGGGAAGTTCATATTTGGCTTTGTTGTGGTTTTTGGTTTGTGGTTTTGGTTTTTTTTTTGTGGAAGGTTTGTTGTTGTTTTTGTGGCTTTGTTGTTGTTGATGTGGGGGGGTTGTTTGATTTCTATTTATTTATTTATTTAAACAGATCTCTTATCTGCTATCTTTGTCTTCTGTTTGTTTTCTTTCCCTTCTCATACTACTGTGTGGGATGCTGAATGCTGATGAGAGAAAGCTCTTTGGAATGTCAAGCAGTCATTTTTCATTTGCCCCTTTAGGAATAGGATGCTCAAATTAGACTCATAATAGGCCAGCTGTAGGCTACCCAGTTATCAGGATTGAGCTATCTAGAGCTGTTTTCATCTATCTGATAGCATTTTACAGTCATGGGGACCCTCACTTGTTGAGCATTTTGTCAAGCATCAGTAAAAAGTATTGCTACCACTACCATGTAATGTATACAGTTGCTATTATTACGTATTTCCTCGCAGAAAGGAAGGTAAAACCAAGATTACTAATGAGTCTGTATTAAGGGTATTACATGGCACTGCAAGGCCACAGGTTAAGAAATAGTGTCATAATATAAGGAGATGGTTTCAAAGTGGGACAGAGTGACCAAAAAAGGTAACAAGCATAGAAAGAGAGAACAGACTTAAGAAGCTTCTTAAAATGCTTTTCTGAGTTGTGACTGTAATTTAATGAGTTCTGCTTTGATCAGAGGCCATTCTCACAGAGAAGGGAGAGGGTCCTTGAAAACAGGTGTAGTCCCTGTTTATAACTCCTGCGAAATGCAAAAATCAATGTGAAAAGTTGGCTGAGTATAAAGACCTACCAGAATTTATGGCTACTGTTAGTATCTGCTGTCTGACATCTGAAAGATCCATGAGGTATTTGGGGTTTTTTTCCTCTCTATTCTTGCATTCTACTGATGAGATGACCTAAAATTGTTTAGTTTATGAGAGCTGACAAGATCAGAGACCATGGTAGAATGGCTGCAGGATAGTGACTTTTTCTTGTTGAATTCATTGAAGCCCTAGGAACTAAAATAACAGAAATAGGACTGAAACTTAGGCGTCTACCCAGACATAAAAAACCCCCAACACCTGGAAGGATAAAGTCATCTATGATTCCCATAGAAATACTTTTTTTGAACACTCATGAAAATTTAGATCTTAGTGAGGTAATTTGCAAAAATATTTTGAGAAACCATTCGGTATTCTTTTCTGCCACAGTTACCTGGAGGCAAAAGTACCTTATTGTGGAGTTAGTACCAGTTATCCTAGTGAAGTCAGCCCAGAAAAAGTATGTCATAAGTAAAAGCAAAAAATAGGGCCCTCATGGGTGAAAGCATCTTAAAATTCCCATGTCCAAGAGCCAGCAAACTTGATATTGCTTAGACATGAAAATAAAGGCTATTCAGAGCCTCAGGCTACACCACCTTATTATTACTTACCTATTCCATGATATGTCATCCCACTTTGAGTATATCAATTGGATAAGTGAAATTATGAATCATAGCTTTAAACTGTTACAAACTATCTTGAATGTGTAAAGCTGAAAATTGGGGAAATATTATTGTGCAGCAAAGAAACCTGTAACAGTGCTCTATAGATGCAAAAATTGTCAATAATTTAAAAGACAGACAACAAAGATGCAATTTTAGTGCTTTTTGACATACAGTGCCTGTCTTTTCACCTTTAATTTGCAATATTAGTTTTTTAACTTTTTCTGTGCTTAAGATACCTGTACATAAAAGCTTCCTCCATATGACACACCAGATTAGTCATTACACTTGAATAGATTTTTACACAGGTGAATTGAAATGCAGAAATACACTGATCATCACAGCAATGGACAGCACAAAACTTGACTAAAATTTTGGGTTGTGGTGTGGGTTAGTTCTGTATTTTGATATGGTGAATACTCTCATCAAACTAGTATGTTAATGCATTTTGAAAACACAGAGGGAAATAAGGCAGTTTTCAAGCACATTTGTATTATAATGAACAAATACAGGAATTGATATTTATTAAAAAAATAATAAGTTAATGTTATATGAACTGTATTGAGTATGAACCTCAGGCTAGTTCTTTCAGCCTATTTTTTTTTTTTCACTTGCACACATGCTGGATGTGTACCTTTCTACCAGCTGAAATTTCACTGAGAAACAGGTCTTTTCTCTGTTGGCCTGGGTCATGAAAACCACCAACAGTTATTTGGGCTGTATGAGAATTGCCTTTTACTTTGTATTTCTTTCCAGGGTTCACCAGGGGAGCGTGGAGCAGCAGGCACTGCTGGCCCAATTGGTCTTCCAGGTCGTCCTGGACCTCAGGGTCCTCCAGGCCCCGCAGGGGAGAAGGGTGCTCCTGTAAGTAATCACAGTCCCATAAAGCTAGCATGGCACAGACTGTTCAGTCCAGAAGGTTACTTTTCCCCCCTCTTGTGTTTGCCTATTAAATATATAGTCTCAGAATACCCAGCCTACTCATTTAGATTTATGATAAAGTAAATAGTAAAACATTCACTGTCATACCTTCTAACACCAAGAAGGGTTAAAACTGTTACTGTCTCAGGATGGAGTGAATATAAACAAAAAGTTTGTTAAATCAGTCTTTAATTAAAACTTCGTACTCAGCCATTCTGCATTTGAGTACAATTGTATTTGACACTGGCTTCCATTATTATTTTGTATAATTCTGTGATATATTCCCTTGATAGTTTTGTTTGGTTTGGATTTTTTGGTTTTTTTGGTTTTAGTTTGTTTGGGTTTTTTTTAAAATTTTGTACTGGTAATGTGACTTCCTGTACTGAAATTTTCATTAGTCTCCTGTGATTATGTGGATTGCTTCCTTTTCTTCACAACCAGGGTGAAAAAGGTCCTCAAGGTCCAGCTGGACGTGACGGAATACAGGGTCCTGTAGGACTTCCTGGTCCTGCTGGTCCTAGCGGTTCTCCTGGAGAAGATGGTGACAAGGTGAATCATTATAATTGCTATTAGTGCATCTGTGAGAAGCTCTGTCAGTACAGCTCTGTTTGTAGCTTTCCTCAGAGCAAATAAGGCAACAAACCCAACAACTCTTACCCCTGCCTCCCCCAAACTCCTTGCGCCTACTGCAAAAAGACTTAAAAAACTCTGCTATAATCAAATGTCTGAGGGACAGATGCCATGGGACATTGGGATTTGTGTTCAAGAACTAGTAGAATAACATTTATCCTGGCAAAGAAGCAAAGATGAAAGTATAGCAAAATAAATCAAGGCATATGATGCCAAAATTGATTTTTGCCCATTTTAGAAACTTAGTTTGCTGAATGAGTAAGATGAAATGTTCTCAGTAATATATATAGGAATTCAGAACCACTGTTGGTAGGTTGAGGGTGTTGAAGTAATTATGTTCACAGCAGAGATAGTCTGGTGACTTCTGGCAGAATTTAGGACACAGCACCCTTCAGAATCATCTTGCATGTTTGCTTGCTCTGTTAGTTTGCATTGGGTAAAGGTAAACATTTTTACATTCATTTTTGTGATGCATGAGTGTTATTTATCCCACAGAGAGTATTTTCTGTAATTTAATTTGTCTTTTATTACTGTATAAAACCCCATTATTTTCTAACATAGTTTTTTAATTATTTGAATAATTCTGAAGTTTTAAAATGCTGTACACTACAGTGAGAAGCAGTTATTCAGTCATATACAGTTAGATGACTCTGTAAATCAGGGTACTTTCATTATAAGTTCATATTGAAAGTGACATGAGGAACACAATTTCCTTTATTTAGAGCGGACTTGCACTATACTTCAAAGCCAGGTCTTCTTGCCCTTTGCAATACAGCAATCGATACCTGGATTAATATGACATGCTATTGATCATTGCAGAATTGCTCCCTTTAGGCTTTCACACTTGAAGCAGCAGCATAAAACATAAAATAACCATATCAAAAGGAACATTTAAAAATACTGTGATATTGACTTCAGCTAAGTGTGAAGGAGACCATTTTAAACAAGTTTAACTTTTAACTTTCAATTACAGGGTGAAATTGGTGAACCGGGTCAGAAAGGTAGTAAAGGCGACAAAGGAGAAAACGTGAGTAGCAAAATCCTTTGTCCATTACATCTTTATGAATAAAAAGTATTCATGCATGAAGTATGCAGGTAGCCTTGCTGCATAAGTGAGCAGAAAAAAGGCACCCTCCTAAAATGTTTCTTCAAAATACTGTTGTTTTGCTGCAGCATTAGAGGTTTGTACTTAGAGAGCCAGGCATATATTTAGTATTGCTATATTCCTAGAGCTTAAATTTCATTAAAAAATAGAAAGGTAAACTACACTTCTAAGCACCCTTCCTATATCATTGAAATTCTCACTTGAACTGGGAGAAACCAAGAATTCACATACATTCACATTCGCTTACTGTGTTTAAGTTAACTTCACTGACTGGATTGTGTGAACATATCCAGCTTCAGCTTCTTAGCCATAATGATGAAAACTACGAAGAGTCAGTAGAGGAATCTACTAATATAGTTTTAAAATTTTAAAATTAAAATATCTAAATTTTGGAGAGTACAGTTCAGTGATGGCAATACTTCAGAACAGTGAAGACCTCAGATAAAATGGCTTATATAGGTTTTCATATATGATCATTAGGCCTATTGTGAACGTAGGGCTAACCAGGCTTCTACTGTTCTAATTTAATATGTTTTTGTCTTCAAAAATTAATTCTAAAGTTCAAGCACTTTCTGTTTTGATTGAGGCCAGAAATATAAAGTTAAGCTTTTTCCACTTTGAAATTAGAAAGAATAAAACTAGCATTCATTTATTTGTTTGATTGTGGTTTCTTCCTAAAAAATTTAAAAAAAAGGTATGTTTTCACTTGTTTTCAATTTCAAGATAAACTGGCACTTCCTTGGAGTAATTTTCCTTAAGGAAAAAAGTGAGACATAAGGGCAGAAAGATTCCTTTTATTATTATATTTCAACAATATTCACAGTTAGCAAAGCTCCAAACTCAACATAGGGATATTATATTAGCTCAGTATATTTATCTTGAAAACACTGTGCTTTTTGCAATTAACAATTTACAGAGCATTCTTAAGAGTACATTGCTTTTAAAAATTACACCAAATTTACAGCCTAGATATTATAAGATGATGTTTTATAGGAGGATACAGGCAAATTCAAGCAAATCGCAGTTTTATGATCATTTCAAAGAAAAAAAATGTGGCAATGAAGTGTGGGAAAAAAAAGACAAGGGTTTTGTTTGCTTTGGGGGTTTTTGTTTTGGCTTGGATTGGGGTTTGGTTTTTTTTGGTGTTTTGTTGTTGTTTTTAAAGATAAGCTTGTCCTTCTCAATTATTTATGTGAGAACAACTTCTGCAGTTTCCAGTGTAGAAAACACTTTTCCCAATCTTGTTTTTATAGATTCAATCACAAGTGTTAGAATATATTATTTGTAATGCCCTGTTAACATGAGAAATATATGTGTGGATAAGAAAGCACTTCTGTTATAAGCCCCAGTTTTCCAAGAAACATACATGTAACCAAGTTATAATCAAATTCTGCTTCAGACTAAAATTACTCCTGCTTAATGTGAGCTCAATGCTTTGGTTAACCTTGTAAAATCAAGTAATCAAATTAAAACATTTTTAAAAGTCAGTTTAAAACTATGGACTTGTTCCAAGGTAACAAAATAAATTTTAATCTATCTGCTGTTGTAGTTGTAAAGCAGTTATGCGATATTAGAGATACATGCAGCTCGCCTTTGTCCATCTAAAGAGGTTCAGAACAGTACAGGCCCTGCATACACAGAAGAACCTGGTGTTTAAAGGAAGTGGAAGAGGAAGCACATGAAGCAGGTCATAGAATTACTGAATCATAGAATGGCTTGGCTTGGAAAGGAACTTAAAGATCAGCTAGTTCCAACTCCTGATATAGTTCCACTTCAGGCTTTGCATGTGATCACATGCATATCCTGTTTTCCCCTTTGATGTGCCCCTTCATTAGAGAAGCTTCTGCATCAGAGAAATTAAGAAAAAAACATATTTTCTATTTCACATCATTTTAGCCTAGCTAGTTATGCTGAGCATTAGACTGTGACCACAGTTCCCATAGTGAGTACTAATGTATTTGAGCATATTCCAGCAGACTTGTTTTGCAAATAAAGTGTCTGCAGCATTATAATTTCAGAATGTATCTTGTTCTCTTAGTCGCAAGGTTTATGGCATTTGACAATATTATACATTTTCCTTGAAATACAGGATTCAATGTTCAGGCCTGCTTAGTTAAGTGAATGTTACCCCAGTTGAAGTCACGTGTACTGAATCTATTTGCCCTCAATTGCAGTCATTCAACCCTGATAATTCCAGGATGTGTTTATTTTACATCTGCTTTTCTTTGAACATGCTGAGAGAGGTATATTGGGACAGGGAGGAGAGGCCTTGTTGGTCACCTCTGAAAGGTTCTGATGAGAAATTAAGTACCCAGTTCTGAAATCACAGGACATAAAAAATAGATATTCACAATACCTAACCACCCCCAAAAGCCTTGGTGCGCATTTAGAGCCTGATCACAGCAAGGATCATGACCAAAGAACTGATTCCTGTTTAAGAAGAGTTGAAAATATCTTCAATTCCCTATTGAAACTAACAAGGATTTCTGTTTGGTGGTTTAAATACACTGTGCCTAACAAAAAATACTATTATCCATTGTAGCTAGGAACAGCACAATTTTGTTCTTGATGTGCATCCTCTCTTGAACTTCAAAAACCTCACAGCTGCCTTTATCAACTGAAGATTTTCTCATGATTCTGATCAGTGTCTCTCCACTTGCCCTTCAGAGCCATGGAAAAAAAGTCTGGCCATGTGTCCAAATAACTTACTAATCAATTGCAAAGTACCTTGCAACAGTGCTTTATATCAAAATGGGTTTTTTAATGAGTTAAAAAATGTGTAGCCCTCATTCCAGGCCCTATAAAATGAAGGAGCATGTCAAAGCATCCTGCAGAGTGCAGGAATAATCCATTTCAATAGGATTTTTTTAAAAAGTCCATGCATGCCAATTCCTTTTCTCATGGCACTCCACCCCAGTGAACTGGAGCATTCCTAGGAGTCCTTTCAATTAGATACGTCACCATAGAGCTTTGCTTCATGTATTGCCATCAAGTATGTGACAAAAAGAAAATTATAAGAGAAAAAATAGATAGCTTCATTGCCGTGGGTTCGACCTTGGCAAAATGCCAAACCTCCCCAAGACCCGCGCAGTCCCAGTAAAAGGAGGGAAGGGAAAAGAAAAACTGAAACTGGAAAGAACTATATACATATATTTACAGGAAAGTTACAATACATATACATACAAATATAAGAAAAAAACAACAATAACTTTATCCAGAGCTATCCACCCCAATAACACACAGATTTCACCACCCAAAACAAAACTAAGCACGTTTCACTGAAAGAGCACCCAGCAAAGTAATATCAAACAAAGGTATTTACTTCCCAGAGACCAGAACTGCTGTGGGCATCTCGGCAGGGAAGCGACCAGGCCTGTCGCTCTGGGAGCAGCAACAGGGAGTCCTCAGCACCGCACCGCACGGAGAGAGGGAGGGCAAGAGAGCGAGGATACCTCCCCCACTAGATTTATACTCGACTTGACGTCAGATGATATGAAATACCTCTTTGGTTGCTTAAGTCAGGTGACACTTGCCCCTCTGAATCTAACGAGTGCCCCATGGCCCAAAAACTGGGGCCTACTAAATTTGGTTTCAGGCCTAACTAAACTAAGGCCTTAATCTAAGTTTTGGGGTTTATCCAACCCATCACATTCATGCTTCAAACTCCCAAGAAAATAAGATGCTCTAAAATATACACAGAACCCAAAGAAATAAATAGACTTAAGGAATCTCTTTTCTTCATATCCCTATAAAGGGCTCAGTAATTTAATTTTAGGCCTAGCAAGGTCTTTAAATCCAAGCATTATTATGCTTTAAATTTTAAATAAAAGAAGCTGTAGACAACTTTCCATCTGATAGAGATGGATTAGCGAATGCCCAGTGTTTTTATGCTTTCTTAACTTCACTCTTTATCAGTTTCACTTTTCCAGTGTTCCAAAAGTAAGATTCAAACTAGCACATAATTTTAACCCCATCATAAACTAGTATCTTGCATTTCCATACTCTTTTAGATAGCTTCGTTACATCACATCTGCATGACTGACTTCTAAATTATGTACAGTATAACTCAGAATGTTATTATTCTGCAAGGACACTGAAAAAAATTAAGACGTTTCTCTCAGAGACATTTTTTTTGCCATTCTGTTGAAAAGAGACTTACTATCAAAGAGAATGTTACTCCCAGTGCTCAGCAAGAACTTACAGTTTTTCATATCTCCTGGAGGTCAAAATAAGATTTGTGCTATTGCAAAAATAATTTGCAGTTTCATAAAAACTAATCCAAATAATAAGCACTCCAATTAAGGATACATTTTTAGATGATGCTTTAAAGGTTGACTTTTCAGGCATAAGAAAGTTTTGATGTTTTAATTGTGAAATAAATATTTTTCATTTCAATTCATGTTTGCATGGGAATCTATTCTGAAACATTAAAAATGTGCTTCCAACAAATGCCAGCATTGTCTGCTATAGATGTGCACATCTGAGTTTTTGAGAAATAAACAAATAACGATTATTTGTACTGAATGGAAAAGACTTGTGAATAATGCTACGTTCTCTATGGAGAAATGTGGAAATGCTTAATAGACTGTGACCATGCAAGTAAGGTTTTCTGTCATCTCTATATTTGCTTTTAATCTCATTCCAGCTGTCATAATCACTAACTTGTCTTTTTGGATGTTTGTTTGTTGCAGGGTCCTCCGGGTCCACCAGGTCTCCAGGGTCCTGTTGGTGCCCCGGGTATAGCTGTGAGTAGCTTATTCAGAGCAAACCTCAGCCTTGCATAACTCCTCTGATATTAGAAGTTCTTTGAACTGCATACTCCTTATTCGGGAATGTATTTCAAATCACCACTAACAGTTCTGTCATTGTCCACTTACGTGCAGTTCTTTATTGTAAACAAACCTGCATGGGTGGTGTTATTGTATTGCAGATTTACAGCAGGGCAGTAATTTGACAGAATTACTGAAAATGAAATACTGTATATAGGGAATGGGCCTCATCCTTTCAGTGAACTACTTTGGTGGCTTGTATGACAGCTCAGTACTAGATGCAGTTAAAAGAGAGTATCTCCTTTTAAAATCCACCTGATATCAGGTGGATTGATTTTTATTTTTATTTAGAAGGCTTTGAATTCTTTTACCTTCAAGATTGGTAGGACTGTATGCTACTCATATTTACTAATATGTAGGTATTCAACAGCTAGAATGTTTATGCAGCGTGAAAGAGAAGAGGAATTCAGGGAAGATTTTTGTGACACACGCAGTATTAAGTGACCTACATTAAATCAGGGCGTGTCCTGGTATTCTGTTTGTATAATAGATTTCATCCCATCAAGATGGTGTATGTGCATTTGTAGGAACATTTGGCATGATTCTGAGCCCTGTTGTAGTTGTTTTCCAGTCATTTTCATGGAGCTTTTTCTGTTGTTATTACCAGACCTGTGATATTTTTGCTTTTCATTGTTTCCAAACAGGGAGGTGATGGAGAGCCAGGCCCAAGAGGTCAACAAGGGATGTTTGGGCAAAAAGGTGATGAAGGTCCTCGGGGCTTCCCCGGCCCTCCTGGCCCTATTGGCTTACAGGTAAATTCCGTTATTGTTTTACCCTCTACCTGTAAAAACTCTGTCAGAAATGGAATGACTATTGTCCTCTATTAAATAAATTATAACATCAGTTAACAAGAACTGAAAGATCCCATAATCATAGAGTTCATGCGTAAACAGCAGATTTAATGCTGCAGATTAGTAGGATGCTATGAAATTCAACTCCTAGCTAACATGGGCTTTAGTATTTCAGTCAGTAATTCTTTCATTGACAGTGTCTAACAATTTCTGTTTTAACAAGAGCACTTGTTTATACTGGAGATACACACTTTAAAGAAAAGATTCAACCTGGAGGTGTATTTAACATGTCCTCGTCATTTACAGTATTTTCACAAAAGGTTTTGGCAACATAGTGTGTTTCTCAGTGATACCATCACAGACCACTCTGTGTGTCCTGTAAAATTAGTGGAACTCTGTAACACTTATATACTGTAGCCATCCCAGGCAGGTTCCTATAGTTTCATGTTTCTTTCTCTTAAAATTGGTATTTTATGAGTCAAAAAACACAAAGTAAGCATACAGTAAAACATAGGCTTCTACCTGCTGCATCCAGAAAATTACAGTTGAAAAATCTGCTTTCTCAGAAATTTAATTTGCTCAAATATAATGAGACAAAGAACAAGACATTTAGGATCTTTGATTCGTTTCCATGTAATTAACATTACAGAACATTCACTATTTCTCATCCATGCATTAAGCTGTAACATGAACCATATATACTCTCTTTTAAAAATTATGGCAATAGTGTTTGAATATATTCAACAGTCTGTTTCCTTTCTGTCCCCCACATGTGAACAGACTCATCTCTTTGACTAAGCTGGACTCTAACTTGTACCTATAATTTTTAAATTTTTAATCTATTACATAATGCAGTTCACAAGACTTACAAAGATGTTTATAAAGTATTGCAAACCTCCATGGAAGATAAATTGTCTATTACTGCACCAACAGATACATCTTCTGTAGGTCCATGTTGCCTTTGAAATGAAAAAACTTTATTTTTAGAAATAACTCAGAAAAAAAAATATTTTTTAATGAAGTTTTATACTATCTTAAAGTGAGTTAAATAAAATTATCATTGTTATTTTCTGAGATTTAGGATACTATTTCAAATTATTCACATTTTAAGTTTAATGAGCACTGAGCTACACAAATGCAACAGTCAACTAGGTTGAGACATATGCAAATGAAACATTTCAAATGAGAAATTGTATTTCTCTGATTAGATTTTAATTGTTAGTCCATGAACATAGATCCCATTTTTGCTAAATGTATTGAAGTACCACTGATAATCAGGGATTTGTTTTATTCAGTAGAGCAATTTTCATGGTTATTATGAACTCTTGGGGAGTAACAGCTTTTCCTGCTTACATGTAACATTCTATGGTAACTATATCACACTTCAGTTAAATTCTGCTGCTATTACTTATACTGGATATTAAGTAAAAAGAATTTTTATTCATAAAACTGAATATAGGTAATTTTAAGTATTTATTACCTTAATTTTGAATTTCCTTGCTATTTATTTTTATGGTAGTTTTAAAAAATCAAGAAGCTTTTAGCAAAAGCAGTTGAAAATAAATAGATCTGAAAAACTCTGTGGGCCTATGTAGGTTATCTTCTAGTCAGTTTACGGGAATTTTGCTTATAATTTGAAATATTAAATGACAAACACTGAAAGCGCTCTCAAAGCACCGTGTTCAGTAATGCTTGAAAGATTGATTCAGGGAAATCAGGGGGATTTTTTCAGTGTTGAAATAGGAGTCCACCAAATGGCTTTGGAAAGTCTTTTCAAAGACAGAAATATCAGGTAAATGCTTAATTGCCTTTGAAGTTTTATAAATACCTCCTCTGCAAGTACTTGAATGAGTTATTTAGGTTTATCATGACCATGAATCATAATAGATAAGGCACTCAGCCTTTTAAGCTAAATGCCTTTCTGTGTTTGTGCGGTACAACTGAGTGGACTGTTGGCAGCTGAAAGATGTAGCTTATTTGAGGTAGGATTCTTCTCTCTGAAAGTTAGAAAGTAATAATAACCCTGGCATTACTACTCAGCATGTAATGTAATCAATATGTGTTGCTGAAGATACTCTTATCAACTCTGGCCTTCCATTTCCATAGAATGTAGTCTGCTATTTTTAAAAATAAGCAAGGATTGCATAGAAAAACCACTGTGTCACCACATGAGCTAAAGCTCATTGTTTTTTTGCCATGCTAATTATCCAGTAGTAAAAAGACTTTCACAATAACCACAATGCACTGACAAATCAGCCAGGTTTTTGCAGTAGTAAACAGAAACATACATAATTTTAAGAAAAGTTATGTATATATGAATATTGAAAGTCTTTCTACTGTTTAGATTGTGTCAAAATAGGAGGGCAGCTGAGGAATGTATATAGTGTTGGTTAAGTTTATACTTCCTATTTTTTTATTCAGCTTTGTAGCAAAGAAGGCAAATTTTGCTTTCCATCTGGTTAGCTGTAGTTCAGTAACATACTTTGAAAGTAGGAGAACCCAGGAGGTGAAACTTAGAATCAGATCTTAACATAACGCAAAGCAATATAATGCTATTTACTTCAGATCCAGGGCATCTGCTTTTTACAGAATACAAGCTTTGACCCTACACTTAGGAATGCCCAGCTTAGTGGTGATAGTGCGTCTAGACAGACATCATTGTTATCATCAACTACAGTTTCCTTCACTTGGTGTTTGTTACTAGACAGACTTGGACACTTTGCCTCTTAAGGGTATGTTTATATAACTCAATGCAATGCCTCTCAGCAGGATTTATCACCTCCAGTGGACACCTTATTAAAGCAGTTTTACAACTTCCAGTACTCAGGTAGCTTAGACATTTTTGCATACCACTTCACTGTGCTGCACTGATCGTGTTTTCTTTACATATATATGTATCATAACATAAATCAAATTATCCAAACCCCCATCTGGGCTCTGGATAATGATGACAGTGTTTAAAGCACACACCCTAGCATTTCTCTGTGTGGTAATTTTAAAAACCTTCTTTTCTTTTTCATTTTAATGCAAATATGTCCCTTTCCCTTGTTTCGCCACCCTGCCCCTTCCCAAGTTAACAAGTTTCACATGTAGATTTAATTTATATTGTTTCATATCGATTTATAGCACATCATTCCAGGTACCCTACTAATAGTATTCTCCTCTGTGTGTTTTAGGGTCTGCCTGGCCCACCAGGTGAAAAAGGTGAAAATGGGGATGTGGGCCCAATGGTAAGTCTTCTTCCCTGCCGGTCACTCTGGAGGACATAAATATCCTCCATATATTATTGTCTTTTCTCTATAGCTCACAATTTGATAAGTTACTCCTGAATTTAGTGACTGAGTATGAAACACTTTGTGTAACATAAACTGTCTCTGGGATTTACTTTGTTTTGCCATGACTATCTCCTCATCTTTAATATCAATATTAAAGTAACTTAAGAAAATACTCTGAAAAACAGATAGTAAAGCTGATGCTGTGTGTGTCTGAGACAGGGAAGTGGCAACCAGCTTCAGGAAAGAAAGATTAAAAAGTAGATACTACTGCACCAGAGAGTCTGGAGCTGCTTTTCTGTAATTCAGGACATTGTATGTTGGCATTGTATGGTAATTGCAGGCCAGAAGATGGTAAACACTATTTGGCTCTGTTTACTTTCTGTGGGTGATGCATTTTCCAACTGTTTGTACTGTTGACAGAATACCTTCTGGGCTGTTCCTGACTGAAATGCAAGCTCTCTGCAGTATGCATTTGCCTCCAGCACCCTCTGCCATGTCTAGATGTGTCATTATTGCCCATCTGTAGGCAGCATGGCTCAGTACTGCCACAGGGCTGTTCCCAGCCATATGAGTGACTCTGGGGCCTTTGCACAGAGGGGTGGGCATGCAGGTAGCCTGCAGAGAAAGTACAATGCAGGAAACCAATCCTCAGGAGTCCCAAGCATCAGATCATTTCCAGCTCAGGTACTGTGTGACATAGCCTGGATCCCCTGTGACCTTGTGAACTCATCCAATGGGCAGCAATCTGGCCCTGCTGTTTCTGTAGCACTGCAAAGATAAAAAGGCCTCTACAGATTGAGTATGTTATTTTTCATCGGTCAAAAATCCCTACTGAATTTATTCTTTATGGCTGTAACTATATTATATCTGTTCTATCATTCTGTGATTTCAAATTGTCTCTTTGATACAGGGTCCACCTGGCCCTCCTGGTCCAAGAGGTCCCCAGGGTCCTAATGGAGCTGATGTAAGAATTAATTTATTTTTTTTCTCTTTGTAGTTCAGTAGTAAGCACTCTATTTGGGATAACTATATTTGGGATAACAAATACCTTTTATCATTACAGGGTCCTCAAGGCCCACCAGGCTCAATTGGCTCTGTTGGAGGGGTTGGTGAAAAGGTGAGTGTTGATAATAATCTCCTACAAAGATAAAACATAGGAATTGGAATAGGAATATACATTTTGATTCTTCAGTGGAGATATACAGATACATTACAGTTCCCAGGTATCCTTCATTGACTTAATAATTGTTATTAGTGATCTAGCTATATTCCTAATGCTGGCTTACCACAGTTGATTTTTTTTATTTCAAGTTCTACATCACAGAATTACTTAACAATCAGAGGAAAGAACTTTGGAGCAGAAAATGTAGTTTTCAGGTGAAAACAGCAAGATTGTTTCCTTAACTACATATGATGCTTACAGTAACATTATTGGCCTCAAGTACTTTCCATTTTATACTGGTGTATCTTAGAACATAACATAGCCTTCTATCTGGAAGAATAAGAATATACACTATTATTTGATGTATCTTCACTCTGAAGTGAAGCAGACGTTCAGCATCAATTGATGTCTGTTCCTCATACAGACAGATACAGTTCTAATAAAGTCCAAGGTTTGAGGATTATTTGTGTTAGTTGAAAACCTGACTTAAGACTGATGCTCTATGACATTCAATCATCAAAATTATTTTCATTGCTATTTTCAGTTCTCTATTCAGAAAATATCCTATCAGTACATGGCGTTTGTTTGTTTTTTTTAAATTTCATATCTTACTCAAAGAACATGCCAGATATATCTTCCTTTTTCTTAAAGGAAAGATGATGTATATATAGTCAGAACGGGTTGTTTCCCCTGTGATTTATTTGACACAATGGAGTAAACTATTATATATTGCTGAGGAAGCAAAAATTTCAGAAGAGAGTCTCTTGAAATGCCTGCTTATGTTTATTGTATCAAGTTACATGACTTCAGCCATGTCACTCATGTAAGCCTAAAAGCCTTTTGCTGTAATGTTACAGATTTAATATGAATTTTTTCTTGCACTTTGGAATTGGAAAGAAGATTCCCAGTGGAGCATAAGGTGGAGGGAACAAATACATTCTAGGCCACTTTTTAAATAGCTTATTGAGAAACTATGTAAATTTCTGTTATTTGCCACACAGTATCATGTGTATTCAAAGAAACACCATTGTCAGTAAATCCAAGAAAATATGTCTCTAGGTATGTCAGTATTGGTAGGTTTTCAGAAAACTCACCATGCTGTTGAATTTTCAGAACACAAAGCAAGATTTCCCTTTTTCTTCCTGTCCCATCAGATAAATAAATTCACAGGTACCTTTTCTCTCATCTGCCTCATGCACTATTACTGAACTTCAGCACTTCAGAACTCTTAACTTCTTCACCCTTTGATTTGCCCACATATTCTCTTTAGCTCAATGGACCAGTATTGTACCTTTAGGTACAAATCCCATCAGATCTGTGAATTTACAAAAAATTGCTCAAGTACCACGTCAATCAAAATTACTTATATTTTCCGTGATCCTCTTCTTGATCACTGCTCAAAAGCATGTTACTCTGCTTCATAGAGCTTGCAGGTATTCTTTCTTTTTACAAGATAAAGAAGTTGCCATTGCTTTCCCAGAGTCATTTGTATGACTAGGAAAGAAAAAACAACAAAAAACACCCCAAAAGAGACACACACAAAAAACCTCCTTCCAGTTCATCTTACAGTAGCTCACAAGCTGCTTCTTGTTCCCCCATGACAACACAAGATCTTTCTTATGATGCTCTTCAATATTGTTGACATCTGCCATAAAATCTTGGTTATGTGTTGGATTTGTTTTTCACTAAATGTGCTGAATAGTGTACTAGAATTATGTAATATGTGGCTTGATGGAAAAATAGCCTACTTTTGTGTCCCCTTTATCTCTTGAGACCACAGGGTACTGAGCCCAAGCAGATGTCATGTGTCAAGCTGACAGTGCTTCACTGCAGCTCTTCCTTCTTAGGAAGTTGCTCTGAGCATCAACTCACCTCTTGGGGGCAGCGTCATTCTTGTGTCTTCAATCTTTTTTCCCCCAAAACTGCACAAGGCATACAAAATGTGATGCCCTCTTGCTGGACTGCATTATTAAAAAGGATATTTCTGCTAATGTCCCATGTTTGTGACATTGTTCGTCCAGCTTATTTTAAAAAGATCTTGGCTTTTATGAAAAGCAGCAGGATTTCATTTTTCTCTCTGGGAAGGGTACCAAAAACGTGACACAATGTAAAGAGTTAGTAGAAAAAAAAGCCACTGGAAAAAGAGAATCCATATGTCAGTGGAATATGAAAAATAATTGGCACTGTGGGAAGAAAAAATTGCCCTGTTACCACTGTGTGGTACTCAGTACACTGAGGGTACTGAGAATTATGAGAGCATTCAGGGTAGCACCCAATTATATTCACTGCTTTTAAAAAACTTACCTAATATAATATTGTGGCCCATTGAACTCAGTAGGAATTTTGCCATTGGTTTCAGTCACCTCTTTAATTTTTACTGTTTCACGATCAAATTATATTCCAGTCATTTTGTAAAAACATTGACTTATATTGAACTCCTTACTCCCTTGTTTCTCCCAGTGACTCATATATATGATTTAGAATTCCTATTTGTGATGATCAGCCCATGAAATTTAATTCAAGAACATGAAATGCAGGCTGTTTATCACTTGGCTGTCATTTTTTATTTCCTCTTGGTTATTTCCCATATTCTCTGGTATTCACACAGAGAAGCTTCCAAGTGTGTTATTTTGGAAGGTTTTATTTATTCTAATTACTTTCCTCCCCCCTCCTCAAGTTTTAGTACATGCCAGATTTTTTTTCCTTGTTAGGATATCTTTCTTCTTAATTTCAGTTCCATTTAATGAATTTGGCAAGCTTAGAAATCAAAAAGAGTTGTTTTGTCAGGAGGAGTTCCTGCAGTGGGAGGACAGTTCACGCTTTTAAACAAAACATGTATTTTCTCTTTTCCTTTTCTTCCCACGCATATTTTCCCCTATGTTTTTCTTATTATGTTAGCATGCTTTGGCCTCTGCACCCCTTTCAGAAAAGACATATCATACTACAGATAATTCAAAGCAGTGATTGTAGAGTGTAGAAAAACATTTTGGCATCATCTCTGTCACTGTTGCAGAGTGAAATAGGTTTGCTCACATTTGTATTTGAATGGTTAGATCAGGAGATATTTTGTCATTAATACTGGGGTTTAAAGAGCCCTTCTCTTCTGGCAAATGATTAACAATTTTTGTCACACTTAGCGCCATGCATTTTTAACTAGCTTGTTGTTTTCCTCTGCTCTGTACACAAGGGCCTAAATGTTCAAAGAGCTCAGCACTACAAATGTGCATGTAGCCTTGCATTATTAATGCCTGTAACCTCCACGGAGTGGTCCAGAGGTCTTGAGCCTTACACTCATGTTGAACCACGTAAATCCACCTTCCACACAAAGAGTATTCTCTTTGTAATGCTTTTAATTAAGAAAAAGTGTAAAACCAAAATGTGCCAAGACATGCTTATTTCTAATTTGATATCAAAGGCCTAACATGCAGATACTCTAAATAGCCAGGAAGTTGCTTATGCATTCTTTCTGTAGCCTCTCAGATTTCAGATTGATTTACTGTATGAAAGTCTGATGTTAGAAAACAACTATACTCACTGGGTTTACATTCCTTCCTATTCTATTATTCTAAAATAGTTTTCAAAGTAGTATACTAATTAGGAGTCCAACACAGTAAACAAGTGAAATCAACAGTTTACATGCTTAATCATTCATCTATACTACAGATGGAAGTGAGAGGACAAAATCAACTGAGTATTCTGGCTCTAAGTTTAAAAACATGTCTAATAAGTTTTCACAGACCTCTTTATGTGTGCATATAATTTTTTTCACACACATATATGCAGACACTGCTAAGGTACTTAAGCAAGATGGGCCTATGACAGTTTATGCTACCTGAATATCTGTCCTAACAAATTACTTTCAATAACTTTACATGACTGGCTGACTGATTTCTTCTCATCTTTGTCCATCTCTCCAACATGCTTGCAAACATGAGCCCTCCCAGAAAACAGCATAGCTTTAGAATTTCTCTCTCAGTTAAACTTACTGCTGCAGAGACATTTTATATATAGCACAGTCACATATGCATGCCTACAGGAAAGGGTATCGTCTTCTATAATGACAGTTTTTATCTTCCTTTTTTTTTTTTTTTTTTCTGTTTTGTGGTAATGGCAAAAAGGAGCAAAACTGTAACTGAATCCTTCTCATGACCCAGTCAGTTGCAAAATTGCCTCTCTTATAAGTCATCATGCCCCAGGATTTAACCAAAAGGTGGCAGCCTTCCATCCACTATCTCTGTTCTTTTTATGGACAATTCTCTAGAACTGGTCACAAGGCAAACAAGGAACTTAGCCAGATTACTTTGCCTAGCTTGATAGAAACCATTCTGCTTGCTTAATGCAAGGAAGTTTTGAGAATTAAACATGTCTGTGAAATGACATGATACTTCGTAATTCAGGATGTCTGTCTTTGCTTGCTGAAATTGTGTCAGAGAAAGGCTTTGCCTAAAAAAGACCACAATAACTTTTAAAAGATCTAACCTGGTAACAAAAGACAAAAATATTTGCAGAGGTGAAATATCTCTCACGGATCATAAAATCCATTTCCCAAAAGCATGTGGAGAAAGTGCATCAGATTCTGAATTAATACCATTGTTACTAAAAATTAAAAGAAAGACAAGGGCCAACAATATAGATTGCACAGATTTTAGAAACTCTAAATATTCACTTTGTAAATATATGCCAGCTACAATCTTCTCTGTCAAAACATTGTTTAAATCCCTTAACAGCTGTCTAAACCAAATACAACATTTTATAGTACCTAATATTTGGAATATAAAAATCACTGTCAGATGAAACAAGGACTGCATAGAGGAAAGAGTCACATTCTTTTGTAGAGCAATGATATAGAAATATTAATGTGAGATGAAACTATAACTGGTCTCATCTTTCAGAGATGCCCTTTAAGGGGAACATCTTGACATTTTCTAGCCCTTCCAATTTCTGTCTTCCACACTGCTGCTGGTTGGGGAACTGTTGTGCACAGAGCTCATAGAGGCTGCCTGCACTTGCCAATTTCCACACTAGGCACCCTGAGATCCTGCAGTGCCCCCAAGGATAGGTCAATATGTCAGAAAAAGCCCATTGTTGCATGATATCATAAAGTTATGATGCGTTTGTCAATGGGAAGGATAAGAATTGTATTATAAATCAAATGTGGATCATCAGAAATTACAATATCATTTGGCAGAAAGGCAGAAAAAGAACTCTCTCTCTGAGCAGCTTACAAGGGGATTACACTGGCACAAGTGCTCATTGGGAAAGGCTTGGCACAACTAGTGCTCTTATGTCAGATGGGAGGCACAGGCAAACCTCCAGTACTAATGATGCTGCAGATTCAGTAAACCCCGTGCAGAGGATAAGGCAATGAACATTATGAATTTTCCTAGAAAACATACTTAATGCTTATTGACCTGAAGTATCCACTGGGTTTGGGGTGTTTTTTTAAATAATGAATGCCCTATCGTGGAAGGAAATGAATTTAAGTACTAAAAGGGATCATTAATTTTTTTTTTAGATTACTACAAATTTAAATATATCCAATAAAACATACCATAGTTTGGAAAGGCACGTTCACCCTTTACAAGTGCCCTTTCTAAAGGGCATTTTAATATTGCTCCTAAAATTTTGGTTGTCTGTTAATTAACCTAGTCTGGAATTCAGTTCAGTACTCAAATCTTTTTTCATTAGTCTAATGTAATATTTACATTGGGCCAAATTCTGGTCCCAGTGAGGTCATCATGCTGCTATTAGCTTCTCTGAAAAAAAAATTCACTATCTACATCATTTGTTTAAAATTTGTATTTTATGATTTATAGCTTTACACTGCCCACATGGAAATGACAAACATGCACAATGTATTAATTGAATTGTCATAGAATGAAGATGGGCGCGTAGGTCACATTGGTTATGAAGAATACACAAATCTATTCCAAATCTGTGAGTCCAGTAGAGGGGTTTGGGTTAAATGCACTAAACTGTTCTTGTCCATAGGCTTAATTATTGGCAAGGTTTGTTTGGCTTGAAAAAAGAATGTATATGGGGGAAAAATCCCCCCATTAGAATTTAGATTGAGAAATCCTTTGGAATAAGAATATATAGTTCTTACCTCAGTATTTCATGACAATCAAAAAGCATAATCTGTTATTCTTTCTTAGATTTGTGTGTCTGTGATGCTAGTAACTAAATATTCCATAGGAATAGTTTTCTAAAAAAAGTTTATTTATAAGGCCACTGAGCTAGAAAATAATCAGTTATAACTAAACTTTAAAATGAACAATTGAAAAGACAGCCTTTTGAGCTAATACTCTATATTAGCTCAGAAACAGACTGAGTTATCTTAAATGTTCACTTGATAGTGCATAATCTTGGACTTGCACAGATTTTCTTTGTATGGTGCCATCCTCAAAGCCATCTGCTTTACTAAATAATTTCCATATATTAAATAGCATACACCTCCATAGCCTGTGGAGAAAGTTTTACTAACTGCTATGCTATTGTTTTATCTTTATGTTAAGTCCTTTATTCTAACAGTAGCTCTAGCAATAATCACTTCACTCCATTAACATTCATGTCCAGTTAGTATTCTCTTACTTGTAGAAACTTGCTTCCAGGCAAAATTTATCTTCTAGAAAACAAAATTATTCTAAAGAACAAAAATAAACAGCCAATATATTTATTTGGCTTTTCTGTGACTAGAAAGAAAGATGACAAACAGGAAATTTGCAGCATATGGGATAATAAAAGGGAAGATCTTCCAAAGCCCAAAGGGCAGGTTAGTTTCCCTGACTCAGAAAAATATTAATTTGATATAGTATCTCTCAAATTTCAGACTCCAGTTCTGCAAAACTATATATGTAACTGAAGCCCCTTTAGGTAGACCAAATAAAATCTGTTTACATGAATAAGCATGAGAAGAATATGTAATAAGAGAAGTAAATTCATAGAAATATTCTCCCTAATGACTCATAAATGTATCCTCACACATTTTTAGGGTGAACCTGGAGAAGCTGGTAACCCTGGGCCTCCTGGAGAATCTGGAACATCTGTGAGTATTTTGGGTTTGTATTATCATTAACCTTTATTATGGTGAACGAAGGTATCTGATAGTGCTTACTTTAGAAAGCATTGAATCAGATCACTGTGTATGATTTCTTCAAATTTTCAGTGAGGAGCATACACCTTTAAAATGCAATTTATTTCCATATAATCATAGACACATCTTGTACTAACACTAAAGGGTGAAGCTGAAGTCTTCCTAAAAGAGTACCTAGGGGTTTTTTTTCTCCCAAAAGTATTAACTTTGGCTTGCATTATTTTCTCTCTGAAAACAGTTCATTGGTGCAAACTGGGTACAGAAGTTGGCACTTGATCTGAGATTTACAGGTTTTCCAGTCTAAGGCTGAGCTCCTAATTTCCCATTCACATGCCAGTATTTATGGAGGAGTAACATTGCCCCGGTCTGAAAAACAGTTTTGCCATTGTGATGCCTTTTTTTAAAGCCATTCAATTTCCAGACAACATTTTTGTGTTCATGTGTTTTCTACAGGGTCCAAAAGGTGAAAGGGGAGAAAAAGGTGAAGCTGGTCCACCTGGAGCAGCTGGACCACCAGGTGCTAAAGGACCTCCAGGTGATGATGGGCCTAAGGGTAACCCAGTAAGTGAGCTTTATAATTTTAACACAAAACACTGTGAAGCATTACTTTAGTTGTACTACATACAGAACTGTATACAATTTTCTACAATTGCAGTGAATTCATTGTATGTTTCATGAAATACTTGTGATGAGTGCTATCTGCTTGTCAATGGATGACACTTTCCTTGATTTTTTCCTGATTTATCTAGGGCCCAGTTGGTTTTCCTGGAGATCCTGGTCCCCCTGGGGAACCTGGTCCAGCTGTAAGTATACCTTAAAAACAGTTTTAGGTCTGCACTAAATTCTAGTTGACCCTGACTCTTTCTTGTCTTGAAATGAGTTCTTGCCTGTAAAATTCATTGCTTTCCTGTTCACATATTTTAAGGCTTAAAAATGTTTAGAAATCTTTAAAAAGTTTTGAAAACTAGTTTTCTCAGAAAAATGCTCTGTAGAAAGATCATATTTTTAACTTAATAGTGCCTTAAAACAGCTGAATTTTTAATTTCATTTATTTTCCTGTGAATTCTGTAGGGTCAGGATGGTGTTGGTGGAGAGAAGGGTGAAGATGGCGATCCTGGCCAACCTGTGAGTTGTTTCTGTCATTTTATGCCACCTGCATGTTCTCTCCAATGCTAAGAAAGTATCTTTTGCCAAATCAGTGGTTCCTATACATACACACTCCTAAAAGCAGTTTCAAAGTGGATGTTTTTTCTGTTATACTGAAAAATATTTATTTCTTTGCAGAGATAAAACTGCCCATATTATTGTAACACAACTGAGCAAGAGCTCAAGTTCCTTTAGAAGCAGGAATAAATGATGTGTTAAGAATTTGTGCTGGAGCTGCTGAGAAGCACTAAAAATAGAGCAACTCTAAGATAAGAAAGGAATTTTGCAGACAAATAATGTTCATTAACAGACCTGATGAAATCAAGCAAAGATCTTAAGCAGTATCTAGCAATACCCATATTAAGCCCCAAAGTTCTTCTATTTCTGTAGATTCCAATATAATTTTATTTTATTTTATTTTAATTGCAAAGAGATAGGATTCCCATTTTGGAAAGTCTCTCTAAGCTCTAGAAGTTCTGTTTATCAGGGAATTATTTCATACGGTACAGTTTGTAAATAAAAAATGCTAGTGCATTGAACATATAGTTGGATGATGGGTGGTTATGAGCTGGGGGTTACCTGCAAATTTCAGGAAGTTAGTATCTGTGTGTCTTACTTAACAGTAACATTTTTCAAGAGAAAGCCATCCATGGCTAACTCTCAGATGTTAGTGAAAAACTTTAGCAAAAGTAACACTTTCAGCAACTCAGAAAGCAAGAAACTTGTTAGTGGAGCTGGGCGGTTGGCTCAGACCGTGTATGATTTCTGTGCAGCCACTTTCTGGTCTGCGATGTTATGTTGCAAACAAGAAGAAAAAAAAATGAATGATTGCAATTTTTTACAGTAACAAAAGATGTTACAAATGTCAAAAGACCACCCCAAGGAAGGGTTTGTTGAATACTTCTCTCTGTGTTTATGGTATTTACTTTCTGTCCACTAAAAGGGGCTAACATATGGCAGATGTCTGTTGCATTTAATAAAGATAACAACTTCATCCTTTATTACCACTGAGCTTACAGTTTTCTCCGGCAGGGTCCACCAGGTCCTTCAGGGGAAGCTGGCCCACCTGGTCCACCTGGAAAAAGAGTAAGTAATAGCTCATGTTTTCTTGTTCATAGCTCTTTCTGAGACGTGTCCTAGAGAATTGTAACTACTTGTTCTCTGTGTTGTGACACATGTATAATGTTTTAAGTAATGTAATAGGAGAAATGAAAAAATAGAAACAGCAGGAAAAGCTCTTTACATGGCTTACATAGAACATTGGAGCAAAAATGCATAGAGTAGAATGTATTTCTTACCTATAAAAGCTCTTTTTCCTTTCACCCAAGTGAACTCAATCAGCTGAATTAGTCTACTTATAGCAGTGAGTGATTATGGCAGTAATACAAGACATCATCTCTAGGAACATGACTGCTATCAGAGAGCAGGAAGAATGTGGTCTGTTTTGGAGTCTTTAGCCTCTGAAATAAAATAATTTCAGTGCAAAACTATGTCATGCCCTCTGCATACAAAATTAACAAGCAGACATCTCTGTCACTTACGAAGCTATTCCATTATTTCTAAAGTCTCTGAAGCTTCACAGGCTTTACAAATATAGCTCATCAAAACCAGCAAATAATGTTATACTTACAGAACTGTAGTAGATGCATCAACCTTTATGTCTGCTTCAGAGAGCAATTAGATGCAGTTTTTACACTTTAAAAAACAGGAGAAGTGTCATAATTATAAGTAAGTTGAGAGTTATTTAATAAAATAGGTTAAATTGCTCTGTTTAATGGGCTTGAGTGAGCTGACATGCCTAATTAGTTTTATCTATTCTACACAATAATCTATTTGTTCCACCAACTTGCAAATTATTTATAATACTGTAAATGATTATGGCAGCATTAGCAACTTATCACTAGAACTGAAATATGGCTTGGTTGAATATTAGCACTTCATACGTTTGTTTGACATCAAATTAGAACTTCCTGCTTTATTATACAGAAAGGCAGTACCTCATTCCTAACAGATGGGCTATATTTTATCTGGTTGTACCTAGACAAAAAAAAACTTTCAAAACACAAATTCCATGTTACCTGTGGTTTGATATATTTCCAGTTTAGGGAGAACATATAGCTAAATATGGCTAAGTAATCCCAGTCCTGAATTCTAAAGAAAACATTTTGTAGAATCAGATTCTGCATTACTTGAGTACCGAAATATTTCAAGCATTTAGAGAATCTGTGTATTGATACTACACTAGACAAAAATGGTGAAAAGACTGAAAGCTTCATACCTTGCTGGAAAAATGAACAGGAAAAATGCTTTTCAGTAGTTTTCATCAATTGTATGGAAGAATCAATTTCAACAAAAAGCCCTGAGAAGTGTCCTTTCATCTGGAATAAGGACATACCGTTTCAGTAGTAATATTCCTGTTTGTGAAGATCCAGCTCTGGCTGTACTACTAGAAAGCAACATTCTACCCCATTTCACTCTTTTGTCTCTGAAACAACAGCCTAGCAGAGCTCAGAATTCATACTTAAGTCTCTTGAAATCCTCCACTGTAGAGTCTCCTTATTTATTTTGTTACTCATTTTTATTCCCCTCTTCCATTCTATTTTGGAACTGAATCTCTTCTCAATTTTACTGCCCAGTCTTCCAAAATTATGTTTATTACTAGGTGTCAGAGTTCTGAGCAATCTCTCTTTGATATTGCCACTTATGAAGAGGGTTCCCTGGGAAGCAAATTCTACTGAAAGACATAGACATAAATAGTTTTCACATTGTATCTAAGAGACTTCAGCTACAGATACATTCAGCTATCAAGTGAAGGCCAAGAATAAACTATTTTGCCTAATTATTGATGGATAAGAGTAATAGGATTACCAGTAGCTGCTGAGTTAAGCAAATACCAAAACTGTTTTCCTGTGGTGCTCTAAAGGCTTTGACAGCAAGTACCTTGTAGACTGAGCAAGGCTCTCCTGGACAAAAAGTATGGTGAATTTCTTTTAAGAAATTCTACCTAGCAAGTGCACATCAGAACAATAAGCCTGTTCCAGATTCCTTCTTTGAAGAATTGAAATTTTCTAACATGCTAATGACCATTTAGCTCAGTTCTAAATCAATTTAAAGGTTAAATCTATAGATGAAACCAAAGTGGATAGATCATTAGAGCATCCCCAAAATTTGTACCCTAATTAATGTATTACTTTTCAGATGTAACACATGCTCTTCCAAAACTGTTTCCACCACTGCTTTTCAGAAAAAGTCCTAATACCATAAATACACTCAGTTTTATAAGGGAGAGACCAGTGCATCCTCAAAACAAGGTCCTATATTCAGATGAATTAAATGGAAATACAGTTATAGGCGAAAAACATAATCTGCAAAGGGCAAACTTTGTGACCAAGTCACTGATAGTCTTTCAAAATTATTTAAATTGTCATTAAATAATACTTAATATTTTACAGATTCTGACTTCTTAAGTGACCTGTGCATGTACCAGATAAGATAAATGCATGCTCAGAAGGGTTTATACATCTGTATAACTAAGGTGCAAGTAATCGTAATAATTATGCCGGCTTATATAAAACTGTGGATATAAAGACTGAACCACTCTACAGTTATGTTGTTACTATTATTTTCTGAAATTTAATTCCTTGCTCTTACTTTTGGCACTTCTTTCTGTTTTGCCATACAGTGCTGGGTAATATCTCTGGTTTGAAGTCATTGATTTCTAGCTGCCAAATGTTAAAAACAGCATGAGGAAAAGACCCCTCAGACCACATTCATCCTTAATATATGCAGTCAGTAAAAATCATCACAGACAGTGCTCCTTGCTTATGTTCCTCTCAGCCTTTCAGTGTGCTGGGCTCTTGAGCTGTGTCATCTGCTGCTGTCTTTATTAGAGACAATTAGATGTTTAGATCATGTACACAAAAAACTCCACATATCAATATAAAAATATTAGAATTTAAAGTGCAAGACTAAGATATATTTTTGTTCTTAAATGGAGGGCATACTGTCTGCTTTCTTTAAAAGAAGAGACATCAATACTGCAGCAGAGCCAGTCTCTAAATTTTGAGAAGAAAAGTTTATTTGGTTCATTTCCTTTACATACAATGTTGAATGACTTAGGAAAAAATAGTGTTTCTATGAAGGAGATATTTTTTTCTATTTGACTACAGCATCGTACTGCCTCAGCAGGGTGCACTCACGACTTAAAAATTAAGCTGATTTTCTCTCTTGATTGCAAATGCACAGAATACCTAACAATATATCAGGTTCTTACCTCAACAGGCTCAGGAAATGTGGTAACAGTTTTTTGTATTGGCAATCATGGTCTAAGTCAGATGGCAGACAGCTATAAACAGCAATTTAAATGATTTTAATGAAATACGGAAGAGCAGACAGAAATGTTCAATAGGTTGACATAACAAAAATTGAGAACAAGTTTGTTTCTGCATGACTGTTTTTCTATTCTTGGCTCTGCATAAAATGTATCAGGCAATATGTCCAAAATTACAGTGCACTGATCATAAAGATCACCACGGTAGCTGGGGTGGTGAGGGTGGGCAGCTGTGCATTAGTATAAAGTTACTGTTATTGCAATACTTTTTGTCAGTTAAAATTTACCAGACAGACACTCCAACAGCTCCAGTGCAGGAAGGTAAGATAGATAATAATTAGCAGTCTCTCTTACTCTTTAGAAGCCACATCCGTGCCAGGCCAGCAATCCCAGCCTGTTAGAAGGAGCAGTTCCCTCAGCAGCTTTGCACTTGGAGCAGCACTGGCACTGTTTGACAAAGAATACCCCCCTTTGTTTAGCACTCATCTTCACTGTATTTGTAATTTGTAATTTAGCCACCACAGTGGTTTTAGCCTGGCTAATTAATCCACATTGCAGCTGCATTGTGAGATTATGCAGAGATCATATTTCTGAAATACAAACTACCATACTCAACCCTTTTGCGTTTGTTAGGCAGGGTAGATTATAATCCATATGGGAACTTCAGTGCCAGGAATTTTCAAGCAGTAAAGACAATGGGTGTGTAAATTATATCATGTAAGAAAACAGTCATGTTTCTAAAATGCTTGTCAGTTAATTTCTGTATCTGTTGAGTCTTTCTGTTATCGCTCCAATCTGGGATCCACCAAACAAGTTACAACCTACACAAAGGGTAGATGCATCAGACATTTTTATTATTATTATGGAACAGCAGTGATTTAAATTATTCTTCCTGTTTTAAAGAGTCAGCATTTGCACTGCACTGCCCAGGGTGTTTTAGCTTCTATGCATTTTGAAGAGATAAAACTAAGTCCTTTACCACTTACAGCTCTTGAAAATAACAAACAGAAAAACCTGTTGATACCCACAACAGTGGTCGAACTCCAATGTGGGTAATTCATTTAATTTTGTATTACCTTTGATACAAAGCTTGACCTGTCTCTGTTGGCCTAAAGGTTCACACAGTGCTGCAGATGTTCAGTTCCACCCTGAAGAAAGCTTAATTTTGAAAGCAAATTGATAACCTTAATATCCTTCTATGTAAATATTTACAAAATTAATATAAATTTCCAGGAATTAAAATTGGTGGAGTTGCTCAGTGACAGCAGCAGTGGACAGTGAAATATATCAGGCTATAAAAAGTTTGGGCTTAATTCATCTCTAGTATAAAAAATTGCTGTTAGATCAAATGCTGGTCTAAGTCCCTGAGCTCGCAAAGCATACAGGTAAATGCTTGACTGGAAGTACAGGTTTTATCTGTAAAATTTAGAATGTTCTGGTGCTTTACTTTTAGGGGGCCTACACTGGTTTTCTGTATGTTGTTACAAATATGGAAGTGATTGATTTTTTCTTGTTGCTGGTCCTTAAAACTATTTTTTTTTTTTTTAATTTCTACATAACAAACTGCTTGTTGCATTAATGAACAGATGAGTCTTAGGAAGTAAGTTTTATAGATTCACAAAATCACAGCATTTGATCGTGGTCACTTTCCTTTTGCTTTAAGCTGCTCATTGGTTGGCAAGAAATAGCTACTTGTAATAGACATTTTCCAGGCTAAAAATTAACCTTGTAGGAGAACAGTTGGTCCATTATCTCGAGTGCATCTTTTGTAAACTAAATATATATATAAGAGAATCATTTTCAGAAGAGTACATTAGATTCTAGACACTGCTTCTGTTCATGACTGAAGCAATGAATATTAATTACCTAACCTAAAAATCAGCCCTTGATGTTTTGGAGGAGAAAAAGGTCTTTTTATTTTTCACTTTCATATTTAGTGGATAATATGTCAATTTTTGGCTGTCCAAGTGTAATTAGGCTGCTTACTGAGCCCATCCCTGACTAGAGTATAAAGAAATACTTGTCCTTCTATGCACTGTACAATGATAGGTCCTTTTGGAATCCCTTTGGATAGACAGAAGTCAACACAAAGCAAGTTTAAAACTGTTAGTGTATGTATAAATTAATATTGTTTACTTCCATTTATATCCTGCTTTAATTCTTTTTCCAAGTTATTTCTTTGGTTTGAACTTCATCATGTCAGATGCCTTAGGCAGTGCATATTCTTTCAGATATTCTAAAAACCCATAAAATTTTATAAGGGAAAAGGAGCTGATATGACAGACTGCTAGTTTTTATTCTGTGAATAAAATGTCAAGAAAGAAATTTAATGTTATTTTATAAGCATTTACTACTTACTGGAAATTGCACTTTCAGATTTTTTCACTGGTTATATTTGAAAAACTGAGATTATGAGCTCAGTGTCCATGTTTTACAGGGACCTCCTGGAGCAACTGGTGCTGAAGGCAGACAGGGTGAAAAAGGTGCAAAGGTAATCACTGATGATTTTTTTTTAGAAGCATGGAAATATAAACTATGTATAAATGAAAATTAATTGCTCATCATGCACTGAGTATGTAACTTATCAAAGTAATAATAGGTAAACTGTAAAATCCACATGAAGACCCAGAATTAGTGGCAATATGTGATGGAGTGGAGTCTCACCAGTGCAGGCCCAGTGTAGCTCAGCACTGCAAAAAGCAAGATGGATGTGCTTTGCTGGCAACACATCTTTATATGACGCCAGCAACATCTTGCTCCGGAAATCTTCCTGTGCAGAACACTGGTTTGGCTTTTAGAAAACAGAGGAAACTGCTCTTGCTTTGCATCTTGTATATATCCCTACAGTGCCAAGCTGTCTCTCCCTCTCTGACCTGTTATGCTCTTTTTAGGGTGAACCTGGTGCAGAAGGGGCTCCGGGAAAAACAGGTCCAGTTGGTCCACAGGGGCCTGCTGGAAAACCTGGCCCAGAGGGTCTCCGGGGTATTCCTGGTCCTGTGGTAAGCAAGGGGAACACATAATAATATTTGAAATCTCACATTTCTTCTATAGACTCTGGTAAAGCAAACTTTTTGATTTCTCTAGGGAGAACAAGGTCTTCCTGGAGCACCAGGTCAGGATGGCCCTCCTGGACCTCTGGTGAGTACCATTCCTTTCAGGGCCAAAACAGAAAAAGCACTGTATTATTAAAATGTACCATTAATGTGTCTCTGGATTTACAGAAAAATGACAAGTCAGTTCTTAGCACAAAGTTGCCACTATTCTGTGCTGGTAAAATCTGATACACAACTGCCTTCAAATTTTATTGCTCTACTTTAGTAGGCAACTGTGCTGAATGCTGCTGGGTTAGATCCAGTAAAAAGTGCAGTAAGGCAGTGTAAAAGAAAATCCATTAAATCCTCTGAGTAGAATTAAAAATCAGTTTCAGAACATGTATTTTTGTGCCCCACACCAGAAAATTTTTTTCCAATGAACAGTCATCTGGTACATCAATGCCTGCATTGATAACTTCTGTGTATATATTATATATGATATAACAATGGCACCTGCATTTAATTTCATTTTCCTGTCCTTTAGAAAACAATAATGAGCAAATAATGTACTGGTGAAGCTCTATGTTATAGATCATTGTTGCTCTTTGTTTTAATTCTAATTTTGTCTAAAGTCTCATGGATAACATATTGTTTGTAAGTCAGAGGTTGGAAACAATGAGAAGCTGAAAGGAAAAGGATTCCCTGTGCATGTTCTCTCCAAAGAGTTTATGATGGGATCACCATGGTACTTTTTAAATTATGTGGAAAACATACAGATAAAATGCATGGAATATGAGTCAGGGAACTAAAAATTGATCTCCTCACTTACAATTCTGTGCTGAAATCTAAAAGCCAATGAACAATTATTCAGCAATAACAAGGATCCTTTTCCCACATGTCAGTCACTAGAAGCCCCCAAATACATCAGCAAAAGATCTCTCTCTCCCAATATTTGTGAGCTTAATTATTCACTTCAAATCTGAAGCTGAGTATATTAATGAACTGTATACTCCCACAGGCACAGACTTCCTGTCAGCTCAACAGGAACTTTTTTTTCAATACATTGCTGCAGCTTAATTTTGGATTTTAAGAAAGTAAAGTTTACATGTAAAAGTTGTTGAGATTAGGTCTCCCCTCCTTCCCCTCCCACCTTCTGCAGCAGATTGCTATCGGGAGTAGAATATGAAAGCCGATTTGCAGTAGAGCACAACACACTGCAGGTGAAAAGTCTGATTTTGTATTCCAAAAGCTTAAAAATTTCACATTTCTTTCATGAATTATGTATTTGCCTAGGCTTTTGCATCTAATGATATCCTGAAGTGGAGATGGAAAGCGTACACCCTGAATAATATTTTGTATATGAAGTGTTGTGGCACTGTTGGATCTGTGCCAGGTTGAAAAGGTCACTTACTACTGCCATCCATATCAGAATTTCACAGATGTCTACTGGCATCAGGAGACTTGCAGTGCGGAGAGACTGACTTAGCAGCTCTACACCTGATGTACACATGTTCATTGTGAGATTAATAGCCTCTGAGAAATTAGTCTCTTGCATATTCGCTGCTTGGCCTGAATTTTTCACCTCATTCTGTACACATTTCACAAAACCAGTATTGCCATTCTTATGAACACCTGAAGATTTCTCAAATCAAGAATTTAGTAGGCCCTCTGCTTCACAGATTTCTAATCATACAACCCTTTCTAGATTTCCAAGTATACAGAAATTTAAATAGCACGGTAGCATTTTTATGCCTTTTTAAACATACATTTCAATTCTATTTTGTGCTCTAAATCACATACCATCAATCACAACTATCAACCACTGTACTTTGATTATGTAAGTACATAACTGCTACAAAGCACATAAATGCACTTTGACTTGCGCCGCCTTTAATAACACAAGAAAACATGACCTGTGCAGTATGTTAAAACTTACTTTAACGTTATTTCTCTTGATTTATTCAGGGTCCACCTGGCCTGCCTGGACTGAAAGGAGATCCGGGTTCCAAAGGAGAGAAGGTATGCTTTATCTTATATGCTTTAAGGTATGCTTGTGCCTTTGCAATAGAAAGAAAAAGATTACTGCCTGTGTGGTAATCTATTGACTGCATGACCTGTCCTTGCAATGAAAAATCCCAAAGATACTTATGTAAATAAACTGTCAGTTTTACAAGAACAAAGTAAGCAGAAATAACAAGCATTGGAGATTTTTATTTTAAAATAACAAAATATAAATATTTAAAAGGCATACTACTTTCTTTTGAAATAATGGATTGAGACATCTCGGATAGCATTTTCTAACAGAGTCCCAAAAATGTATTGATTGCTTTTGTATCACAGAAAAACTGTAGAGAAAGAGATGAATATGGTTATACTTTGTGACCTTCAGTTTTTATTTATGTGCTTGGATCAGTTGTGTATACAGCTACAGCACATGTGGAACAAATGAGCAACTCTATGATATGCTTATAAGATCTAAATGTGAAAATTGTTAAGAAATTCATACCCACAGATATTGTTATTTCTGTATCAGTTTCAGTAAGGACTGTCTTGCACTTAGATCTTTCACTGAATAAGCAGTCACAACTTGCAAATAATCTTAAAGTTTAAAAGGCCATCTAAGTACAACAAATATGCTCTTAGAATAATTTATTTTCAAGTTGATTGTTGACAAGCAACAGCCTTAACATGTGAAATGTCTAATTTATATTTTTGCAAAACACATTTATTTTAACTTATATTGAGTTTTAGCTATATTTTCTTCAATCTTGTTTAGGGACATCCTGGTTTGATTGGCCTGATTGGACCTCCAGGAGAACAGGGTGAAAAGGGTGACAGGGGTCTTCCTGGCCCACAGGGATCTCCTGGAGCCAAGGGTGATGCAGTGAGTACAATATATTAGTTGTTCCATGCAGGCAAGGAGTATGTATTTCAGGCTGTCTTTTGAAAGAAGTTTTTATAGACATTTAAGGCTCAGAGTCTCCTACCAGAGGCTAAAACTTTCTTAGGTATTGTACAAACATGGTGATTAAACATCTTAAAGTGAGGTTATAAAATGTTTGAGAAAATGAAGAAAACACATGCACTGTACCATACACACATAACACTAGTTAGGGACAAGATAAAACTAGCAGCACTGATCTCATCCTGTTTAGTAACTGTATTACTCAAAGTACCTTCCTTTCTCCTAGGCCATGTTTTTAAGACACTATGTAACAGGTGAGGTTTCCAAACCAGTCTGAAGATGAACACAGCTATGCCTATACATACATACTGCAGTGTTAGAACAACTACAAGCAACTCAAATTGTCAGTATTTTAAACTTGCATACCATTTTGACTCCTAGCACATGGCCTAAATCAAAACTCAGCGTTGGCCATTTAGTGGGACTAGCTTTTTCACAGATACTGGGCTGGATTAAAAATGTGTATGTAGAATGCTTTAGTTCTGTGCTTATTCTCTTATTCATTTTTAGGGAATTTCTGGTCCTGCTGGTCCGCTTGGACCCCCTGGTCCTCCTGGTCTACCTGTAAGTAATTTCAGTCCTCCTGTTCAAAACACTCCCATGTTGTGTGCAATACACTCTAACTGTAGTTATATGTTCTTGTCCATAGGGTCCCCAGGGTCCAAAGGGTTCCAAAGGATCCAGCGTGAGTAACTCTCGTCTATATTTTTTTGTCCTTTTCCTTAGGTTTTGTGTGTGTTATTTTGAAACACTGTGTGTAGCATGGCCAACACTGCAGTTCCTTCATTGCTTTATAGGGTCCTGCTGGTCAGAAGGGTGACAGTGGGTTACCTGGTCCGCCTGGTCCTCCAGTAAGTAATAATTCTTATCTTGGCATTACACTGACATGATGCTCCTGTTTTGACAAGGGTAAAAAACAGCATTTTTAAACTAAAATATTAATGATTATTTGAAAATTCATTTTTCAGGAACCACAGATCCGCAGACACAGAAATACATGTCTGCACTGAAAAAGTCATTAGAAATTTGAAACAAACAAATCCCACCTATAAACCCCCACAAACAAAAAATCTTCATGTAATAATTATTTAAGGTGTATATTGAAGCACAGAAAATAGAATTATACTGGTTTGCCCTGGTGATAATCTTCTGTTTCCACTATTTCTTTAATAACCTAAAATGAAAAGAGTCCAAATCTGAATGCAGTATTTCAATTTCTTAAAATTAAATATTGCTTCACAGACCCCAAGTGGAATTTGGAAGTTTTATCACAGAGAACATTCACAGTTTTCACTTGTCTGTGATTGAGGGAATTGTCAGGGATACAAAGGCAACTGCAAGTTAGTTCTACACACTTATTTGATGGCAACACACTCTTTCCCAAACAGCAAGGTAGTGGGAAGAGTTTAGAGCACAGCAGTGTGCTCTACAGTGCTTTTCTACAAGGCTTCTACAATCTTTGCCCCCTCCCCCCCACCCCCCCAAGTAAATCAAAGTACATAGGTATAAATCTGAAGAATTAAGCAAAATAAAGAAATACTTTGAAGAAATCCTATTCAAAGCCTTTCCACGCCACATTCTGGGGTCTTCCTCTGCTGAAAAACAATGAGAAAAGATAATCAGATGAGTTGCTTTTCTCAGGGCCCTCCGGGTGAGGTAATCCAGCCACTGCCAATCCAGTCACCCAAGAAGACAAGAAGATCTCCTGATTATATGTTATCTGATGCTGGTGATAATATTCTGGATTATTCCGATGGCATGGAAGAGATCTTTGGTTCACTGAATTCACTGAAGCAAGACATTGAGCACATGAAGTACCCAATGGGCACTCAGAACAACCCAGCCCGAACCTGCAAAGACCTGCAACTCTGCCACCCAGACTTCCCAGATGGTATGTTAACATTGCAGGGCACAGGACACAAGGCTGAGCTTATGGTCTGCTACGATACTTTGGCAGAATAATTAATTACTGGGAGGTGGGTAATACAGCTGCTCAAAAAAATACAGTCTCACTGAATCCATTTTTACAGGTATAAAACTAAAATATAAGAGATATTATTCTTGGTAAAAGCCAAAATTCTTTAAATACATAACCTCATCTGACTTCAGAGTTAAGACTTTTTAAATAAAAAACAGTTGTTGTTTTGAAAGGTGGGCCTTGCATTTCCACGACAATCCAGGCAGGGGTGTGATGAAAGATTGATGGTATTTAGATCAAGAGAAAGTAAAAGCACACGTGTCAGTATGCTGGGACAGCTAATAGCATCTTTTAAAATAAATTACAATTATTTTAGTAGCTGTATACTTTAGCTTAGCATAATAATAAAAAACAACACTGGTATTATAAGAGATTTATTATCAGTTATGACTCTCAAAATCTTTACTATTCTTTTACCCTTAGGAACAGTAATTTGTTCTACTGCACTACCACTGTTTGTTCTGTATCAGTCAGCAAAGTTTCTTTGATACTCTCTAATGCTACCAAGTGCTAGCATAATAAAATGCAAAGTAGTATGAACAAAACAGTGTTCTGAAGAACTAGCTTGATTTTATTATTCTTTGTTCCTTCTTTTTTTTCCCTGAGTTTACCCCTCTGAAAAGGTTTAAATGAAAGCCAGCCTTCACAGAATTTTCATCCTTTCTTATTTTTTTCAATTGCAATGGATATTTTTCCCAGTTCAAAGCAATATTTTTCTGTTTTTAAATGGGAGGAAAAATAGATTTTGACAGTTTAATAATATTTTATTGCTTTCATTCTAGATAGATAAGAACAGATGGTTGCCTTGAGGAGTAGTTAAGCAGTGTATGTGCTATATGAAAAGTAGATATTTTACAATTCAATACCCTCCATAATAGGGAATGGGTTTTATAGAACACATTCACCTTCTTCATTTACCAGTATTTGCTTCTTATTTGGAGCCTTCATATATAAGTAATCTTATTTTGGTTAAAATAAAAGCAAATGTATTCATTAAAATACAAAATTCTCCAGGGACAGGACTTACAGATAGGAAAGACTGTTTTCAATAAATACAGCCTAAATCAACAGAATTTTTAAATCCCATAAATGCTTTGTTCATACCTTATATTCAGAAGACAGAACTGGTGAAAGGATTGTCACTTCTCTTTGAGACCTCCACTATTTGTTTGAAACAGGATTAGAAGTGTAGTGTTAGAAAATCAATTGCTGCCCTGCTTGTGAAGTATCTGGAGATAAGAACCTGCAACATAGAAATAATCATTATAATTAGAACAGTAGATTTTAAAGAGCACTGATTTTTAATGGCCCTTGGATGGACTGCCACTCTCTTTCATGCCCAGCCTTCACTACTGCAGTTCCATAACCCCAGAGAGAAAAGGTCTTTGCATGAGCTGTATCTTGCTCAGTGAAAGCCTTAGGTACTTGTGCCAGCTACAACCCCACCAAGCCCCACACAGACACCTTTTTATGCAGGTAAGTATGCAAATGAATCTAGATTTTCCTCCCTGACCTAAACTATAGTTTATTTCTGCCGAAGGCTGCCTCTTCTGGCTTTGAGAGTGCTCTCACCACAGGTACAGATTATCCTTCTAGCTGAAATACTGAAATGATCAAATTGTTGAGACCTGCAGTGTATGTTCCACACACATGGTCATTCCTTCTCTAGACTGAGGTGTCTGTCTGCAGTTCCTCCAAAACCTTAGCATTATCCTGCAACAGAGTCGTGCTTTGAAGTCAGGTTAGACAAAAACAACAGAACCCAGATAAAAATAGACTTTGATCCTGGTGTTATCTTTCATAAATGACAACAGCAACAGATCATAAGGTCATAAGATCATAAGAAAAGAAAGGGTTGCTTTCCTACCATTCATATAAAATAACTTTGGAAGACCATTAGGGAGAAATAAAGCCTAGTTCTTCCAAATACCATTACTACTATATAAAGCGAATACTTTCTCCTTTGTTTTAGGGGAATATTGGATTGATCCTAACCAGGGCTGTTCTGGAGACTCCTTCAAAGTATACTGCAATTTCACAGCAGGTGGGGAAACTTGCATCTACCCAGATAAGAAATCTGAAGGAGTAAGTACCAATCTGTGTTTTCAGTTGGCTGTTGACAGATCCTACTGTGCTGTTGCAATGTTAAACTAAACAGGATAATTACACTGTCACATTTTCATATAGCTGTCTTTCTAATTACATTTCAATTTGCATACATCTGAATGGAGCAGTAAAATGGCACACAGAGTTAACCAACACCATTTTCACTCTTAAGGAATCTATGCACCTGCTTGCTAACATTTCACTACATTTCAGAATGCAACACAGCTGAACAGCCAGTTACAGTACATAATCTAGCATTGTCACTTAAAAGCTAATCTCTTACTGTGTGGGTTCATTTATACCTATGCAAAGTAGATGTAGAACACTATGTATTAACAGTATCACTGTTACAGATTACATTATATGGGGCACAAGGTGTTAGACAAAGGCTTTCTAAAAGCTTGCCTAAATGAGAGAGATCAGCATGTACACCAGTGAAAACTCTAATTTAGGCACTCTTCACAGCAACAATTTATACCAGCAGTTTACCTGAATCTTAACAGATTACAGTGGTCTCCCTTAAACAGAACTATCTCTATAAGCTATCACCCTGACTTCCATGTAAAGTCACTAATTTGAAAGCATTCTATACAAGAAAAACATCCTGTTTAAGAGCTTTAAATTGGCTGAGATTTCAGAAAGAACCATTCTTTATAATCTGCTGTGAAATTTGTCCCAGGTAATGTAAAACTTTCATATCTATTAACATGTATTTTAAATACTTCTGTCTCTGCTGTTTGACCACACAGGTTAGAATTTCATCTTGGCCAAAGGAGAATCCAGGATCTTGGTTTAGTGAATTTAAGCGAGGCAAACTTGTAAGTTGTCACTGCAACATAACTGTGTTAGCAAATCGGGTACACATTATTGTGGTCAGCAGATCCCAAGGAATTTTATAAATATTTAGATAATGAAAAGACCCCCACCCTTTTTGCCCTAAATATTACAGCAACTATGTGGCCTCTTGCCACTGGACAGCAGAAGCCTGCTCTGTATTGTCCCACATAGATCCCAATGGTCCCCTGCACACCCAATGATGACAATCTGGCTTCTGGCAGACCACACATCATCACTGAACCTTAGTAAACCAGCTGAAGCACAGCTCACCTGCCTCAGTGCAAGTAACTCAAAATACACTGAGTATGCAAAGATGAGGCTGCAGGCTGACATAACTTTGTCATTAACTGAAAACAGATTTACAAAGAGATTCTGATGTTTTACACTATAAGGTAGGAGTAATTCTTTGTCTTTCCCAATGGAATAAAGCCAAAGTATGTAGTTCTTTGTCCTAAATACATTGCTACATCATGAAAACCTATTTACTGAGTCATAGCTGTATTGACCTTTAAAACTATAAATTGGTTGATTTTTTTTTATTAAGTTATATTGTTCTTTTTTGCCAATCATAACTTTGGTTTGCAGTAACAAAGAAAATAGATAAATATTCATCTAACCTCTTGTATTTTCCAGCTTTCCTATTTGGATGTTGAAGGCAATTCCATTAATATGGTCCAAATGACATTCCTTAAACTACTGAGTGCCTCTGCCAGACAAAATTTCACTTACAACTGTCACCAGTCCGTAGCCTGGCACGATGCACCATCTGACAGCTATGACAAAGCACTGAGGTTCCTGGGCTCGAATGATGAAGAAATGTCTTATGACAACAATCCCTACATCAAAGCTCTTCACGACGGCTGTGCAGTAAGTAGAGGTTCAAAGAGTCTTTACAAAACCAACCTGTCATTTAGAGTAGAAATCAAACAAATCTGTTTTTTCACAGCTTTCTTCTGAGAAAAGCTTTCTAAACACTCTACTTTTCATACACTGACTTTTAGTAGATTTTTAACTAGCACACTAGTCCCACATTTAATTTTCACATATGTACCAAAAAAGAAATAACCATAGGCCAAGCAACAGAACAAACATGGACTGGATGCAGGCTGTCAGCACCACTGCGTGGAAACTGGACTATCTGCTAGTATAAGCACAGTATAAGAGAAGAACATAAGAAAAAAGCATAATGAGAGGAGGCAGTCCATGAGTAGAATATACTAAAAATGAAGACATACGCAAACAGAATATTTAATTAATACAGCGGAAACATGTATTAAATAAGCCATATGTATGTACCCAAACATAGTGAATTAATTTAATAGTTTGATATATGACTTTGTATTTCCTTTTCTCATTTTTTGTAGTCAAAGACAGGTAAAGGTTGTAGATTTTACCTTTCAGAATCTTCCTTTAGCTTTGCTAAAATCCTCAGAGATGTCCAAACACGCATCAGCTCTCTGATCACCTCTCCATCAGGGTCTCTGTGGGCACAGAAATTGTTACGACTTTTCAGAAGCAGAATGGTTTGTACTCAACACTTGAAACAGACATCAAAAGAGCAAGTGACAGTTGAAGCCTCATTAATTATTTTGGGTTTTGATATGGGATCATTTTGAAGGCAGTTTCTGAGAAGTCAGAATTAGAGACCTGAAAGTGCCAGGACATATACCTGGCCCTGAGACAGAGATATGCAGCTCAGGAGGTGCAGAGTCTCCACTCAGCAGTAAGAGCCTACTCTACAGTGTGTAAGCCTTTCTATATGCCTCGTATTTTTATTTCACTTTTGTTATCCACAGTGGATGAATGCAGACCTCCCAAGAGAGCTGAAAGTTGTAAGTGTCACTAAACTGAGAATACTCAAATCTGTCAACTTGGATGCTCATCTGAACTCCAAGACCGTGGCATAGCTGAAGGGTCTCAGCAAATACAAGAGACCACCTAAAGGAAATGCAGTGCTGATAACTAACATGATGACTTGGCTGCATGACAGAGAGGCGAGCTAGAGAGCCTTCTTTGGGCAGCAAGGGTGTGCCTTCAAAGCTGACTGCTGAGTCCATCACTTGGCAGTCCTGTCAGACTACTTTTCTTTCCTGTCCAAACAGCTGCTGTAACATTTTGTGAGACAGTCATTCTTCTTAGAAGTGGATCTTCTCTCTTTCAGAACTAATTAGTGATTTTTTCCACAGGGAAGATGTGCACTTCTATGAGAATATTATTATTTATTAAATAACATGGATGTGAATTGAGAATTCTCTATGAAAGATAAAATGTCTTATATTATTTTTCATTTGTAGGTCTTTTTAGTAAGTTAAAAAACTATGAGCCATTCTCCTTCTAAAATCAAAACACTCCATGTCACATTTTTAAAATACAGTCATAAAAAACCATAAACTTCAGGGTCTGCAATACCTGGTGCATTCTACACTTCAGAGCTTACCTGTGAAGATCTCCAGCACGTGCTCTGATCTAATAACCATTTGCTTTCTTTCTTTTTGCTTCTTTTTTAACAGTCAAGAAAGGGCTACGCAAAGACGGTGATTGAAATCAACACACCCAAAATAGACCAAGTGCCTATAGTTGATGTGATGATCAATGACTTTGGTGATCAGAACCAGAAGTTTGGATTTGAGGTCGGTCCAGTCTGCTTCCTTGGTTAAGCTTAAGACAAAATCAGATCAACAAAAATGTTGCACTTTGGTGCTACCACCCTACTTCATGCCACATGCAAGTTTTGAATAAGGATGGCATAGAAAATATGTCTTGCTGTGTATGTATGTCTTATCTAGAAAATAATCATTGCCCTTGTAGGGCCAGAATCACATGACTTAAACTTATTTTGCAAAGATGCTGTGGCACAGACAGACAACATAGGGCTCACTTCAGGAACATTCCCCTTTGGATTCCTTTGGTGCTGTAAAAAATGAACGTCATGGTGCTCCTTCCATTACAATGAAGAGATGTTAAGTGTTTAATAAACTGTAATTATTCTGTGTACAGTACTATACTGTTATTTCTCTGTCCATTTCCAAAACTTGCATGTGTCTCTGAATTGCACCTGGCTCTTATTTTACATTTACAAAACTACATGGTCAATACTGTGTATGTATTCTGAAAAAATAAAACCGTAATTGCCAGTGAAGCCAATTCCATTTCTGATTAATAATAAAATCCCTTTGTATATATTGTTGTTGAAGAACTTTGTTATTTGAGATCACCAGTAAACTGAAGGTGGCAAAACTGGAAGATCTTGAGCAGCACACTCAAACAACCCTTTTCTGCTGCTATCAATCTGTGAACAATGAATTTAGATAATGAAAGCACCTTCAAAGGTGCTGTATTCCATGGTGCTATACCTCAGACTTTTTATTTTCTTTTCTAATTCCATAATTTCATAAGATAACTGTATATACCTAAAATAAACAAGTTTATATTTTTGGGTGGGGAAAATATGTAAGAAAAAAACAAACCTCTGTGTTAGAGAACATTAAAAATCTGTGTGAAATAAATTAGTCATATAGGTTTCCTTTTTTTTTTTTTTTTTAAAATCTCATCTGGATTTGTTTCCATTGTGCTTATTTGATCTGCATAAATACAAAAACTGAAATCTAAACAGTTATTTATGGATTATTGCAGTGTTTACTTACAGGTTTATGTAAGCAATGACAGATGTTTGCTTCCTGAACGAGATACTAAAAGTTCCACAGAACAGTCCTGTACAATATTTGCCCGTCCATTAATATGAATGATTTTTTCTTCCTGTTATTCCACCTGAAGGCCAGGGATGCAATATGTCTAGGTCATGTGATTCTACACAGTTGCTAAGCAACATACGAGGGACTGCTTCCTACAGAGCTGTCTTTGACCCAAACCCTTACAATTTGCTATTCAAAGCTCACTAAAAACACATGTTGGTTTGGCCTTCCCTCTGAACATTTTATTCAGGTAGTTGAAAGTAGAAATTACATTTTAGCTTTACAACACAAATCCTTTTGTAATTATTTTTCATAATATATGTAAGACTTGAAAAGAAATGTTTGTTTCTATTTCTTATAAATTGTTAAATTAAATAGTACTAGTTTCTGCTGGCTCGTTCCCAACTGGTATTTTCTTATGCACGTTTATACATGTAAAAGTGAGATTTCAAAAGTCAACTTCTTGCTGTTCATATTTTCTTTTATTTTTGAACCAAAGTTTGTAACTGTCACCTCAAAGAGGAAAATACAAAGTTTATTAATAAAATCAATTCTTGTCTATCTGGATTGGCCATGCTCTTATTTCAGTGTCTAGAACTCACCCACAGCCATTACTATAACTTCATTCTGCTTTCAGACCATCCAGACTCTAAAAAAAGTAACCTTACTACATGTCCTGGTCAAGCACTGGGCAACAGCCCTGGCAAGAGAAGTGTTAACAGAGAAGCTCCTGGTCTGGCCCCTGGCACTGTGCAGCAGGACTGACAAGTTCACACCTGGTTTGTATGGATTTGCAGCTCCAGCAGTTCATATAATACTATCCAACACAAGAGAGGAGCCTGATACTCCTTCCCCAGCCCCTCTTACAACCTACACTGTCTGCTTCACAATCTTGTGCTTATCCTTGTAGGACCCTATAAGGTAGGCAAGTGACCCTATTTGTTAATGGGAAATGGAAGACAAGAACTAGACCAAGACTTAGAAACTACTGGAACACAGAATTTCCAGCACCTTCTTTTAGATACTAGATAGTGGAACCAGAACTGGTGATGGGTCCCATCTAGAGACATATGTCCATGGGGGGCCTTCTCCAAAAATGCTTATCTTCTTTTAATTGGCTAAATTCTTTATTAACTCTGGTTACGTCTAAGCAAGCTGTGAAAGCAGTTCCAGTAAGTTTGGCAGAGGAGTAGCTACTTTCTGTTGCTTAAGTGGGCCATGGGCCAAGTCAAGGTAGGGGCTAACCTGTTCCAGCTTGTCTAAAAAAAAAACCCCAACACTTCTGGTTCAGCTGCTTTAAGGGTGATACGGGTGAAAAATAAAGATGGCTGTGGTTTCACAGAGTCAGGATTAGTCTGCAGCAGAATGTTGTTTCTAAAAGTGCAATGATGTATTCAAGAAGCCAAATGAAACCAGATCTTTTCCAGAATTAGTCAAAGCATCTTGCCAAGGTTTGTATCGGCAACAGCCCAAAGGAGGAAATGAACTTGAGTCTTCTACACTTCTCAGGCAAGGACCCATCAGGTTTATTCCTTAATCCTTCTTAAGGCCTTAACCACGTTAAGGCCTTAACCACATTCCTTACTATTTATCCTTGCCATGAAATCATCTCACCACTGCCAGTTATTCTGACTCCTCTCTATCCATTCTCATTTTCCCAATGATATTCTTATTCTCTCTAAGTTTCAGATTAAAGGGGGGAAATGCTATTATGTATTCTTGCCTTCAAGCAAAAATCATGCTCTCTGTTTTTCCCCTCAACAAAAGTCTCATATTAGCAGTGCTTAAAAAACAAACAGAGCACTCTTCAGAACAGAAAGAAATTTCATATCAAAACTCACATATTAGTCTTCCTAGGAAATAAAACTCAGATTCTGTAGCCAAATCCTACTAGCCATGAAAACATAAAACCTCTGTTTCATCATACACTATTATAAAAACAAACTAACAAAACTATGCTAGCCAAATTCCTTACTCAACCAAACCAAAAAGAAAACAAGCATCAATATTTTTCACACCCTAAATTAAAAACCTGTGTAATCACAAAAAGGTTGAAATTGTTACATCACATCTGGACTTTACCTCTAGGAACTGGCAAAACAGAACTTGGATATTCCCTCATCTTGAGGGGTCACCCTAACCTAAAGCAGACTGGGCAGTTTTTCTTGCAAGTTTGCTTCAAGGCCCTCTAACCAGAAAAGCCATCCTGGAGATGGTTTCTTCACTGCAAACACAGATTGTTGCATGGAAATTGAGTAAGTCCACACACAGCAAACAAAAGCCCACAAATGTTACAGGCAATGGTCTGTCTAGAATAACACAGACATACAATAGAGATTTAAGACACAAACTGTGACTATAGAGGCATAAACTGTTCTGTGTGTAGGGGTAGAGTTTCTTAGCCTCTCTCCCCTCCTCTTTCTAACCCAGGATAGGTCACTATCAACACATCATGACTGGAAAACTTCATAAAATGTAATGAAGATTTTGTTTTTAGTCTAAGTGGGCAGCCATTATGTCTAACATCAACAGTCACCTTGTGGCACAAAAAGCTACCATCCTGCTTCAAAAAATGACAGTTACCTGCTTAAGATTCTTCCCCTTGGGAACAGCTTTGTTAATTTTAAAATGAAGCTTCACATGCTAATGACTGGAAGGAGAAGCCTTAATAGCCATTGATTTTTCTTTTGCAAGCACACTCATTTTCCCCTGAATGAACAACTTCTATTGTACATGCATCAAAAAAATCTGAAAATTACGAAGACATGATATTAAAGGTCCTGTCTATTATATTTACCTGGAAACGTGTCTTACTTGTGTTCCTTTTGTAGGTACATAAATTATCAGAGGCCCATTGTTAGTTCAGTGAAAAGCAATGCCAAGATTATTGCAAAAGAGTAGATTGCTCTAAAGCTATTGATACATTTAGTTTTCAGTAAGAACATTGAAGATTATTACAGTGAGGAAGGCTGTAAGCACACAGACACTCAGACATGCTGCTCTAGCTAAAATTGGGCTTGTTCCTTTCCCAGATATGTGAAGCAAGAGACTGTCCTAATGAGAGGATGGATCCAAAGCCTACACTGCTACCATGGACGGGTTTGTCCAGGGAGCTTTGGCAGACTTTGGCTTTATTTCCAGTTTCTCAAGGGTTGAAGAAGTGATCGCCATCAAACACCTAACTTCAGTAAGACAGACAAGAGCTATTAAGAATTCAGCAGCAGGACTGGGATCTAAGTGCCTTCTCTGCTCCCTGGTATGATCTAAGAAATTCTTTCTTTTAACATCAAAAAGGCATTGTAGCTAAATCTTGCTGAAGCATAAAAGAACTCCAGCTTGCACAGTGATTAAAATGCTGATGAAAATTAAAATTCAGTTCACCCAATGAACTGCCAGAAGAAAACCAAATTAATTCTTCTCTAGCCCCAGAAGTTCTCTAAACTGGATCTTGTGCTGTTTTTTTCACTATAGTAGGGATGTGATGGTTAATTAGAAGAACCTTTCTGATCTTACAGGGGTGGGACAACAAGGCTGCCCAGAGTCCCAACATCATTTTAACAACCAGGAATGAACACAGAAACATCACACTCAGTTCCCTTCTCACCCTGAAATATCTCATAGCCAGAGACCTGCCTGTGCTGCAGCAATGCGAGGCCATCATGTTGTGGCCTGCAGAGACCCAGCCTGCAAGCTCTAAAGTTCCACAGCACAAGTGAAAAGCAAACATAGCTACAGCAGAGCCAGAAACCCGAGTTTTTAAATGGAAAGGGTTAACTAAATGTTGAAACCCAGGATAAGACTAATAAATAACAATTACAACATTATATCATCGTTGTTTCTGAAAGGGAAACATTGATTTGTTATTTGTTAGTTTACTCACAATCTTACGCAGGAAGGCCAGTGAAGTCAGCCAGGTTACTGTCCTGGAGCTGCATGACTTCCAGGGCAGACACTTTTCATTACAGCACAGAAAGTGCATTTAGTGGAATGACGGGTGGAAAGATTTCGAATGAAGTTGTTTTTATTGACATAAAAGCTTCTTTCTGTCAAATATAAAAAAAAAAATAGGTAAGGTTTTAAATTCTATTCATACAGCCTTCTTGAGCTTATGCCTTTTTTTTTATTAGAATAGCATCTCCATAGCAGCTCAGGTGAGAAAGTAGCTCTGCTTTGCGCTCCTGTTGCCCAAATTGGCTCACAAGATAATGTAGCACAATGTGAGGGCCCAGGCTCTGGAGAATGCATAAATAGATAATAACATTCACTATTCAGTAACTTTCTGATTTGGATATATAGGGATCACTTATCCCTTTGTTATTCCTCAGAAGGATTTTAGAAGTACCCACTCTGCTCTAAGCCTGCAGAGTTGTTCAATGCATAGATATTAAGATCAAAGCTGTTTACTGTCAGAAAGGGCCAAAAATGGAATTTTAATTTGTAAAAACTTTCCACAGCACTCCAAATTCTGAAAAGAACCAAGTATCTTTCACTTTCTAACGTCTTTCTTTTTTTTTTAACTGTGATGTTTCCACTTGAAATTATATGGGTTTTTTCTCCAAACTGACTGAAAACATTTGACTTGTAGACGTCCACTCATATCCACACTAAGACTGTTTGTCCGTGTGCTGGGGTACAGGAGCTGAGTAAAACACTGACTATTCCTCATTGCCAAGTGAGGGTGGGTGGACCAGCCCCCTAGTTAGGAGGCAGCAGCAAAACTGGATTACAAAAAACATACCTAAAAAGAATAGCAAAGATTGCAGCTCTTGGTGAAAACACAGTGCTACTAATACCTGCAGTACCATTTGCAGCCCTGGCCCTGGTTCTCCATCCCCTCCCCATGCTCACCTCTCTCAAACACAGTCCTGACACTATTTCCTCTGCAGGACCTCTATTCTTGTGGAGGAGCCACATTTTATTGTGCCACTGGAAAGCACAGGAGATCTGAGAAGGGGGACAAGATACTTAACTTGTTGGGAAGGAGAATGGCTGATGCGGTAGGGTAAGCAGGCTCAGAAATCAGTACACACCCACACTAACATGCTGCCAGACTTGCCTGTCTGCACCATCCAATTTAGGAATAGGCAAGGACAAGGGGTGTTCAATATCTGTGTTCCTTTCCTACCACAGAGGGAGCAGAGAGATCAGGCAGCACTGAGGGCTGTCTCTGCAAGGAAAGTCAAATGAAAACAATAGGGAGATCAGTTCACATTGCTGGCCATGTGAAACCTCCCTCTGCACTTTAAAGTTGGCCTATTTCATTTCTAAACACACTGACCTCAAACCTAAGCCACAATAGCTTGAGGAATGACATTTGAACTAGCATCACATCTTTCCAAGATAATCTTCCTGCAGAAAGCAATTAAAAAACCCACATGAACTGATACCTGAAATTTTTCCTGATTAAATGATTCTTGACTATTTCAAGACATTATGCAGTTTTGCATGTGTGCATTCATTTTTCATGTTTTGCATAATCTTCCTGATGACTGTATGCACAAGCGTACCATGTAGAAACAGCAGCTAGCCAATGTGATTACTCATTAAATTTAATGAGTAGGTTAGAATTATCTACTATAAAACTAAGATGAAAGCAAAATCACAAATCTGAAAGCCAACTAAGGGCTGAAACATATGCAAGCACAGTTAGTTAATACCCTCTTAATATGCATAACAATAAATACATCATATAGATATACAGCAAATTTGAATGCACATTACCCAAGTGGTACTCAGCTGTGATGGTGTATGAAATGATACATTTAACTCTAATGAGAGGCATAACTCAGAGGAAGCAAAAACACTGAAGTACTTTATGGCTCTCCTGCAACACTGGAGTATTTGTCATAGCCCAATAGCATTCCGACCTTTTCTGTTTAAACACAGAGAAGGAAGACAGAGCTTGATGTATGCCTCCAAATCTGTGTAAATAAATGCAGGCTGACTCACACACAAAGAGGTCAGGGCTGTAACACCACACAAAGCAGAAAAGGGTAAAGCCCAGGGCCTGCAAACACTGTATGTGTGACCAGGGAGGGTCACAAGTCTGTGTTGTGCATAATAAGAGATGTACCTCCACTTATCCACAGCCAAAAACCAATGCTGCCACTTTGCTGGGCATTTTCTTCCCCTCAATTCTCATTGCTCTAAAAGCATCATATTAACACACCAGTCACAGCATCCACAGATTTTTACATCTGTGCATGTGGAAGAGCTGGATTCACATTTAGTTATTACCTCTTCAAAGGCATAATTAAGGTTAAAAAAACCCCACACCCCACAATCCAACAAAAAACCAAAACCCATGAAATACAAACCTTGCCCTCTCCTCCCCTCGACACACAAATCTGTGCATGTCCTCTGCCCCCCTGCCCATGCTGTACACACGTCAGTGCCACTTCCCACTTGTTTGTGTTTACTCCCCAGTCGTGCCACGCAAAACACTTCCCATGAGTTAACACTGGTTGGAGGCTCATTCTCTGAAGAGCTTGATGTATGCAACCTGAGGTGAGAAACCTTTTTAGAGGGAAGGGGTTATTTGCTTTCTTTGCCTAGGTGTTTCTGTGGCAGAAAGGGCTGCAAAACCTGAGTGCCTGTGAACCTTCTAATAGCAGGTATGCAAACCACTCTATAAATTTGCTAGGGGTGTCTGCCACTGGCTTTGAAGCACTGTTCAAAGAGTTTTTATGCTGAAAACTCTTCCACTGAGACATGAATCATATTAAGCAGCTTTGTGGTGGATGTGGTAGCTTCTCTTTCTCTAAAAGCTTTGATTGAGAGCTAAGCCACAGCCAGGGTTTTGTGGTTGAGTCTGGGAACTTCCTTCAGTAAACTTATTCCTGAATTAATTGCTGCTGGAGCTCATCACCCATAATAATATTTCCAGAATCTTTCCCTTATTGTCTTCATCTGTCAGGTTAAATTAATTTTTTTGACATGACATACATTAAACAGTCTAAAAGAGAAGTACTCAATAGGGAGAAGCAGCACACAGTGCTGTTACTGGCCACAGCTCTGCTTTTGCACTTGATGAAATATGAAGGACATTTCAGAGAACTTAAAAAATAAACAGTTGAAAATAAGGAAGCTTTTTGTCCACAGTCCATCTTTAAGAACCACTGCAAGAATTCTTCTACATTCACAGTTTTAGGATGTTTCTATGCAACACATACAACAAAGTAAGAGACCTGCACCAGTCCTACACAGACAAGCAGCAAAGTAACAGCTGTGGTCTAGGCTGCATTCTCTTCCCCTCTAGTTCTCCTGAGCTGTAAATTGTCTTAGGCTGAGGATGTCCTACAGAAAAAAATGGAATGACAATTTTTACCCCAAGTATTTAGCTGCCAGGAAGGCAAGAGAGGATTATAAGGTAAAACCTTCCTGAGCAGGGGAGAACTCCAGACCGGTACTCCAAGTAATTCTTAAATTAACACAGGTGCAAACCATACATTCTCTCTTGTTAACCACTATTCCTATCAGGATTGCCAAAAAGAAAAAACAAAAAAAACTTACCCTTAATGAGACAGGATCCAGCTATGCAGCAAATGCAAGGACATATTTCAAACACCTATGGATAAAAGGAGAGAAAGGTTAAGACAGTTTTCAGCTGTATTCCATCTGAAAATAGATGTAAACTACCCAAAACCCACACAAATTAATTTTCTCTGTATGCTTTCATGAAAACACAATTGAATTGAAAATAATTATTTGTGTGGTAAATAAAAAGCTTGGTGAATCTTACAGGGGTCCAGAGGTTTTAAGGTAAATCCAAAGAAACTGTTTCAGCAGGCTTAGGTTTCATGCACATGGATGCAATACAATTCATTTTTCAACTTCTTAAAAGCTTTTATAAGATGTTTGGGAAAAATATCCCTTCAGTCCATAACTCATTGTAAAACATATAAAATATACTTTTATAGAAGTTACTCGCATAAATATGAGTTCATATGAAGATAAAAATACCTTCACACTCTTCACTGTGGTGAAATCAAACACTTACAAGGGCATTTGGTCTAATTTCACAAAATTTCCATGTTTGGTGATGGTATCAACCCAAGTCTACAGAGAGCTACTGAAGGCTGATACCAGGGTAAGTGCAAGGGGAATCAGAGCCATTCTACTTTTCTGACTGCTGTTATGGTAATGGGATCAGTACCTTGACAGATGCTAAGAAGAATAATTTTGCTGATTGACTTTTCTTCAAACCTAAGGCTGTGGGCAATCAAAGAAAACATGAACATCTGGCTGAGCTTTTGATTGCCATGCTCACTGATACAGTGCACCCAAATAAGCAACAATTAGTACAGCTTGTGTCAAAAGACCCATCAGTTAATTCAAATTAAGTCAGGCAAATTGAATGCAATTGGTATTCGTGCATATTTGTATGCATAGTTTAAATAAGCTTCTTCTGCACTGCATTATCCTTTATTTACAAGGAAAACACATGGAAGTTTTGTGTTTTAAGTAAATATTTTCAAAAGCTTTTTGACCTCTTAAAGCCAAACTTATGGGAAAACTCTTTGTCCTTTAGAAGGGCATCTCCAGTCTGAGAAACATAAAAATTTGTTGGTTTTCTCAAGATCACATTTTTCACTTGTTAATAATTTTTACAAATTTGGAGAAGTTATTCATAAGCATTTTGTCAGCAGCAATTACAATAACATCTGACTGGTATTTGGGTAAACTTACTGCCTAAGATGGTGGTCAAGACACCTACAGTCTGTAGTAAGGAAAGGAAAGTCCTAAAACTGAAGACTAATTTCCTCATGTTTTTGCTTGATTTTGAGTGTAAAACCCTGGGAATATGTTTTCTTTAAAAAAAAAAAAAAAAGCATTCTTATTTGGCTCCTATATATGGAAACAGTAAATTAGGTTGCATGAGAACCAGAGATTAAGACAAATAAAAGGCAAAAGACAAAGCTGTGTGCTTAATCTTTTGAAAAGAGAAAGTTAGAGAGAAAAAAAAAAGTCAAATTGTTGTTTTTAATTCTACCTCCTTGCAATAAATGAACTTTAGTCCTTGCTTGGCAGACATGGATACCACTGTTTCCAACTTAACCTATTAAAATTTTATTTGTAAAATTTTATTTGGGTGTGGAAATCTGTTCTTTCTAAAAAAAATAGCAGCAGCTCTGGCTGAGGTGCTATCACGGCTCAACTAAATAATAATTTACTGTAATCTCATCTAAATCTTAGTTAGCTCAATCTGACTTGGCTCTACAGTTCTATTACAAAACCCCAGGATTTCTGCAACACTTTCAGATGTTGTTCATCTAATGCAAAAAGGTGTAGGTGCCGCTTCATGGTGGGGAAGGGTCACCCACACAGCCCCAGCAGTGCTCATGGACCGGGGTGCCTCACTCTGCCTTGGCCCTGAGTGCCCCGTGCTATCAGAGCCAGGGAGCTTCAGAGCAGTGCTGGGAATATTTAAAATACTGCTACAACAGAAGAGGGACCATGTCAGAGAAGGTTGGGTGAGTCAGTCCATTGGCATGGGACTCACATGCTACAATAGCAGCTGCCACTGGTGCAATTAATGTGGCCAAGCAGCTGTTACATTCATTTATTATTTTTTTTGAGGGTCCACTTTCTCCTGATGCCAAGAAATAGATTTTCCTAATCATTGACTGCTGTGAATATTAAGACTCCAACGTTCTTGAGAACAATCAGATCAATTAATTAGAAAACTGTTACTGTGCAGCTTTCATAAATCAAGGATTAGCTTATGATCTATAACTTCAAACAGCCTTTTTGCAGCTGCTTTCTTGAAGTCCTTTCCTTTAAAAAGCTAATATATCAATCTTATACATCCATCTTCTGAATCAGAGGTTAAGAGTTCTTCTATTAGTGTTACCTTTGAAAATATATTTGATAAAAAAATCCCTAAGACAGTCTAATGGTACGACCCAGTTGTTCTAAAGTACACAGGCCCCTTACAACTGCTACTCAAAAATCAATACCAATCCTTCGGTGCCTTTAAAGGATGTGCAGTAAGTGCATTAATAGCAGTGATTCTCTTCAGCAAATAACTGTTCAGTGATTATTCTGCAGGGGCCTGGGAGTCAAAATCCCCCTCAAAAATTTTCAAAAGGGATGCATGCTGGGAAATGTAAAATCATCCCTAGCAGACGGATCAGTAGCTGCACTTTCTTGCTAGTCAAGTATCTACTTATTTACTCTGTTGCTTTCTGATTACTGACTTAAGATTTTGGAGAAGAAAGTCAACTAAAAAAAGTAAGTTCCAAAATAGTAGGTCAGCATTTCAGACGTATTCAGCACACCAAAGAGTACTGTGCACCACAGGAGAATCAGCCGGCAGTCCCTCATTTCACCTGTTTATTTAGGGGTTTGAAAGTAGACCACACAGACTAAGTTTTCAAAGCCAGTGGTAGTAGGGAAAAAGATCACTCCAAATTGTAAACAAAGCAGTACTCATAGTTATGGCCTCTGATATTTATTCTCAGTAAAGCAGCCTGCTTGCTCGCAGTCAGGAACAGGGGAATATTTAGCAAAGTTTGAAGTAGTGTGGCAATTATGTTATTGATAAGACCCTGAATGTAACCTTATGGCATTTTCCTGGAGTTCAAGTTTCCATGAGAAAGTCATAACGGACAACACCAAAGGCTCAGTACAGTCCAGATGTAACAGCCATTGCTTTGACTATCCACAGAAACAGCTGCAGCATCAAAGTAAGAAACTGGCTTGGCTTGTTAAGAGCAAGTCATGTAAAGCCAATGCTGCCTGTTCCTTACCATATTCTGCATGCTGATATTGTGTCAAAACTAGCCAACCAACCAAAATGGTTCTTCCCACTTCTGGTCAACTTTATCCTTGTTAAATAAAATGAATAAACCATCTCTCATAATTAACCAGTATGAAGAATCAAAAAATGCATTGAATGCATGAGCCTATTCCCTATTGTCTGCCGTTCCTCTCTTTATCCATTAAGCACCAGAGTTATATTTTCTGCCTTCTTCTTTTCCTTTTCTTAAAAAGAAAATTCAAACAAAAATACTCTCAGTGTTCTTAAGCTCTAAACTATTCAGTTGTAATTAACCTCATGTCTTAATATTTATATGGCACATGCAAAGCCATTCCTCTCTGCTACTTCTCAGTGTATTTCTACTTTCTATACAATGTCTATTTTCAGACCAGGCAAGAGTTTCTTGTTCAGTTCTGCTGATCTGCTACTGCACTTCTTAGTAATGTTTTTTACCTTGGCATAAAACATATCACACACAAGCTGCTTCAGAACAAAAGGGTGACACAAATTCTAGCAGCATTATCCACTTCATTGGACTTCAACTACCACAGCGATTCCACAAGTTCCAGTTCTGGTTACAAGGGTCTTAGCACTTCCAGTACTTGCACTTTATACACAAAGCCATGTAAAATGCAGTCAATGTGCCCCACAAAGTGGTCCATCATATTTGTTACAGACTTGTTGCCTTGACATATCTCCCTATCATCTAGGATACACGAAGTTTCCAGTATCTGTCATATTTTCAGTATCTCCTGTGTTTGCTAAGAGATCAGGCTGTTCTGAAAGTCTGCTCCTTGGCTGAATCCATGCTTACTCTACATGTGCAATTCACTCTCAAAAATTCAAGTAATGACAAAGTTGTGCCTCTCCACAGAATCTGTGGAAACTGAGTGTTCCAACTTTGCTAAGAAAGAAGGTTCTTGGCATACAGAACAGAGAACCTTGCTACAGTTACACTTCACCCTATCAAAACTTTTAAGCAAAAATATTGGAAAAAAAAATTGTCCATATACATACACAGAACTACTGTCAGTGATGTTACTTGCTAGAAGACACAATGAAGTAATGATATAAAGAGAAAAATATCTTTGGAAATATAAATACAATGATATTTTTGTATGTTAGCAAAAGAAGTACAAAATAAAGATCAGAGAACACCCAACTCTTTTTTTTAATACTGCATTAGATTTAAAGTATTTTTGTTTCAACCGTCCCTCAAAGTTTAATTCCTACTAGTATTCCTTCCAACTTAACTGTCTAAGCAAGCTAAAAAAAAACCAAAATCCTCTTTGCAGACATGCTGTACCACCACATTCAGCTCTATGGCTCCATTAACCACAATAAAAATCATTATCATGGTTTTTTTCCTTCTTGCATAATATAGTATTTGTATGAATGTTTGTTGTGACTGAAATACATTGTGCCATCCAACAGCTGACAGTATAAATTATGCAATGCATGAATATTAGACTAGAGAAAATCTTACTGTAATTTCAGACCCAGTTTTATTCTCTGACCTGGCCACTCTCCTTGTGACATCTGTTCTCACAGGACACTCTGGTAGCTTAGGGTTTAACTTCAAAATACTTTGAGAATGAATGTTATGTCCAAACATATTCTCTGCAATGAGCACAAGGTAGTGAAATAAATTAGACTAAAGTACCTACCCAGGAGTAAAATTAGGTTTAACAGGCATGAGTGCCACCAGAGCTATCAGACTCAGGGAGCCCTTCATGATGTAGATCTTAGTGATGTGGTAATAACATGATACTTTCAGCAAGCTGTTGGTTGAATCAGACAAATTAATCTCAACTGTATGTTAGTGAAGTCATTTTATCCTCATAAGTTGATTTTAGTCCATTAAGACAGTCTTTTGCTTCACAGTCATTACATTTTCCTCCCTTCATGTGTCTTCATTCAAAGCAGAACTCAACCACTTTGGTCCTATTACTGTTAACAAGAAAGTGGTCTACCTTAATATAGCATCAAATGAAGTCAGAAAGAGTCATGTGGATGATAGCAAGAGAAACTGCGTCAGTGTGCACAATGTTATCATGTAGATGAGAAATATAAATGAGGGATAAAATGCAATTTAAGTGAACACTCAGATGGAAAACAAATGTGGCACTGCAGAAAAACAATTTCTGGAAGAGCAGTATGGGGGGGGAGTCCTTCCTCATTTGTAATTCTTGTAATGGGATTGAAAATCAGAAGAAATTGGAATTGTTAAGCAAGCAGGTAAGCAGATATTTTCACTTAAGTTGTTGTTTTTCAGTGAAATTCTTATCTCTCACTGACAAGATGAGCATTATAAAACATACTGAGTTAACTGCATGAGTATCATAAAAGCTTGTGTATTAAAGCTGTTCAGTTGGCAGACTATTAGGCCTAAAAGCTTTCTAATTCATTTTAACGCCTTCTGTTTTTCTCATTAAAACTAGCACTGATGTTCAGTTATTATTGTAGGATTTGATCATATTTACAAACCCTTGCTACCTTTCCTCCTTAGAGACCTAATCTGAATCACTCCTGAATATGTGAGCAGATGCTCCAGATACTCAGTTCTCGGAAAGAGGCAACAGACTTTAAACACCATTTGAAGCACTGCTACAGTCCCTAGCTACTCTGCCATAAAAGAAACATTTTCCTTGAAGACACTGTCTCAGGTAAGGCCCTGCTGCTGATTTTATCCTTTGAATCTGCTTGTGTCAATCATTGGACACAGGTCCATATGTAGTAACTAAGCTCTTATAATCTATGTTTCTGATGTAAACACATCTCTTTCCTAACTTTTTAAATAAGACCAGCTTTGGAACCAGTTGTGTCTTTGAAAAGCTTCTCAACTCTCTTCCTTGCCTGCCCCTCCACACCCCTTTTTCAGGAATATATTCCCAAGTATTTATATTTGCTGTTTTAAGACCACACTGGGACTACATGAACCAAATCTCATCTGCTAAACTGCTAACTGTTGCACTGATCTGTTTTCTTCCATGTATATCTACATGTGCCTGCCTTGTTAAATTATCTGACTACTCAATGTTAGCAATAGCAAACCCCAGTACTGCCACTGGAGCTACACCTCTTAAGTATCTTGGGCTATTCTGCTCTGAGAAGAGATGAAAAGAACCAATCTGACATTCCACTACTCTTGAAATCTCACCACTGACTCTGTCAGTATTTACACTTAAGGCAAAAAATGGGCTGACTGATGACTAGTGGTACAAAGACACTAATGTATAAAACTGTTTCAATTAAAAGAACTAAACATCTATTTTAAAGCTTCAAACAGGATTATAATCAGAAATCTGAAAAGCCTCTTTGTTCTTCCAAAATAGATTACACATATATCATTATAGTAATCATTTTATGGATACATGGAAAAAGAGCGTATGACTGACCTTCAAATCAACCCTCAGCTTCATAGACTAGATCACTGTATTATCCAGACCTTTATTTCTCATTCTCTTTCAACAGTCAAATAGAATTTTTTATGATAAATAAGAACTCTCCAATAACAACAGAAAATAAGATACAGGCAGCCACCTTGCAATGTACCTGTTCTCAAAATTCTCTTTGTTTTTTTAAAGAACTGAAAGTTTCCAAGCTGTTTTCATGAGTAGCATCTTCATCTCTTAGAGGAAGACTAGAGTAGCCATAATGAAGTGAAACCAGCTGTTTACATGTTTCCTGGAGGACAGAGTTGACCTAAGTTATAGATTAACAACCATTTTGTTCTCTGTGGGGGAAGGTGATAGATCATAGGGGGTCTTAATTTATAGTGGGTCTCAGTTTCAACAAAAATGTAAACCAGAGACAGAAACTTCCGGACACCAGCTCTGTAAACTTAACTGCAAGACAAGCACCCAAGTGGTTTGCCATCACTTGCTGAAGTCCATTTTGGTTCTAAAAATGTGTTTTAAAAGGTGTCTTAACAGGAAGTTTCTGCTTTTTTTCTTTATTAATATAGAATCATTGAGAAATTGTAAAAAACACCATTCTCTTAAATTACATCTTCAGATGACCAGGATTCTAACAAATTCAATTATTTTTAGTACCTTCCAAAGCCGTAAATGGCACTGCAATTACCTTGCACAGACAGGAAAGGAATGTGTTTCTCAAGTCATTCTTATCCCTTAATAGACTTGCATTTGTTGACATGAAATAAGCAATCCAGGTACAGTCTTTTGTAGACTTACATAAGTAAGTCTTGGGAAAGAGCAGATGCTGAGGAGGCCTCCACAGGCCACCAGTAATTAGTTCCCACAGGAATCCCATACCCACGAGATGCAGCAAGGATTCGGTAACATACCGCACTTGGAAGATGTGAAAAGATTTCAAAGAGCTCATTGGTACTAGATTAGCCACTACACTGGCATTTCTGCATGATGTTTTTCACCTATCTTACTATAAAATGATAAACAGATATTCAGACAAATTTGTAAGTGATTTTTGACAACCAGTTATTGCACTTATTATTTGAAAACCCAAAAGATAAGTTTTCACCATATCATATAAGGAAAGTAAAGCTTGTTTTCCATTTATTAAGGAGCCTGAAAATCTGTTCATTTTCCTTTCTCTGCTTGTTTATTCCCTAAAAAATTTGTGATCTGTATCAAAGAACAGAATTCTTAGAAGCAACTAATTTTTTGTTCCCTGACTATACTGCAAGATTCAATGAAAAAAACAAAATAAAAACCCCCAAACAACCACAGAGGATTTTGTCAACTTTTGATAACAGGACAACAGAACTGAGATATAAGCTGCACGAGGCTTTTTTTTAGTGTTTCCCCACCACCACCACCACTGCAAAAGCTCAAGATTAATATGAAAGTGATAATAAAGGAAAAAAAAAACAAAACACCACAGAAACCAAGTTGAAGGGGAGTCACAAAGATATCAGATAAACATTTTTCCTCAGGGAAGGTAATGCTGCACAGAGCCAGGTTGCTCAGTGAGAACACCTTGGAGGTACTCAAGGCTCAGCCTAACAAGGCCAGGGCCAGGTGGACTAAGTTCTAGTAATAGTACGACCTCAACTGGGGGCCTGGAGTTGATAATTCCCAGAAGTTGTTTTCAGCAATAGTTCTGTCATTGGTGACCTCCTACTGCAGTTATTGAAATTACCCAAGAATCATTCAAGAAAGGAGATTATAGGGTCTTAGCAAAAAGGTTAAATATGGTAAAACCCCTAAATATAGAAATAAACCCGAATATTGAAATGCTAATGCAAAAAGAGAGAAGATTCAAATAACTCAAATGAGGATATGCAATCCTCAAAGCCGCATTATAATTTCGGGCTTTTCATTGAGCTGTGCATGCTAAATGGAAGAAAAGAAGGGACCCACATCCTTTTTTCTTTCAAGTCACCTTAACAGAAGTCAGATACATTTACCTTATCACAGCAAAAGTCTGTGCATAGATAAAGTATTTAATGAAAGCTACCCACATCAGCTGTCATCAGCATTTTAAAAACAATAGTCTAATTTTATACAATAGGCTTGCTTTAAGGATAAGTATTACCACTTCTACATACTTTTCTCCATATAAGACCTTCCTTCCCAAAATTTCACCCTAAACACATCAAACTGTAACAATAAATTTTATTTTCCCAGTTCCAGCCCCATTTATACTAATGCATTTCACTTAACTTTTTAAGCTCACAGGGTTTTTAACTGGTTGGATGTGCTGCCTGTTTTGCAGGTAAAAATTTAAAATATATAAAATTCTTCTCTAATACTTGTGTCAGTGTACTCCCAAGAGGTCAAGAAACTGATACTTTATTCTGTCATCCTGAGAGCATACCTTAATGCAGACATGCTAATGAGAGAATCAGCGTGAAACCCAGTTTTCCTTCTTCATAAGCACATGCACAACCATCTTATAAGATTGTTCTACTTTAATGAATAAATAGATCATTAGTCCAATATCATTTTAGCTACAACAATGCCAAGCAACTTGGTTTTGGCACAGGAGGAAGAATTGGCTCAGGCTACAACTGTTCATAACTTTAAAATCTGGAGATTTTTGATTCGTCTTCTGTATTGGACAATATCGAAGGCATCACATATGTAGCAATAATTTTGTTCTTGCACAGGGATTTTCCCATATTTTTGGACTGGAACCTCAAAGAGAATGATATTTGAATCACGGTGATTTCACTATGAAACAAAACCAATTTGGCCTATATTAACCAGACTCAGACTTCAGTGACTATATTGATTCCCTACATGAAGCAAGTGACCATCTGTTCCACTTGTCCACAAGCAATACTAGTACCTTTCCTCTGCGCCTTCCTATTCCCCCCACTTTAGCTCTAAATCCTTCTCTCTATATACCACTATTATACCACTATCCACCTATTTTTAACTTATGTCTTCCAAATTTCTGCTTGGCTGCTCACCTCGTCAACAGATGGTGGATCTGCTCACTGGTGGTACAGACCTCCTATCTGGGACCATTTATGTACCATCTTGTAGCTGGCACAGTCATTTACATGTCTTAAAGGCAATTACAAAATGTCACCACCTCAGAATACATCCTCAGAAAAAGTTGTAGCCAGATCTACTTAAAGCACTTGGTCTTAAAATTGTTCACTCTGTAGTGGATCATAATTTCAAGAATTAAAATAAAGTTTGATGCTAAGTCTGGCATTATCATTCTACTCCTCCCATTCTGATCTTGACAATTCCATTTGATCTGGAAATTTCTCTTATATTCAAAAGTAAGGATTCCTGGGATAAAGAAACTCAAATATTTATATTTTTCCCCCTCCAAAAAGGAAAAGATACATTTCTCCTCTTAATTTACTTGGAATACTAGATTCCCTCTTTCAGATGCCCTGTGAGAAAAGGGCACATAATGAGTATTCTCCTCTTGAGAACAAAATTTAAGAATGTTTCCAAGCTTAGTAGAACTTAACAGCTGAAGTCTGAGTCTCTAGTGATCATCTCAGAGCTGTTCAATAACAATTCTGGTTTTTGTATAAATGTGTAAAGTCCTTCATGAACGTAAGCCAAGAAAAAATGCAGGGCTGCTCATCTCAGTTTTTCTCAGTGTTCCTATACCAGCAGTTTAGGAATCCTTGTGGGTGGATGACATAACACTTTGTTGGCATTTTTTACAACAATTGCCTCTTCAAGCTAAGCAGACCCTTGAGAAGAATAAAGTTGTGGTGAATACAGATGCAACGTTAATTAACAGACATTTGAATGTTTTAGTAAGAATTTAAAAAAAAAAAAAAGAAAAAAAAGAAAGAAAGGTGTATCAACACATCAAGCAGCCAAGAAATACTTTGAAAGGTTTTATTTCCTGGAAAATTTGACACTCTGCATTAGAATATAGTAAGCCAAGATGCCAGGCAGCAAATTAAAGCAAGAACCTTGTGTGTGCACCTATGCATTCTTGCTCTGGTGTTGATAGTTACCTCAGCTGCCCTTTGGGTAGACTGCAGAATTGGGCAACCTTATAAACTTACTGGTAATTTCGAGGCTCTAAAACACCACAATACAAAGTACTAGCAGCTGTCTTCTGAAAGAGATTTCCTGATTAGGCAGCACAAGTTAATTATCAAAGACACAGTAGTTTTTACACTGCTGTCTGTCTCATGTTTGTAAACAAAACAAAGGAAACAACATTAGGAATGGATATACTCTGCTATGTTTCATACTCTGAAGAATGGCAAACCACATATAGGTAAGGAGTGGTTAGAGAAACTCATCTGACCTCCTCTGCAGAAAAAAACCCTGTTAGCAAAATCAAAATATTAATGATAACAACTGGCCCTGTTACAACAGTGTCTCTGGAGCTCTATGATGTTGTCCTCAAGTAACTAGTAGTGCTAATATACAATGGTTAAACTAATTCTGGCTCAGAGGTGAGGTCTGGAGGCAGATATAGAGATTTTATTAATCCTCCCCTAGAACTGATTTTACTGTGCTAATATTAGTTCTTTTTCTCCATCTTGTGCTGTCCTTAGGGTCAAGTTGTACCTAAACCAAATATCACCTAATTGGAAGCTATAAGAGACATGACNGGGGAGAGAGAGAGAATTCATTTGTCTGCATTCCTTTGTATCTCTTAACTTCTGCTTTGCAGTCAGATAGATTCGGTGCTAAAAAATCCTCATTAATAATTAAAAGCAACCTCCTAACTCTGTATTGCGTTTGGTCCCAAAGAACATCAAAAGATCATGCAACCTAAAGTGAACTGCAATCAGTTATCAGGCTCTGGGGATTATTTCACCAAAGCAATCGATTCAACTTCACCACTGCAGCCACCTCTCATTGGACACATATCAGCTATTTAACAGCACACTCATAAAACCAGGTAACAAATTACCTCAACACTTCCTAGGGAATAACCTTTCAGCCTTTCACTAGAAGACGACAGGTCAAAAATCACATTTCTTTTTAGCTTCAGTTCATATGATCTCTATTCTACCTACAAGAAACATATTATAAAAAGAGGGGAATCCAACAGAAGATTTCATATACTACAATGTATGGCTTAGGTTTCAGTAAAAAGATAATTGGATCTTCAATGACTGCATAGAGTGAGGATTGGGAGCTGTCACATCAAACTGCATTTCTATTTAGCAGTGTGATAGGAAACAGATTTCAGTAAGAAACAAGACTCAATTCACACATGTAGGGTTTCCATCAGTGAAGATATTCTATCCAGGTGTGATTCCAGAGGGAGTATATGCAGGACTTTGAGGACTCTGACATTTATCTTGATAAAATGGAGAGTTCTGAGCTTGACAGGGGACACTCCTTATCTAAAAAGGGAAGTAAATAAAAATAATCTATGTCTAAAATACCATATCCAAAATAACTAGTTTACTGCCTTGTCTTGCCACACACTTTTTGTTCTGTCAAATAGAAAAGTGATTCCTTTTCTTCCTTTTTCTTAGTGTAGGACCACATCTTACTTTCACTGTGTACCTAAAGAGACAACATCCTCTGTTGATGCTGATGCCCTTCAGACACTTCACATACCAGTAATTAGCAAATTATATTAACTTTTTTTTTCAAAAGTGCAGAAAAATCTGGAACTGCCATTATCACTCAGCAAGCGACTCTGCAAAGTTTTTCAGGCGTGTCTCTGGTTTTGGAAAGTTATATAACATCACATAGAAGTTAAATAATTTACCTTTCATTTTAACCACTTGTTCCTGCTTTTTAATATTACTCACTATGTGGATCATCTGTCTTATATTCCCACGATCAGATGTTCAAACTTAGCTTTAAAACTTAAGTTTTCTGAGAAACCATAATGCCAGGGACTAGAACCTTTGCCACTGACACAGGGTTCTGTCAGGGAAATCCAGCAAGGTGAATTCAATCAAGCAAACACAGTTACATAGAGGAGCATAAAAAACCCTAATATACCCAGCTGGACAGTACAGGAGCCTCAAGTGCTGAGTAGCAGCTGCCATTCTGATTGAAGTGCTCATTAAAAGCTGCCAGTGTTCATGCAGAAAGCTGCAAACGCCTGACTGTAGGAATATAATACGCCAGAAACTGCCAAGTGTTAAGGACACAAAGTGCAGACCACCTCCAGCATTTTAAAGCTCCTATAATTCGTGCAGATCTGTTTGGAACAGTATTCCACTTGAAGTCTGTCAGCCCATGGGCCTGCCTGACCTCCCTCACTGCTTGTGTGGAGTCAGCTCTAATAGCACGCAGGTGTGAAACAGGATTTCCCTTACTTGTAACCAGAATAAAAGAAGGGTTATAAATATTGAAATAAATTCCCAGATCCCAGTGTCTCAGGACAGGGAGGAACATAACAGTACACAAGTCTGTCTAAAAGCACACAAGGACTGTGCAGGTGACAGCACTTCTCTGAGTAATAATCTTCACTGGCTTTCTCCTGCACAAATCAGCATTGTTCTCTAATCAGCACTGTTCTAAAGACTACAGTTTGAAATGTACGTAAATCTTCATTTGATATGTATTAACATGTATAAATAAAGAAATGCCTTCACTAAGGAAAAGGTTCCTAGCACACCAGTGTAATCTGAGATAAAATCTGAAAGTGTAAGCATCTCTAAGTCCACCTTTTGGTTTTGATTACTGTGATGCAGCTGTGTTTCAGATAGGGCAGTTTTTGAAGGTTTTTTTGCTTCTTCTTTTTTTCAGCCAACCCTGCAACACAGTACTGGTATGTAATCATCTTAGAGACTTTTTTTATCCTAATTCTTGAAAAAACCCAAGATGGTATTGATGTGCATTTTAAAGAAGAAATTCAGCACTCATGACTGGTATTTTTTACTTTGCTGATGATACTACATTTTCATATAGCAGTTGAATGCCCTGTAAATACATAGGACATACACAAGCACTCAAAAATAAATATAAGGTGGTATATAAGGTGATATTTCTATAAGTAGAAATTTTAATTTATTAAAAAGTGTGACAAACTAGTAACAGAGAGTCACTGAAAAACATTTGGCAACATTGGTAATGTCTGAAAATAATTCAGCTACCATCTATTTTAGACAGTCATAGGAATCTGCCTGACTTTGATCCAAGAAGATGTCATCAAAGAGATCTGAAAGTTTGATAAAATACAGATAAATCAATTTTTCAAACCCAGTCAAACTTCAACTTGCATACTTGGGAGACACAGCAGAATAATTGATTGGCATAAAGGAACAAGAAAAGTTAAATTATCTTAATTACTCAAGATATTACTGGATTTGTCTATTTGTTCTGTCACCCAGTTTGCACACATGAATATTTTGTTCACTGTACTGTTATTCAGGTTAACAGATAAAATGGACTCAAAACTTCCACTTTTGGAATATCTTTTTTCCTGATTGGCAGACATTGTAATTACAAAACAATTGCTTCATTCAGATGATGTACCTTTCCATTATGACTCAATCTATGCATAATTTTCCCTATGTAAGAGGTTTCCTGGATTATCTTTGAGATACAGGTTATAAGGAAACACTCAGGACCACTGTATCCTTGGGTCCATGTTGCTTTCAACAATAGAATGACATCTTTTCAAGGAAAAAAAAAAAAAAAAGGAGCCATTAGGTTCCCACTTACAAACAAACAACATGCTGAAAGTCAGTAGACTCTTAACCCCCCCTTCCCGAATTATTTCATAGAAAACTCCTCAAGGTACATTCCAAAAGGCTTACATCACTTCTGGGCCTGAGAGGCAACATTGTTGTCTCATGTTTTCTCTATGGCTGTTTCCTAATTAATGATTTTGCCAATGTCTGTGAGTTACTTACATAGCTTTGAGAATGTAACCTGAGATGACCTATCCATTGCTCAGCTCCAAAGAATTCTCTGCCTTCTTGTATTTTTGAAAAAAAATTATGACTTTCAATTCATCAAATATACTAAACAAGTTTACAAAACATAATGCTGCTTTAAAACTATTGAATTTCTCTTTTGTTTCATGCCCTGTCAAAGAATGTTTTAAAGAGTGTAGTTACATACAACATTTTACAGTTTCTTGGGCATATTGGGTTTTAAAAGTGATCAATTACCAATAATGACCTTGCAGGATCTCAATAATTACCACAATGCTCACAGGGTACTTATTAAATTTTTAGTGGGTTTTTCTCTTGTTTAAAAAACCTTATTCCTTTTGGGAAAAAAAACCCAAACAAACCAAAAAAAAAACCCAAAAAACAAAACAAAACAAAACCAACCAAACAAAAAAAATTCTAGAGAACTTTTATGCCTAAAGCTACTTACTGATGATAAAAAGAATAGTGCTATTTGTTCATATTTTATTTTTCTGTATTTGCAGCTATTTAATATTCTGCCCTACCCTGCTATGTCCTAAATACTTTGCAGCTTTTAGATACTTCATTTTATCATTTTTAGCAGTTCTTATATTCCTTTCTACCCACATCAGATTTATTCTTTACCCTTAATTTTACTGAAATTTTTTTCCCCTTATATCATAATAACCTCTAACATCCCACAGTAAATAGCAGGTGGTTCTAATCAATCTCTTTCCATCCATTATTTCTCTCTACAAAGATTGTCTTTTAAAGGTTCTGTATATTTGGAACTACATATTTTGTAATACCCTCACATAATTTTCATTTCTGACAATGTCATTATCACAAGACAACAGATGTTCACTACTTCTCTCTTAATTATCACACTTAGGGCTTATGTCTTAGAACTAATTGAGATAATCTTTGAGCTAATCTTTGATCTGGGTATTTTCTTTCAAACATTTGGAGGGCACAATACTACATCACCCCCAAAATATGCTCATGCAATATTCAGTAATTGCTCAAAGAAACAGCAATTTTATTATCTGAGCAACAAAAAGAATTCTGCAAAAGCTGCTTTTCCCATACATTCCTTAACCTCCTGCAGTCCATAGGACTACTCAAGCACTTAATGCCATGTGCATTGAGGAAGTACCTTCTTAAACCAGGCAAAACAAGTTAATGTCAGGTAGGAAAAAGTATACATACAAGAAAATATATTGCTTACTCTGGTGTGATATCTTATTTTAAATATTGGTTGGTTTGTTTCTCCTAGCACTTCACAGCTCTTAGCAGAAATTACAGAACTTTTGAACTGAAGTTTCAGTGATAGAATAACCTGTCTGTTGTCTGAAAAAAAAAATATTTCTTTAAAAGATTAAAATTAAGAATTTTTTCAAAAATTCAAATTTAATTTTTCTTCCAATAAGTATTTCTCACTACCCAATAGTGGGCATTTGTAACCCACGTAAGCATGTTGTTTACAGTGTGACTTTCTAAGCCCACGCTGCCAATACTGCCCTACAGAAATCCTCCTTTCCAAAAGGTATTGCTGGCTGTCCTGGCAGCCTGGGAAAGGGACGCTTAACAAGGTCCCCGTGGATTCCACAGCTCACAGGTCGTTAGGACAAAGTCTCTCACAATGATCCCTTTCTCTTCCAAGGGCTGCAGAACTTTGAGAATAGCACTTCACAGCACTGCTAATGTTACGGATTAAAAAAAAATAAAATTAGTTTGAAGCAGATTTAAGGAGTTAAAAGCATATTCAGCAGTGCTATTTTTACATTGCCAAGTAAGCATAAAACTCTGCTTTAACTTCTGAGGAAATGCAGTAGAGAAGAACTTATCTTCAATGAAAGAAGGAATGTCTATCTCCAGAGACCTCACTGCTTCATCTAAAGCCATCCAGAAAACAGTGTGTGCCAATCAGTTCAGTTTCACTGAGTGCTAAAAAGATGAATAAGCAGGTTTATATTACAAACTGATACTGAACCTGGGAGTTTGGAAGCCTTGCTTCCTTTCCTTGCCAAGTTCTCTCTAACCTTAGTTAGCTGTGAACTGATTTACTGGTCCTCAGGTTTTGTCCTACCTTCAAATTATTGTTTTGAATGGCACTCACACAGAAGTGGAAGCTTCCAAGAAAACTTTTGAAATACTTAATCAGTAAAAATAATAGAAAATTTTTTGTTTGCGTTAACCTTTGACTTACTGCAAATAACACACATTTTTGTTTTCTGCAGGAGTATTATGTCAACTGTGAACTCAGTTGTCTCTGACACATGGATATATCCTAGGTTTTGCTTTTGTGATTATACTTTTAATGCAACTTTTCTAATAGGGTATTTAAATTATAGTTCTGAAGTTTCTAATCAGAAGTCAGAAGAGCGCTTATTGGCAAGAATTCAATTGAAGAGTAAAAGACTAGCCAGAAGTTTTAGAATAACTATCATAGAAAACAATTAAATATTTTTTCTTACAAAGAAAAAAAAAAATCACCTTTTCAAATATATTATCTTCTATTTGATATCCTTAAAGCTAAGTTTTTAGGTGGTGTAAATTGATATAGCTTCATTGAAACAAGTATGCTTTCTAAGTCTACAAGCTGAAGATTTAATCCTTCATTATCCAAGTGACTTTTTAAGACAATTTTACAGCCACGATATGGTTCCAAAACATTATTTTTTCCATGTATTCAGAGACTCTCAGAAGTCAATGGCTTCCAGCCATTCTAGTAGCTCTAATTTCACGCCAGTTCTTCAAAATCTGATCCCAAATTACTCCAAAAATGCACAAAACATCATTCGCATTTACTAGAATCTACACACATTTGCATTTTAGAATCCTCACACCAAGTTCCACCCTAATTTATATACTTCTTAACTTTACTGCAGATATTGGAGACCTAAGGCTGTTGCAGTTTGTACTAAAATGTATGATCTCACCAGATCATTCACATACAGATTCTTCAACAGCTTAAACAGGCATGGTCATGGTTTTTAGTCTTGCAACGTGAACCATTTCTGCTATCATCATCTTTACACAACACAGTTTTAAGTATTTATAACCTGTGGGATGGATTATTCAGATTCAATTCTTCTCTGCAGTAATAATAGATCAGTATCATTCAATAATGTAGACAGTTCTATCCTGTGTATCTGAAGCCATCAATACTGTTTTCCTGGCATGTGGTTTTTGTTTATCACTTTCAGCTAAGTGAAACGACTGGTTTGGCATAAAGTACTGATAAGTCCCAACTGGCCTCTGCAGAGTGCCTCTCAAACCCTGCAAAGAGGCACATGCCTGAGACAAGCCTGAAAATGGGGCAGGTTTTTCAAAACCAGGACTGTTGCAGGTAGTGCTGCTGGCCTATAGGCAGAGACAGATTGCACTAATTTAGACAGCTCCTTGGGGCTTTCAAAATTATGCCATGGGCCATTCCATGGGTGTGAGTTATGAGCTGCAACTCTTTGAAGAATAGCATTGAATTTCACCTCAATGTATAGGCTCTGCAGCCTGGTATATATCTTGTTTGACAGGGTCACTTCTTTCACATCAGAGCTCTGTTGTTCAAGTCAGTGAATTCAGAGCTTATTCAGGCTGGTATCTGGGGCTAGTCCCTAATTTTCTGGATTTGGTAGGCATATCTAATATACTTCAGATCAAGCTTTTATTCAGATTTCTATGCTTTTATTTCCTATACTTTCTTCTTATATTTTTATGTTTCAACCACATGGTAAATTACCTGTTTTAAAGAAAAATCCTTACTGATGAATTTATTACTTAGCTTGCAAAATTGACACTCAATTCTAGCATATGAATATTCAGGACTAGATAGTGAACAAGCCTCAGTAGGGAGAAAAAAAGATGAGGAGGAAGATGTCTGTCCCTGACACATTATACCAGCCTCATTCTGCATGTTTTAGCTTTGCATTTCTTCCATTTTTTTTTTATCACCTCATATTTATTTTTCTCCTTTCTTGTATGCTGATCAAACACTCACTGACTTTCATACAGAATGATATTGCTGTCACATTTTCCATCAAACTATCGCCATTGGAAAAGCGATGGTAATTTCTCTTAGAGCATGTTACAGTTAATATCAGAAAACACTAAATAATGAACCCAAGAAACAGACAAGTCACAATCAGATTAGATTTCTGCTTTCTTCTGGTCTAAAATGTTCCTTCAAATCACATTTGAAGTGTTTCAAGATAGCTCTAGGTGACCTTCAAGTCATCAAAAAATGAACCAATTATTTCTTCTACCAATAAACTTCCATTAAGGACAGAATACACGATTGTTTGATACAAATGTGTTAGTCAAAGAACCGACGAGAGAGACTGCAAGGCATTCTGGACAACAGGAGCCACAATCCCATAAACCCTTGATAATTATGGACCTGGCACCAAGATTTCCCCCAAACAAGAAAACAAAGGAACTGCATCCTTGCCTAGCTTGGCCTGCAGAGTGAGAAGTCATAAGAGAAAGGCAAGAGACTCAAAAGCACTTTGCAGCTCAGTTAATTCTTCAGGAGAGTCAGTGAAAGACAGGCTACACAGAGTACATTACCATCTTCCCCATCACCTCCCAAAAGCCCTTCCAGGAAAAGTGTGGAAGCTAACATTTTTGCACAGGCACCAGCAATAATTTGGAATATTTTCACATCTTGTAGCTTGCTCAAATTCCCTAAAAAAATCTGGTCCTCCAACTGTCTGGTCCTAGGTCACTCCTGAAAAAAAGTCCACATTTGCACTCCTGGTTTTAAACAGTGTTACCACTTTGTGTATCCTGGAAGGCAAAACCCAAGACCTGGACTGTGCAAAGACAAGATCTTCTGCATCTTTCACCATTGAAAAATCAGTCCCAGATAGCAAAAAGAAGTATCTAACTCATCATTGTGTTTCAAAGAGGTTTCTTTCCTCTCCCAATTTATTCCAACTTTCCTAGGGCTTTGAAACAGAGAAGCCACATACTTTGAGCTCTCATGTTGTCCAGGGAAATTGAAAAACCTGAAAACACAACACCAGCTGCTTAATATTCCAGGACATTTGGTTTTTGGAATGTGTACAACCCAGATGCACTATTTTTCAGTATTTTGTCTTGCCTTTTGTTTCATTTCACATGGTACTTCACTGGGTGTGACCATTTTTTCCCCCTTTCTTCTTTTGCAGTTTGGGAAACTGAGAGAAAGCAAATTCAGAACATGCTCAGCTACCACAACTGATTTTATTAAGGTTTATGTAGACAACTGGCAACTCCTACTATCGTTACAAATTATTTCTTCTGCTTTACCTTTCACTGAAGCAATTACTTTAGCATACAAATCAGCTACTAGATTAATATACCAAAGTAAGACTACAACAACTATTACAAAATTGATAATTTGTGGACTTGGTGTAGTAGTATATATTATGTGACTTCTATGGAATTTTATTAGCTGTGACATTTTTGTTACAAGATCATAGTCTGATAAACGTTCCTTTCCCCATGCCTTCCCCCAAAATAAGTTTACGTTCCAAATAATGTGACTGNAAAAAAAAAAAAAGCTTTCCAAAGAGAATAATAGTTCATTGAAATTAAAAGTTTACCAATACCTGCAAAAGTCCATAATTTCTCAGTTCAAAATAGTAAGAATACAGTTTAGTATGTAAAGTGTATTCAAGCACACACTTTCCTGGAAGACTCTTTTATTCCTTCCATTTCTCCAATTTCTGTACATAACAACTAGAATCTGAGGTAGGACTAGAGCAAAACCACTTTGATTGTACTGTAATACTCCTCAAAGAAATTTTGTCAGATGCAACTTGTTAGTCAGCTTCCTCCCTTTCTCTCCTTGCAAATCAATAACAGAGCTGACAATATTCAAAGCACAAAAGGAATGGAAATTGGCTCTCTTGGCAAAAATATGCTTCTGAATCAGCCCTCAGCAGCTCTTTTCAAGACAGTGTTCCCTTGCTTCAAGTACTGTATTCTGCCACTTCCAGAGCAGTAGCTCCTGGCTCAATCCATCTCCTGCCATAGCACGTATTTAACTCCTACATCTTCATCTGAACAACATTTCTGTTTATTCATGTTATAAAATGACTAATTTTCTTCTTCTCAATTTAGATCTACCTTTTGTGACAATTACTAATTTGTAGACTACATGCCAAGCCTAACAATTTTGATTTCTTCATTTTCATATTGAAGTCTCATTCTCAGTTTCTAGGACAGGGGAGCTGCATGAACCTTATTGACTCTGACTAAACCTTATTTGCCTCTGGAAATGCAGCAAGCTAAACTGAACCCTTCATCCATCACTAATTTGCTATAGGAAACTGTTAAATAGCTGGATAAATTGTGTTATTTACCCAAATGACTAGAAACTATAATATTCAGTTTAAACATACACGAATATTTGCATTTCTAATTTATAATTAGAAAGTGTTCTCTATTCTGTTACCCTTCAAAGGTATTTATCACTGATTTTGAATTTGTCGTACTTCTGCATATAATCTCTTCCTTGGGCAATATCCTTTTATTATTTCATTGGTTTGAATCTACTAGCCTGTTGCTCAGCTGCCTTTTCTGACCCAGGTTAAGCAGTCTCATTCTTTCCTATACCTGCTGAGGCTTAAGCAGGTAATGGAATGAAGTGTACTTCCAACATAGAGGATTCCCCCTGTTTCTTCCCCTTGTCTTGAGTTCTGTTTCTAAACATGCTCTTCTATTTCCATCCATTCTTCCCACCCCAAAAGAAGTTGTGGGGAAGCTGTAGAGGGAACTCAGCCTGGCACTGATCAGGGACGCCACCATGTGCACAAACCCTCTCCAGGAAAGGTCTGTGAACCTTTGCAATACCCAAGTTGCTTCTGACTTGCATTTCTAAGCTTGGGTTAAAAGCATTACCTTCCTTTCCTTTGCAAGGTCACAGTATTTTAAGCAGCTGTGATTTAGATAGAGCAGCTATAATAATTTCTTCTTGCTGTGAGTCCAGAGACACACAGGCAGTTAATTTGGGTGACAAATTCAGATAGTGCAGATTTCAGATTCTATACATCTTGTCTGCAGTCTCTCTTGTTCTGGTTCAATAGCAGTTCACATGTGATTTCAAGCTTCTAACAATTTATGTTTCACTGCATTTCTCCTATGGACCCTGCAAGCTCTGCCAACTCCCAGAATTTCTGTTTAGGAGACAGACATTTCATCTGCCATCCCATCCTCCTCAGTCCTTTAGCTGCTTAGCCGCAAATAAAAATTAAAATTATTCCTAAGCATTCTGCTTGACAGAGAATGGGGGTTTTGAGACAGAAATGAGAACTAACACATCAAGGCTTTTTTTAGGAAACAATAAGCTTTCAGTCTAACACTTTGCAGGATTTTCTTCCCCACCCCTCAAAGTGTCAGGATTTCCAAAGAACCTAAATAGTAATAATTTTTTTTGCTAGACCCTTGCATCCTCAAAGAAGGACAACTCTTCAGTTATGGTTTTAATTGCTATTCTTCACAAATTGTTATACAGAACGAAAGACTTAAGTTTCTACAGCCTTTAAAAGAACTGCTAAATACCTATCAGTTTCCATAGCAGAAGATCAAGATTTGAGGCCTTACACTCAACAATGCTTATAAATTCAGCTGTCTATTGGAATCCACATCTGAAACACAAGATCTGTGTTCAGGGTTCTTTTCTGAGAAAGGAGCGACATTACTAAACTAGAAACACACATTATCTGGCAGCTACATGTTAAACATTGGGGAAAGGGCAGGGAATACCACAGCTAGGTGCCTATATCCAGGTCTCTGCTGTAAACGGGGATGGAGGAAGAGAAAGAGAGAATGCCAATAAAGTGTTTTCAACAGATTAATAGTCTAAGCATCATGCTCAATTTGTAGGACTACTTAATTCAAAACAGTGTCTTAAGCCCAGCCCAGGATGAATTTAATTTCGTAGAAATTAAATTGAGGCACCCTTGGTTTAAAAAACAGGTTAAGTGGCACGGTTTCCAAAATACCAGTTTTACTGCATGTACAAGCACTTGAGCAACTTTATGGTCTAGGCCTTGATGGCTTTGGGGACAACAGTTTTGAGGACACTAAATCAGTTGCCCGTTGCCCACCTTGACTTACAGCCACTCCAAACTCTGAGCTGCACGTGCCATCTTGAATGAGCCATTTCTTTCCACTTCAGTTTCCCTAACCAGACACAGGGTTTTCACTGGTAAAATAAACCTCTCTCACAATAAACCTACAAAATTACATAAATAATTACTCATTCTGACATATCTTTAATTAGTGGATATTCATTCTTTCATTTACTAGCAGCATTGCTTAAAATTATGTACTGAATATGCACCATCAACAAGATGGAAAGAACACCCCTTCATGTAATTTTGGAAGCACATCAGCTGGTTACAAAACACTGTTTTTCCCCATTCAACCTTGACTGGAGTTAAAACTTGTTAGTTGTCATGGCAATAAAGCATTCAGGTGGTAGGAAAAAGAAATTAGCAGATTCCATTTGAAATTGCTCTGATAGGGTATGTTCTCAGGAAGATTTATATACCAGGCAAAGATTGATAGTACTTAGTTTCAGTGTAGCTGAATGTTTTGAAAAATCAGTCAGTATGATAAATGTGAGTTTCTTATTATCTGCTATCATTTTATCCAGCTGTCTTTCTGCGAGAATACACCAGTGACTGACTGAATGTCTTTTTTAAAGTTACTCTGGTAAGATAAATATGAAGGAAACTAAGTATGATTATTTTTCCAAAGGCACTGAAAAAAAATATCAACAGCAAAATTGTAATATATTACTAGTTTTGCAAAAGGCTTTATTACACTGCTCTGTATGTACCAGTGTTAAACTTACTTTTACAAGCAAAACAGAACAATACTGTTACTTTGGAAAGTCCTTGAAGCTTTTAATAAAGCCAGCTTTATGCTATAAAAGTTGGGACAGCTTGCATCTGGCCTTTATTGTCAGGGCATTTAATTTAAAAGAATCCATGTGTGATCAGATGCCAGTAGCCATGTTCTGGTTTAGGACAGACATAATAATTTTTATTGGAGAAACTTTGCTGTTTAAGTTTTCACTCACACAAAACAATTACAAGTAAGCTGGTTTGGGTTTTGTTTTTTTTTTTTTGTGTGAGAACAGGCAAACAAGAGATGTTTAGCACTTTTCAGTGAAGACTTCAGAAAAAATATCCTCATGACAAGATCAACTACACCTAAACAATTCTTGACAAATACTTGCCTAGTGTACACTTCACCATCCCCACTGATGGGGACTACACAGCCTTCCTCAGAAATCCACTGCAGTGCTTAACAATTCTAATAGCTGGGAAATTCATTCTTAATGCTTAACCTACAATTTTCATGCTGTAGTTGAAATCCTTTCCTTTTCTCTTACACATAATTAATATAATGCATTCTCTTCCTCTTTGCACAAATTTTGAACTTTTGAAAACTTTACTATGTCTATTTTCAAGGTGGATCCATTCGGGAAAAAAAAAAACAAAAAAACCAAAGTAAATTTATCTCAGGTCACATGTTTATGCCACCCATGAACTCACCTTGGACACTTCACTGTTCTTTGCCTGCAGGAAGGTACATGAGAGCAGTTCAAGCTGAAAGCCAGAGCTCTTGCAAGTGGGGTAAGATAAGAGCAATCTCATGGCCTTCATGAGTCAGCTGACAGGAAATAGTTCTGATGGGTTCAGTAAAGCAGCTGTAAATCAACTTGTCTAATCAAAACAACCTGAGGTGTGTAATTGTTTCTCAAAGATCTTGTCTTGTAACCTACTCACTCCTATTTCCCTCTCTAAACTGCAGTCTGGTACACACACCTGAAGATAATACTGAATCTTGTGTTAAGATTATGTTAAAAATAGTATAACCTATACTGTACTCTGTACAGTTTGCTATTTTTCTTCTTCCTCCTTACAACAGAATGGTAGATTTAATGAAAGTACAGCTAAGTGAGGCACACCCCATCTTCTACTCTGCAGTTGACGATCCCTATCATAAAAATCATAATACTTTGCCCTTGTCTTCACGGAATTGCCTTCTTTTTTTTGTTGTTTTTTTTTTGTTTGTTTGGTTTGTTTTGTTTTTGTTTTGTTTTGTTTTGTTTTTTTGTTGCAGCCCTTCCCAGTCTGGAATCAAGCAGCGACTGTTCTATAAAGTGCTCAGCAATTACACCTCCCACACAGTGCTCATTTCTGCATATCTGGCACAACAAGGTTTGCAGACTCATCTTGCTGCTATTAGACATGGCCCTAATTATATTATGGAGCAGGTAGAATGAAAAGCCAAATAATTTAATAATCATGAAAATAACATGGCCTTCTAATTCCAAAGGGATCGTGGTCACACTTGAAAACAGGCTGCTATATGGAAAATACAGTGTGCATTTTTTGCCTTGAAAGAGGGCATTTAATTCTCTGACCTTCATGAGCAAGCTCAGCAGCAGCATTCTGTGATTTTTTTTTTCTTTTTGTTTTAAAGTAGTTGCTCTTATTTCCAGTGTCACTGCAATACTTAGAAAACAAAATTATCTAAGGCAGTTGGACTAGATGATGATTGTATGTCTCTTCCATCTGAAATACTCTATTCTATTCTGTCTATTCTATATCTGCACTATCAATCAAATGTTACTGCTTCTTCAGGCAACATTACCTTGTACTACTTTTGACTGTATTATTATGTCATTTTAATGAGGGGCCTGGTAGCAATTTAGAACTGGTTACTGTTGCATTTGCATTATTGGAAATTTTGTATTTTCCATCTAAGAATTCTGTATCACACTTTTGGAATAGTGTGTGGGGGCAAGGGGTACCACACACAAAGCGTACCACATATATTACAAACATCGTAATGTTTGCTGGGACAAGGAAAAAAGAGGGAAACCACATGGAAGTTTCCCAAAGCAAGTGCTGAAAGTGATGAAAAATGTTCATCACTACCAAATAGTCCCTCTTATTCATGTTTTAGAGAGCAAAACAAAACAAAACAAAACATGATTATTGGTGAACGTTTCTGTATATTTTGAACACTGTGGTTTTGAAGCATTGGATAAAAATAATGAAAGGTGACTCCTCAGTTGCCTGTCTGTGATGGCTCAAGGGCAAAACTAAAGTTCTGTATAAAGGCTGAAATAAAGGCATTGAAACTGACACTAAAGCGCAGATACAGGAATATCCTCATGGATTTTAGTACACTTCACTCAAATTGTGTCTGCCTTTCCCTCTGAGGATAGAATTCAGACACTGTAAAATTCTACTGCCATAGGAAACTCAGGAAAATTGCCTTGTTTCATTTGCTTGGTATCCTGTTATTTTAATTTAGGGAGCAGGCAGGCTGAAACTCTGGGACCGTCTTCAAAGCTAAACTGCCTTAAAGAAATGAATTGCTTTACAGCCAGGGAAATAAAATTAAATTCTGTATTCTTTCAATTGCTAGTGAGTCATAGTTCTCATGGATCTTTAAAAAAATCCAAACAAAACAACTAAGGCACCTTTGTGATATGTTTCCAATGCAGCAATATGGGCTAAACTTAAAATCACATATGAATTGTATAACAGAAGCATTGCACAGGTATTAGTTAGCCATTGCCACTTCATACAGTTTGATCCATCAATGGAAATGACACAACCAACCTGCTTCTATTCCTTGTTACATGGATACTCACTTCCTTTCTTGATCATTCTTCCCGTGGCTCCTGCTTATCACTGCTCATTGGGAATTTTTAGCTGCTTTGCTTAACTGTAAGCAGAAATGAACATACCTCCTAAGTATACTTGCTAACAGTGTTATGGAGAACACTTAAAACTCTATATGTATTTGAATGTTTGCTTTTATTTTTCTTGTGATTACACTGAAAATATATTGCTTTTTAACAACAATATCGTGATCTTGCAATGTACAGGAATACAAAATCAGGTCTCGAAACTGCAATTTCTCTCTAAATTCATTTATATTTCCTTAATGTAAGTCCATTTTTACATGTTACTTTTTTTGCAATGGTAAGTTCTCAATACAGACAAGCTCATTTCTCTCTTACTGCAGAAACAAGTTAATGAGTAGTTATATTTCAGTTAGCTTAAAGGGTAGTAATGAACACTCACTAAGCATTTTTAGTAAGCTTATGTTGTTTACTGCAATGTCTTCTTCCTAAGGGCTCATTAGACTTCAAAGAATAATGATTAATTGCTGAGTAGAACATATTTTTTTCCAACACTGAGAACTGTGTGCGTTACTGTACTCATGTTAAGCAAGTAATTAATATGTCACTTGAAGTATCCACTGTCCTCATTTACTATTTCAGGGGTCTAATCTACATGCATTTCCTTGACAATGGCTGACCTGTTAATAGTAACATCAACAAGGCTACAGATTTATTATTGACCTATTCTAGAACAGCCTCATTTAGAGATGAAGCTACAACAGTGACTGAAAAATTAATTAGAATGATTGTGCAACTTATCTAAGATTCTTCAAGCTAGTTAGGACAAAATATTCAGAAAACTTTTTTTTCTCCCAAAAAAACTAATGCAGCTAGAACATGATCAATAATGACACATCCTCTTGCCTAGGGTACTATGATGTTCTCGGATGGTAGTCATGCATTCAGCAAACACATCTGACGTGCAACATAAGCAAAGCCTGGCAAGTATTTAAAGTCATGTTTATGTGTCAGAATTTACATTTCATTGATTGGAATTACTTGCAGAACTGGCCAAGCAACTACAGGCATTAAGTACACACACACACACACACACACACACACACACACACACACACACACATAGGGATACACACGGGTATAATTTCTTTCTGCAGTACTGTCATGATGCTGTCCCATATCACTGTCTCTAGGATCACATCTATTCAAAGTTATAGGATATGAATTAATATAGTTGTCTTATTTTAGCCTCTAATGATATGTTTTCATTTTGAAAATGCAAATTTATCTGACCCTTTTTTTATTTGTTGGTTGGTTGGTTTCTTTTTCCAGTTGAACCTAATGCAAATAGGAACCCTATAATAATTTATCAAATTGATTAGCATTATTACTATTTAGAATTTTTTTTAAAGTTGTGTTTCAGCATTGTGTTGATCAGATATTGAATGCTTATATTACATGCTTCTCTTGAAATTCATATTGTAGTGTTATTGTAGCTTAGTGGCCTAAGGGTAAATAAAAGACAAAGCCTACAAGGAGAGGCGTACAATTGACTGTAGCAACTAACATAGGTGGAAGCAACACTGGACCCACCACTGGAAGACATGAGGGAATGTTCATGTGCTGAAGGTATATTATTCAAAACAAACCCTTTGGATGCTTCACCTATTAAATGGCATTGTAACTCCTTATGAACCTTGCCTAAAAATTATTTATGGCAGAAGATAGAACAGCCCTTTCCTTTACCAGCTGGAAGATCCATGTGGTGATGAGCCACATCAGAGAGCAGAGCTGAGGGCTTTTAATGTGGAAAGTACAGTAAGACTTGCATAACAACAGATAAATTGGAGAACTCTTCCTTTCTATTACAGACCTTCCACTATTGTGTTTCTCCTCTGCCTCTTTCTGGGATACCTACCAGTATAATATACATATGTATTAGAATAATTTAGCCTTACAAACAAACAGTGGATGGTCACTAAAAGACCAGTAGCTTTGACACTTTTGAACTTAAAGAATTGTTAGTTTTCACTTCATTCTTATGTTATTAGCAAAGAAATCATGCCTGCATTTCAGCTGCTAACAATCCCGGTATTTTCCTATCCCATTTTGTCCTCCTTTCTGTCTCAACATTAATACATCCATAAAGATCTACATTCTGCATGAAGTTATTTGCATTGAGTCCCCAATATTGTAAAGAACTTTCAAAAAAAAAACCCCTCCCATTATTCCCAGAAATTTAGNAAAAGACAAAGCCTACAAGGAGAGGCGTACAATTGACTGTAGCAACTAACATAGGTGGAAGCAACACTGGACCCACCACTGGAAGACATGAGGGAATGTTCATGTGCTGAAGGTATATTATTCAAAACAAACCCTTTGGATGCTTCACCTATTAAATGGCATTGTAACTCCTTATGAACCTTGCCTAAAAATTATTTATGGCAGAAGATAGAACAGCCCTTTCCTTTACCAGCTGGAAGATCCATGTGGTGATGAGCCACATCAGAGAGCAGAGCTGAGGGCTTTTAATGTGGAAAGTACAGTAAGACTTGCATAACAACAGATAAATTGGAGAACTCTTCCTTTCTATTACAGACCTTCCACTATTGTGTTTCTCCTCTGCCTCTTTCTGGGATACCTACCAGTATAATATACATATGTATTAGAATAATTTAGCCTTACAAACAAACAGTGGATGGTCACTAAAAGACCAGTAGCTTTGACACTTTTGAACTTAAAGAATTGTTAGTTTTCACTTCATTCTTATGTTATTAGCAAAGAAATCATGCCTGCATTTCAGCTGCTAACAATCCCGGTATTTTCCTATCCCATTTTGTCCTCCTTTCTGTCTCAACATTAATACATCCATAAAGATCTACATTCTGCATGAAGTTATTTGCATTGAGTCCCCAATATTGTAAAGAACTTTCAAAAAAAAACCCCTCCCATTATTCCCAGAAATTTAGAATGATTCTTTGAAATGTAAAGTAAATGCAGACAGAATATTCAATCCAGGGGGCAGAGCTTTGTTCTCCATTATAAGACTTTGCAATAAACAAAGGTTTACTGAGAAGGCAACAAACCAGGTCAGCTAACGCTTGTGAAAGAGATGAGGGGTGTCTTGAATCAATCTAAGATGACAAATTCTGCCTCAAATTATTTACTATTCAGAGTTCTATGTCATGATAGGAAAATGGTCGTTTTCTTAGGTTCCGTTCCCCTCCTGCTTCTCAAACGTCATCATAACATCCAGTTAATATTCCAGTGCTCTCACAAAGGACACCTCCCTGTTCTCCTTCACTGCCTGGTGACTTTTATTACATCTGTGTAAGGTGCTGTTTGGCTTTCTGTCACACTGTATATCTAAGCCATTAAGGTATTAATGTCCTAGAGCATTAAATCTTTCAAAATTAATTAACATTTAAAAAAAACAATGAAGAAAACATTTAAATATTTTAATTTAAAATTTAATTTAAAAATTTAAATAATAAATATTCCAACATGGCCAGCAATGAAACTCCAAGTTGCTCAAACATTGATATTAATTGTATTTCAGTTCAAAGTATGTGTCACATTAAACCTTCTGGAGGGTATTGTATCACTAATGTAATGAGTCATTTCGTCCTGATGTGACATAATCAAATAACTATCAAAACAATATATGTATAGTGTTGCAGAAACCCTTATATTAAAATAAAATCTCAGAAGAGAAAATGTAATAGAGCAAAGAGAAATGCCCAACAAAGTACGTCTTTCATAAGCTTTCTAGATCTCCAAGTCAAATTACTTATTTTATGGAGAGCAGAGAAATGCCTTGTGCAAATTCCTGATATCATTCAGGTCTCTCTTTTTTTCAGGAGCAAAATTATAATTGTGTCATCATGACTCAGTGGAAATCCATTTTCTCTAATATTGCCTTCAGTCCCTTGAAATAAAACCTTGGGAAAACTTCCAAGGACAATGCTTCTGTAATGCAAAAGTTCATCAGTTCCTGAAAATCTTCTTTTTATAACTCTGTGTCTGAAAGATTCTGCAGAATCTTGAATACACAGTATTAATCTGTTAATCCATAAATAGATACACAGCTCAACAGTTTAATTCATAATTCCCCATGTGATTAAATATGTCAAAATAACAAAGACAAATAATTTAGTGTGTTTACTTTTCTTCATAGTAACTGTATGTTCTTGTGGTGTGTGTGTCATCTCAGATACCTTATCTCATAGGAGTACAGTACTTAGTCAAAATATTATATACCTCAGTAGTTCTTGGTGAAAAGATGCCAGATGTAGACTTCAGCAGTCTGTTTTTAACAAAGGGCATAGTCACTATAATATAAGATTCTCCACTGACTCTCATGTGCCGGGGATTAACCTCACGAGCGGAAATGAACTTCACACATCAATGTGATGCATATTCAAATCCAACTTTATTCGAAACTTCTACTGATATATATATACCTTTTTACTACCATACACACGTTTCTATATGCAAAGCAATTGGCTGCAGCCACAGTCCATCCGCCCTTATTCAGATCATAATTGGTTAACAGTTAACTCACTGTGTCTTGTTACTGCTAATTGCCGATCTCATTATCTCTGTTTTCTCATCCTGAGCTTATCACGGTTCCCTTGGCCTTGTTTTTTTCCCAGCCAGTAGCTGCATAGCTTGGATAAACACCAGGTGTTATCTACACTCTAACTACATTCTGAAACACTCTGTCTGCTCAAAGCGATCCCACACTCATGAAAGACAATACTNTTCAGCTGCTAACAATCCCGGTATTTTCCTATCCCATTTTGTCCTCCTTTCTGTCTCAACATTAATACATCCATAAAGATCTACATTCTGCATGAAGTTATTTGCATTGAGTCCCCAATATTGTAAAGAACTTTCAAAAAAAAACCCCTCCCATTATTCCCAGAAATTTAGAATGATTCTTTGAAATGTAAAGTAAATGCAGACAGAATATTCAATCCAGGGGGCAGAGCTTTGTTCTCCATTATAAGACTTTGCAATAAACAAAGGTTTACTGAGAAGGCAACAAACCAGGTCAGCTAACGCTTGTGAAAGAGATGAGGGGTGTCTTGAATCAATCTAAGATGACAAATTCTGCCTCAAATTATTTACTATTCAGAGTTCTATGTCATGATAGGAAAATGGTCGTTTTCTTAGGTTCCGTTCCCCTCCTGCTTCTCAAACGTCATCATAACATCCAGTTAATATTCCAGTGCTCTCACAAAGGACACCTCCCTGTTCTCCTTCACTGCCTGGTGACTTTTATTACATCTGTGTAAGGTGCTGTTTGGCTTTCTGTCACACTGTATATCTAAGCCATTAAGGTATTAATGTCCTAGAGCATTAAATCTTTCAAAATTAATTAACATTTAAAAAAAACAATGAAGAAAACATTTAAATATTTTAATTTAAAATTTAATTTAAAAATTTAAATAATAAATATTCCAACATGGCCAGCAATGAAACTCCAAGTTGCTCAAACATTGATATTAATTGTATTTCAGTTCAAAGTATGTGTCACATTAAACCTTCTGGAGGGTATTGTATCACTAATGTAATGAGTCATTTCGTCCTGATGTGACATAATCAAATAACTATCAAAACAATATATGTATAGTGTTGCAGAAACCCTTATATTAAAATAAAATCTCAGAAGAGAAAATGTAATAGAGCAAAGAGAAATGCCCAACAAAGTACGTCTTTCATAAGCTTTCTAGATCTCCAAGTCAAATTACTTATTTTATGGAGAGCAGAGAAATGCCTTGTGCAAATTCCTGATATCATTCAGGTCTCTCTTTTTTTCAGGAGCAAAATTATAATTGTGTCATCATGACTCAGTGGAAATCCATTTTCTCTAATATTGCCTTCAGTCCCTTGAAATAAAACCTTGGGAAAACTTCCAAGGACAATGCTTCTGTAATGCAAAAGTTCATCAGTTCCTGAAAATCTTCTTTTTATAACTCTGTGTCTGAAAGATTCTGCAGAATCTTGAATACACAGTATTAATCTGTTAATCCATAAATAGATACACAGCTCAACAGTTTAATTCATAATTCCCCATGTGATTAAATATGTCAAAATAACAAAGACAAATAATTTAGTGTGTTTACTTTTCTTCATAGTAACTGTATGTTCTTGTGGTGTGTGTGTCATCTCAGATACCTTATCTCATAGGAGTACAGTACTTAGTCAAAATATTATATACCTCAGTAGTTCTTGGTGAAAAGATGCCAGATGTAGACTTCAGCAGTCTGTTTTTAACAAAGGGCATAGTCACTATAATATAAGATTCTCCACTGACTCTCATGTGCCGGGGATTAACCTCACGAGCGGAAATGAACTTCACACATCAATGTGATGCATATTCAAATCCAACTTTATTCGAAACTTCTACTGATATATATATACCTTTTTACTACCATACACACGTTTCTATATGCAAAGCAATTGGCTGCAGCCACAGTCCATCCGCCCTTATTCAGATCATAATTGGTTAACAGTTAACTCACTGTGTCTTGTTACTGCTAATTGCCGATCTCATTATCTCTGTTTTCTCATCCTGAGCTTATCACGGTTCCCTTGGCCTTGTTTTTTTCCCAGCCAGTAGCTGCATAGCTTGGATAAACACCAGGTGTTATCTACACTCTAACTACATTCTGAAACACTCTGTCTGCTCAAAGCGATCCCACACTCATGAAAGACAATACTACATATCAAAAGCTGCAGTTTACTGCTCTGACCCTATTTCATGATGTGGAGCTCAGACAGTTTATTCAAAGATCCACATGAATGGGCAATAGGTTGGAATATCTCAAAGACAGCTCATCCAAGGATGAGATTCAGCTCACCTAACTACATTTTGGCAACAGAGGAGTCTGGACTCCTGTCAGTGGATTTTAGAGAGTGATTCATCAACCCCTAAAAATAGCTTGGAAAGTGTCTTAACTCCACTGAGTAAACTGATTCAGCTTTTACTGATTGTTACAGGAAAACAGACATGTAAATCAGACAAAAATGTCTACATTTTAGCCACCAAAATTCAGGAAAGGTGAGTCCCTTTTACAGAAAGTGAGCCAAATCCTCTCCCAGCTGCCAAACCCCAGTATTTGTACTATTCTTAGATGTTTAGCTTTGTTTTGCTTAGTAGTCTACGGATCCTCATCACAATTACCCACACATGGATATGCAAAATATAGCATCCAACAGTTTCAGTGATATCTTCAGTATTCAGCCTTGGTGTGAAAATTGCAAACCTCGGTGTGAAATTCATCTTCCATCCACTGCCATCTGCCCCATACACAGCTGCTTTCACACACCACATTTCCACTCTGAAGGAGCTTGGCATAGTAAGGGCAGAAAAGAAGCGCTGTTTTCTGTCTATCCCAATTCCTGCATTAGCATTTAAGCCGGCCGGATGACTGCCCTACCAAGTGAATCCAAGCAAGCCTTTTGTGTGCAGTCTTCCCTACGCAGTCACGGCACCTGAGACTACAAATTCTGTGTTGTAGTGCCTTGCACAACAATTAGAGCAATGAGTCCTCTTCTAATACAGAGATTCCAGTACTACAATAATAAAGTATTACTTTGCTCCTCTCTCCTCAGGAAAGTGCAGAAGCCTATAGATCTTTAAAGATTTTCTCTTAAATCTCAGATATTCTACTGCATTAAACAACAAGAAACAGGGAAACAATTTCATTTGACCTCTCTTTGCATATCACACTTTTGCACTAGACATTTCCTTGCTATCTTTCCTGTGCACTAAAGGCATGTTCCAGTAAACTTTAAACACTGATTTTTAAATTAATCCCAAGTTTCATAACTTTGTGCAGTCCACTCAGCATCAGGATCTCACAGGCCATTACAATATATATATATACTTGTGATTCATGATCTGAAGAGAAAACTATAATGCAGAGGACTATGAGGAAGTACTTGCTGTCGCAATGGGATTGATATAAGTGACTTAAAACAGACCATGACAAAAGGCAGAATACTTTTTACTCTTTTTAGAATAAAATTATTTCCTCCTTAACAATATGAGAAACTCGGATGACTGCTGCACGACCATTTAGATAAGAAAGAAGTCACACAGGGTCGTAAGAGGGAGCAACTACATGATAGCATGCTGGTGTACATGATGAATGCTTGGTCTTTCCTATCTCCATCATTCTCTGATTCCTTCATTTTTATAACAGGATTTTTTTATATTACAGTATGACCAGAGTGCTAACAAACAAGTTCCACATCATCACCATAACACTGTGCATGCAGGACATCTCTAGTCTCCACCTGTCATATATGCAGCAACTTACAAGCCCTTCTGTATTTGTGGACAGATTTTCCTCAAAACGTGCTGCCAGTTGTCTGGTGGGAGATTTGATTTTCTATGCTACCTGTGATATGGTGTTCTAACTACACGACCTTTGAAATATCGATTTCAAACACCACTACAGAGATGTAAAATTCTTTGTGCAACTAATTTACTTCAGCCATTGCCTAGACAAATTCTTGTACTTCTTCCTGCAAGAAGTTGTTCTTTAAGTACACATATCCTATTGTTGTATTAGTCTGGAAACAGTATCTGCCCACCATCTAAACACCAGAAGAAAGCTGGTTCTAGCCAGTTACTGGAAATTTTAAAATGTCATATCCAGTGTTTCTAATTTTTTTCAAATAGTTGTCAATAAGCATTTTCCTTCCAGGGGACTGAGCTTTCTCATATGCAGGGAGGAAGGATTTCAGGAAAGTTTCAGGAAAATGCAGTCTGCCCTGAATACTAAATCATGTCAATGAAAAAAACTTCCATGACTAAATAGAGTCAGATGCCAAAGTGGGAAAGAAATGGTTAGGTTTAACATGACTTCTTTTAATTCTTCCAGATACTGGGTATGTTAAGACTGAAAGTTATTTTTATATGTGAGAGTCCACATGTTTTAAAATTACTATCTTAATTACGAAATTTATGAGAAAAGGTATCTCATACCAGTTAACTATTATCTTAAAAGTCTTACTCTTCGCTATCACTACCCAAAAGTGCATTTTTCTTTTGGAATTCTGAATTTATGTTGAAAATCTTCTGTTAAAAAACAAACAAACAAACAAACAAAAAAACCCCAAACAAACAAAAAAAAAAACCCAACCCAATGGCATTTTATTCACAAGTATTTTAGTTAATTTGCTATGTGGGCTTTTACTTCTTTTCATTTCTTTTCTAGGCCAAAGCATTTTACTATTGCAATAAAGTATTTAATACTTGATATCAACTTTCATCTCTCGAGGGAAATTTTCTTATATTTTCAAAGTATCTTTGTTTTCTTAGCCAAAAAAAAATAGAGCCAATAATACATTTGTGACTAATAGTATGAGTCTGAAACTTTAAAACTTTATTTCTGCCCACTAGCATTATATTTTCTTCAACAAAGAAAGGCTCAGAGAAAAGACTTCGTGACTTTTTTATTAGCAGTATCATTGTTACTGATAACTATGTAGGTTGATTTACTAGAAAATAAAATATGGCCAAACTACCCCAGGGACAGCTGGGAAGAACAGGATCGAGTATTACAGACTTTGGCCAGCACAGACCAAAGTAGTGCCATCACAGAGCGACACAGAGATGTGTGAGGCTGGAAGGGACCACTGCAGGCCACCCAGTGCAACCTGCCTGCTCACGCACAGTCCACAGGGCACGTTACTCTGGGTTGTGTCCAGAGGCATTCCAGTATCTCCAGAGGAGATTCCACAGCCTCAGTTGTATGACTTGCTGCAAGAAGAGAATAGGTGACTTCTCCTATTGTAAAGAGTTAGCAGGAAACAGAAAGGAAGAATCAAATCTTTGTGCAGTGTTTCTTAAGCTACAGTTTTCAGCTTTAATCAGGTCAAAAAGAAGTCAAGCACAGAAGAAACAAGCAAAATGGAGATATTTAAGAAATGATGCAGCTAGAACCCATGACAAGACATGATCAGACTCTTCTATATAATCATAGAATATAAACAAAGGTTAAAGACTAGATTCCTCTCCTTAGAAACAGGATGGTAAATTAAGTGCATCCACTTAACACATTTGGAAAATGAGAGCTTTATGCTAGTGAATACATAATAAATAACAGGAACACTCATATTTTTTTGCTGAAGGACCTACATTCAGAATAGACACACAAAGACATGCATTCTCTCTCAATTAAGCATCTAAAACACAAGCATAATTTAGCCCTAATAGGCTGTGCTACGTTTTACTATTTCTTCCTATCATAAGGTTTTATTAGAATTTCAGCAGTATCTTTTCTTTCCTAATGGAATATAAAATTGTATTACTTATGTATATCTTTCATGAAATATTTATAGTGCACCAGTTAGTTTGTGATTAATTTTCAATAAAGTTCCTTTAAAATCAAGTACTTTGCTTTTTTTCTGGAACTGGCTCCTCTAGTTCCCAGATCAGGTCTGCAGGTCAGAAGTGTCTGGGGCCAGCTGGCTTTACACCAGGTCTTTGCATAGCTTGGCACCTGCCTTTGTATGAGAAATGAAGGCTAATGTTCTAACCTTCTGGCTCAGGCTCAGAAGAGGCACTGTTCATTTTCTGACCATGAGGGAATTTCAGTTTTGTTTTCACACAGGCATTTTGAAAAAAAAGTTGGTTTGGGTTTTTTTTGTTTGTTTGTTTGTTTTTTGGGTTTTTTTGGTTGTTGGTTGGTTTTTTTTTTTGCATGAGGCAAGAATAAACTTACTGTGTGTGATTGGGTTATTTTAGTGGAGACAAGCAGTGTCACCCATTCAATTTGTTCAACATGTCTCAAAAGCTAAGCTAACTACACAAAGAAGTTCCTCCAGCAAAAAAACCCACTGCTTCTGCTCTCTAGGTCTAACACCTAGCATGGAAAGAATAAAAGTTAAAATCCCCAGAAACACCAAGATTTTGATTACTTTTCCAGCAAGGTCCAAGCAAAATCATCTGCCATAAATCCTTGTCACATTTTAGATTTTTTCATCTGCAGGCTGAAGTTATTTGTGACCAGGTAATACCCATTTGTTCTTTGGCCACTGTTATTCTCAAGGACTTCATGCTTAATGCTGAGTTTTTATAAAAAAGCACCCACATTCCTGGAAATGCCTAACTCCATCCATTCCTGTATCATATTTGCCTGTATCATAGCTATTTTTGTGACTAACTATTCCCATAAAATTTATTATTCTGCATCTTTTTCCCCATTTTCTGAGAGCTATGAGCATGTGTATCAACAGCTTCCACAGCTGAGGTGTTGAGATGGACTAGTGTGACCATTTGGCTGTGATTTGAGATATTAGGTAATAATTTGAAAACATGGCTTCCAACCAAATTCTTTAGTTGTCTTTAAAAGTTAATGAAATGCTATTTACTGCTTCTATATAAAAGTCTGGAAACTGATTGTATTCACCTGGTGCCTCGACTACCACCATGCTCTGTTTAGAATGATTCAACTCACTGCTATATGGATATACTTTTACCTTAGTTTGATAATTAGAGCTTAAACTCACTGCATCAAGAAGTACCAACAGTGGTTGCCTTTTATACTGTTTAATTTACCTTATTTTTATTTATTCAACTTTAATAAAATCTATATAAGTGTACCCTGAGTGTTTTCAAACTGCTTTCAAAGTGAATTCCATTATGTTTAATTAGGAATGTATTTGATCTCCTCTAAAATTAGTCTTATCCTTCTCACAAAATCTTACACTGGAGCTGTCCCTATTGTACCTCCTGCTGTGGCAAAAACGGAGCTTTTACTCTACAGAAATTTGAAGGGATTTGAATGATAAAAGAAAAATGTTTAACAGGAGAAATTATTTATGTCTGGTTTTCCCCCTCAGAGAAACAAAAAGAATTAATGAGTTCTGTGATGAACCTTTCCAGGAAGCGATCAACTCATTTCCTTGGACTTCATAAAAACTATAGCCCACCTGAGTCTGGTAACAGCCCTTGGAAAGATAAAATTTTGCTACTAAACATCTCAATTACCAGCCTGAGGCATGGTTTTACAGATGCAGTGCTATTCCTTTAACATGTGTGAGAATCTGTTTTCCATGCACAGTCATTCTGTTGGTTAGTCATAGTGATGCACACTCAGGAATAGTTGTTAGGTATTAAGACCATGTGAAACTCAAATCCTAAAATTTATCCTAAAATCATAACTTTAGTCATCTACTTTAGATCATAATACATGGTAATTTAGAAATACAAAACCACTAGAACAAATGATCTTATTTAAATGTCACCTTCAACTCAGCTGTTTCACTCTCTGCTTTGTACTCCCAGTCTCATTTCTTTACTTGAATAGCAAAACAATGCATTTTTTAATTGCATTAGCCTTAAGAGCCCAGGAGAAAGCGAGCCAAGTTTTCTTTTCCCTCAACAAGTATTGGCAGGCTTATGAACTGTGTGGCAGGTACTAAGAATAAATAAGAACAGCTCCTCTGAAGTTGGTAATATCTGATAATTTATACCCACTGAGGACCTGAATTGGATTAGAAATTGCAGAGTCATTTTTGTCCTTAATTATAGTTATGTCACCTCACTGCAAAATGAATTTCTACAGGTGGAGCTTAGGATCTGAGCTTACAGAATATTTATGGATGGTGATGACACATGAAAAGGAAAGGATTTCACTCGGTTTTCACTTCCATCTGAGCTTTCACTTAGAATATGAATGCTTGTTTTCTAGATATAACTCTGGTAGTAGAATTTTTAGGAATCTTCCACTGAAACAATGAACTTCAATACCAGAAACCCAACCCTGCATGTGTTTAAGATGCAGTCATACCTTCCAATTGTTTTCAAATATATCTGCAACAAAGTATCTCAAAACAGTCTTAAGAATCTTAAGAAACTCCAAATACTATACACTTCTGTAGACAGAATTGCCATAAGAAGTTTCCTGACTAAGTCAGGAAAAACTCAAAAGATGCTTTCTTTCTGTAATTGTACAGAACTGTTGGCAGGGAAAGCAAACAACTTCAGCATCTTGAATAAGTGCAAGTGACTAAGTGTACTACCACAATCATGTAAAGCCATGTTCAATTGGAACTCATACTGAAACAAGTGAAGTGGAAGGCTGCTGGCAGCATGAGAGGTGAAGTTTGTATTACAGGTGAAGAGGACAGAAAGCTTGCTCAAAGAAAGCCTAGCAACAGAAGATCAAAGAGCTCTGGGTTTCTCCTGGAAGGTTCAACATGTATGAGAAAGACAACTGTGTGGTCTAAAAAAATACGGCAATAGCAACTAATGTTTATTATCTAAAATAAATTGAACATGGAAAACTGAAGGGTGTTTTAGATAATAATCTAATTTAAATTTATAATGACTTTTCTTAAATTTTTGTTGCATACTTTAAAGAAAAACTATTTTACAACCAGATACATGATTAAAGTAAGACGTACAGGGTTAATTTCAGCAATACTTCATTTCAAAAAAGCAACCGGGGAAGAAGCATGGCAAAACCCTTGCACTAAAGCTCAGTCACCCAAGCTAACCTCTCCAACATGTAAAAGCTAATTACTTTCAGTATAAGTATACCAAACAGAAAAAATAATAATACATTGAAAATAAATACATTTGTAAATATGAATAACATACTGAATGTAAAAATAAAAGTAAAAAACCCAAAGTAGAATTCTTTTTGTGTATTGAGCTGAAAGATTTTGAGTAACTGTGGGGCTTATTTCATTCTGTAAAATGCATTGTTTTATTCAGTTTTGGAAAACTGCAGAAAATACAGATTTTCTTCCCCAAAATAAAATTCCATTCTTGTTCATCTCTAGTAGTTAGCAATAATTATCTCCTTATTAATTGGTACATATTCCATTCAAAATATGCTGCCCAAATGTTTATTTTTGATTTATATCTGATCAGCTAAAACATCCATATGGTTTGCTTTGGAAAGATCCAGCGAGCTTGTTTTCAAAAATAATATGGGCCAGCAGATACTCACTCAGTTTTCAGAGAGCTCTATGAATCAGAATTTGGCATTTCTTAAATTACTGGGTGCCTGACTTAGCACAATCTGTCATTGATTAAAAAACAAAAAAGTGGTGAAATCCCCTTGGTGTTCCTTGGAACAGGGGCAGATGGCTCCCATCTCCCTGAAGAAGTTTTATTTTGTTTTCCTCCTCTCATAAGGGAAACTTGGTAACACTGTGACAAAAAACATACTACGCAGAATAACAAGTTCGGGCACTTTATGAGAAACTGACATATTGTTTTAAAGGAGAATAGTACTTTCTTGGGAACTGAAGTGTTTATAGGATTATAAAATGCCTGGGATGACACCAGGATGTATACCCAAATAATAAGTAGTGCTGAAATCTTTGAATCCCTCATGGTTTTCCACTGCACTTTTCTAAGACTATGATATCTCATATTTTCACTAACAGATGAAAACCAGAGTTCCAGACAATCACTGAACTTCCCAGCAATTTGCTAACAAGGACATGGAAAAATCTGAGAATCTTTGGTTCTATTCTAGTCAGGAACATAACATTTTATGGTAGGCATAGGCCCAGTTCTATTTCCTCATAAAAAAACCTGCTTTGGACCATTGCTTTTCTGTTTCTGTTCTTTGTGTTTCTGCACATTTTCAACCTTCCTTACTCACTCAGTTCATCACCTCCTTACCTATTACATACACCTGGGCTTTCCTCTATAATCTCTTTCCTCCAAATCTGCCTATCCAAATTCTTTGTGACTCCAGCAGCTTTTGCTCATCCTCTTTCTGTGTGAAGTCAGGGAAGATCATCTGCATGGCACAACAGAAGGCAGAGCAGGGCATCTCTGTGTCATCATAACTGCAGGCAGCTAACAAAAATGATGGTCCCACTTAGAGTGGGTTGGACAGGAGACTGCCCAGTAAGAGAAAGAAGAGAAGTCCTGATTTTCAACTAGACTTTAAGCATACTAGATTTCAAAGAGAAAAAAAGAATTTTTCCTTTTCACAGAAGGTGCATATTTGTGTATAATTCTGGCATGTAAAGAACAGGAGTGCATGGAATTTTATCTGTTTTTCAGATCACAACATGGATTTCCTAGAGTAGAACTGACTGTAAGAAAGAGCAAGCAGTAAACTGTATAATCTAAGATGTCCAACTGTATTAGCAGAAATTCAACTAACATTACATTAGTACTGAGTTTTAAGCATTTCCTACTTAAACTGTGGTTAATTTTAGCTTGATATGATTCTAACCAACACTGAAGTTAGTAATCAAAACTCAGGGCTAGTCATGCATACTCTAGTAATTTAGTAAGCTTATTTGCTTAGCTAGTAATAACTTTTCTCAAGCATAACCATTTATACTGTGATTGATAGTCTGGAACTATAGGCAGTCTGAGGCATTATTATAGAATGAAGCCTTTTAGAGAACATAAACTATTCAAACCAGGACACTGTTGTGTTAGTCATAGAGTCATAGAGAAGGGAAGAGAGAACAGAAACTTTGGAAGTATTTTTTTAAAAGGCTGTGAATTCTGATTAGTTTGGGGTAAGATCATAAAATTAGATAATGTTAAAGTGATTTGACAGGGTTATATAAAATGTAAGAATTAAGACATTTTAAAGGGAGAAAATTAATTTGGCATTTTCAGCAGCATTTCAAAAGAATTTCAAATTCCCTAAGAGATGACCACTGAACTACCTTTTGTGCATGAAGGAGTCCCACTTAACAACTCATGCCCTGTCATTTGCCCACAGTGATGACCAATCTTTACAGATATTTTTCAAAATCCATTATTTTTTTCTGTTTTGTTATCTAAATTTCTCAGCAGGAAGAATAGCTGAAGTTATGCTCGTCATTCTGCAGTGATAGTGTTATCCCTGAAGACAGAGCTAACAACATAAAACTCACAGGATTTTTCACTGAAGCCGCAAGTAATTATTTCAGTGTATACTTAAAACTTGACTGTAACACTTCCCCTGTTTTCCTCTAGACAAGACATTAGCTGCTGGGAGTTTCTTTTGGGTAGTTGGTGGGGGTATTATTTGGGTTTCCCCTCACCCCTCCCTTTCCACAGAAGTTACCAGAATTCTTTGCCTTTCAAACTGTTACAGTCTCTCTTCAAGGAGAACTTTAAAAACCTGATCATAGCTGCAGCTGAAGTGATGTAGAAATCCCCTCGAGCAATCTGCAGGGTTCTTCTGTCAGCAACCTGAGTGTCAGTCCTCTCCAGAGAGACTTGAAACAAAGCTTTAGTCAACTCACACAAGTTCAGTGGGAAAAGCTCTGCACAGGATGATGTTTATTTAGGGAATAAGCACACTGGAACTTGGAATTTCAGTAGAAGATATATTCCACGAGGAGGACTTTGTTCTGCTATAATTTCTGAGTACTGCAGTTCTTCATTTCCGCGCCGATGAAAACAAACCAAGCTAACAAAAATGCAAGTATGTGCTGTTGAAATATTTTATGATTTAATCCATGCATTTAACCATCATTGAGATATTTAAGGAATAAGGTATTTGTGAACTAGTAGGAAAAAGCTTCATTGTTGGTGCCAATACACTACAGACCATCACTGGTCACAGTATAATACCTAAATCAAAGCTACCTTAACAACAACTTACAGAGAACAAGGACTGCTCCTTAAGCTAATAAATATTACCAATGACTAAAAGATTTCATGGAAAAAAAGTAAAAGAGAAAGCTTTATGAATAGACAGAGCAATAGGACAAAAGCAAGGTGAAGTGCCAAGAGGAAACATGGATTCCCTCTAATCAGACATAGAAGATTGGGGTACATACAAAATTTGGGGAAAAAAATACTGAACATACAGTAACAGTTCAGTAAAGAAATCTATAAATAGAAATATCTAAAAACAGACGATAGAAATAAAAACTAGAAAATCTGCAATACCTGTATTTCTAATTAAAACCTGTGTTTAATACTGCAGTATACAGACTGGCTTTGAATTGCTATAATTATACATCTGAATATGTATATAATGGAAATGGGGTAATCAGAGGCAAATAGTTCTCCAAAATTTTATAAATAGCAAGTTTATAATATATTAACAGATGTGATGAGAGGTGGTTTGGTTTTTTGGGTTTTTTTGATAAAGTGATGCTGAAAATGTAAAAGAAAAATTAATGTATGATTTGCAGAGTCTTTATATTAATTATACTGGCATTGTTTGATTCTAATGATTGTTTTAAAAGCTTTACTAGACCTAGAAATGTTAGCGTCCACAGTTTAACCCAGGCTCTCCAGAACTGCCCTTTGTTTCTAATACAGAACAAACGACATGGAAGCGTTGTGGGGATTTTTGTTTGTTTTAATTTTAGGGCAATGAAGTATCTAAAATCACTACTTCTGTAGCTGAAATAGTCTTTATGCTTACAGAGACTTGTGTGTTCTGAAATTAACTGGCATGGTGCTATCCACCCAAGATGCCAGAAGGCAGGTTCTGTTGGCTGTGGCATGCTAACAGTTGGGAAATGTAGGTGGAGTTCTGTACTACACATCGGGGTTCTCTGGCCAAGAGGGAACTCAAAGGAACCCTTGAGTCTATCCCACCAGATACATGTGTATCTTACAATACTTGGTCTTCTACTAAATTGACTGCTTATTTGTTCATATGGGAAAACAATTTTTCATTATTTCCTTGCAGATGTGACCTATAAATTAGACACAGAAAAAAGCAGTGGGAATTCTTTGGTGCTGTATTCACCAGGGCATAAACTGAAACAGAACAAAATTTCAGATTCACTGTATTTAAAAAAAATTAATTTCCTTTCATATTTAGGATATTTTATTCTATTCACAAAATAACTATATGTTCCCAAATTACAATATTATGCAGTAGGTACAAATGTTTACATCAATAATTGTCTAGTATGCTAAAAAATTTTAATGCTGCTTTTACACCAATTATTAGGAAACTGAGAACATTAAAAAGAAGAAGGTAGCTTCAACAAGAATATTGTTTTTTAAGCGCCTTACAAAGAAATTGGCATATTTGTCTTACCAAGAGCTTGAGAAGGGACTTTGCTACTGTGTGTAAGTATCATCATGAGAAGAAAATGCAGGATCTTTAAGGAAGCAGAACTTCATATGAGTCATTTGAATAGATATTTGAAACCTTTCTAAATCTGAAGGGTTAATTAATCGACAAAATGGGTTCAGGGCCCTTCTTCACCCAACATGTCCAAGCAGAGCAAACCATCCATCTTCCCCCCAGAAGACCTATAATTGTCCACCAGCACAAATACTATGTCCCTCTTTCTATGAAAAAATCAGGTCACCAAATCTTAGGCCCAGTATTAGTATCAATAAAGTTTTATGAATAGAAATGATCTCAGAACTTTTTATAAATGTAGGTTGTTTTTTTTTTTTTCCTAACTCTCTGAAGTAGCACAGAAAACACAGTAATGGACAACATCAGTAAAAAAAGCATCACGTCATGAATTTTAAGTTTGTTTCACTAGAAATCCGTGGCAGTTCGTACACTGGACTATTTGTACATTAGTACATCCATTAGTATGTCTACATTGATAAAATGCATTTTTGCATCCTGGCCAAATTATTTATTTGGTCTGTGTAACTCAGTGCAGAGCACAAATGATACTTCACTTACTCTTCCCATTTGCTTCCCTTCCTTGATCTCTGCACAGAGAGGTCTCTGTTAGAACTTCCTAAAAGCAATTGAATGCCTAATGAATTCAACAGAAACAACTCCAAATATCATTAAACTGATTTTCCTCATGTAAATTCTGATTCAGAAAGGCATCATATGTAAATCTTGATTACCCTTTGATTATGGTGATTTGGGGGGGTTCATAACGAAGGCAGTACATGTTTTGCTTAATATGTCACACTTTTAAAGGACTGCATTTAAGACAAGTGCAATCAAAACAGCAGACTTAGTTTACTCAGCCAGAAGATATAAGCACAACTGTTTCTGATTTCAAAACTTGTCACAGCGAACCAGATTAAAGACACTGTGCTGTGAATAGAAGGGCAAATAATCTGCTAAACTATGAAGGCCACGTCAGTCAGAAGGTTGGCAACCACACACCAGGTTACTGATACATAAGTAAAAGAACTTCAATTGCTACAATACTTTAAAGCAAGCCAAATACCAGCTTGAGTTCAAAAATACCAATAATTACGAAATTACATCCAACTACAATTTATAGAACATCCAAGAGTCTTGTAGAACAATGATACTACATTTTTTAAAATCCAGAGACTTATTTCATCATTTTCCTAAGTACTCACATTCCTTAGAAGCATGAATCTCATTGATTTCAAGTGGTGGTTTTGCTTCTAAATCACTTAGGTGCTTCTAAAAATCTCACTTTCAACCATAATTTTCTTAAATATGTTCCTCACGTTTTGGATAATTATTTCGCTTAAAGAGCTCCTGAAGGTTTTTTAATCCCACTTCTATATCAGCTGCCAGTGCACTTGTTTTTCCTTGTGTAAAATAAGATGATTTATATTACATATTATTATTTTAAATCTAAGCAGTGAAAAATGTTAGGCTGTCCTCTCAAGGGTTTTGTTTAGTTCAAAGGCACCTGGAATAAAGTGTACCACACAGAAAAACTAAAATCAGATATTTTGTATTTGATAAAACTATAATTCTCAGTTAAATTTGTTCTTTGGCTTTGCATTTTTTTAAACTAGTGTGTTTGATTTAATACACAGTCATGCAGAAATTAAGAATCTGATTATTAAATTTCTGGCAGATTTTGTAACAACCTCCCCAAACTTGACTTCCACTGGCATGTTTGACATCCTATTTAACCCTAACAGAAAGTTAATTAATTCCTTTAACAGCTCACTTGTACAACTCCAAATAACCCATAAATAGACACCAACTGAAACTTCTAAATGTTTCAATACAACCCCACTTCACTGGACTGTTACACTGCTGGAAACTACATTTGTGCAAGAATTGGCGTGAATCCTGTTGATCTTGCATCAAAAGAAAAATTTAAGAAAGGTAAGTTCCACCACCCTCCTCTCCAAAAATATACTTAGGCAGAGAATATACCAATGAATACAATTAATTAATTAGAAATATCCCTTAATTTGGGCCTGTATTTTCTCTAATGTGTAGCTTAACAGCTTTGTTATTAATCATGTCTTAATGTAAACACTTTGAAGCTGTTGCTACTCAGTAAAGTTTATTACAAATAGTCCTTATGGGAATCACCAGCTTATTTCATTAAAACTCCTGCCTGCTGTTAATTGCTCTTAGGAAAACATGGACAAATTAACTGTGCTTTAAGAGACAGTGGTGTAAATTTGTATGCTTGTGTGTTTGATTGCTGGGGACTAATGATGTTCCTGATAATCCTCTGCCATTGCACTGCACTGTATCATGGTTGGCAGTGCCGGCCTGTTTTAATCAATAACAGTTGATGTTACAAAGGTTAAAAAAAGAAAATACTGTTTGAAAACCGTAGTGTTTATCATGCCAGCTGAGGCACAGGATCAGTCTGGGCAATTAATTTTTAAGTTTTAATGAATCTCTTGTGTGAAAGAAATTATGCTTGTTAGCTGGGATGATTAATGTATATTAAATGAACAAATTAAAAATCCAGAATATTTTTACTATGACAGTGGCATAAATAGGATATGTGACACCTTGCTGCTGGAATCAAGGGATTTCCATAATTCAAAGAGACATGTGACTTTGCATAAATTGTAGTAACATTCAGTTAAAATAGGGTCATAAAAAGAGCATTTATTTTTAAATGCTCTCAGTCAAAATATTAGTAAATATTCTCTGTGTAGCAGAAACAGCCTACAGTACAATCTGTGCAGGAATATTTAAGGAAAAAGAAAATCAGCTTTTTAATAAGATTAATCAATGTTTGCAACAAATATGTATTAAAAAACAAAGTTATTTACTATCTTCCCCTCAAAAGTTACAGGATTATAAAACATTCCAGATAGTTATCTGGGCTTCATCATAGATACCTAAATAAAGTCCCTTGGAAAATATGTGGCTGCAACCTGAAAATGAAAAGGAATTGTGTAAAGAGTAATATAGACATATATTTACATGGCATTAAAGAAATCACTATTCTCTCCCTCAGTAGCACAGCTGATCTTGGGGGAACCAACACTTCAGATTCAGCTGGGCAACCAAAACTTGGCAGTCTGATTATCAGTAAAAGTGACTCATCATTAGTCACTTGATCTCAAAAAAAACCTAAAAAAAACAAAACCAAAGAACTTACTCCATTTTGGCCAAGAGGATATGCAGTTTTTATTTTAAATAATTATATGATTTTCAACACATGTAATCCTGTGATTAAATCTGACCATAATCAGAGGAACATTTTAATAATACATGCTTAAACTAAACTGTTTCCCTTAGTCCTACTGAAATTTTCCAGTGAGCCCATTTGCTGTGATTACAGTCCCACTCTGAGCACTCCTGATTATTCTTAGCATAGGGATAAGATGATCACTATAGTGAACACCCAGTAGTTGCAAATGAGGGCTTGAAATTTTTCAATCAGAATTTGCCCCTTAAAAAGGGAATATCATTGATGATTAAATGTTTTATTCTATATATCAAAAACCTTATCACACTTTTGTTAATCTGTTTGATCACAAGAATCTCTAACTTTCTGCTCCCTTGAGTGAATCTTTTCCTAGTTTGAAATTTATCAGAACATGCTAAAATACCATAAAGAGCAAAGGGCTTAGACAGAAAAATCTTAACAGTTGTCTAAATAATTCTCTGATTTTCCCTGCGTAAAAGGGCTCTAATCTTGTTAAACACAGCCCTGTACACATTTGCAAAGATGCACCTGCTAATTTGCAAACCCTCGGGCCTTTGAGACACTCAGCCCTCTACTTTGGGTTAAGGAAAAACAACCTCAGGCTTTTTGTACTAGAAGCAGAAAAAAGCAAACAAACAAACAAAGGCAAAAAATTCAATTCTTGGTCATATAGTTGGTTTGCAGAAGAAAACCTTTGTTATCATTTAACATATGGACAAACCAGAAGTTACTTGACTTGTGACAGTCACAAGAGTCTTGTAGGGAGAAGGAAAATGAAAGGAGAACAATTTTAAGTGATAACTTCTTTAAAAAAATCCAAGTATTTTGAATATTTTGTTTACTTGCTTATTTGCAGTTGCCCTATTTCCCTTGAAACTGTAACTTTCCAGTTGTTAACAGTAAAGATTTAATAATTCATCTGAGGCATAAATTTGACATTTTAGGTCTCCACCAGAGAGTGCAGCTTGTTCACAAAATTAAAATATTAAAATATTATTCATTTCAAACCAGTGAAAATCCACTTCTGCTTAATATGAACTCAGCTATTCAATAGTGGTCTCCCACATTCACATGCAGGTAAGCCAGGTACTACGAGCCAGCTGTAAAGATCAAATCACAGTTCTAATGCAGAGATACTGCAAGAGTGTTGCAAAGTCTTGGTGGACTTAGTAGCATTAGGTTAATGTTTTCTTTCCTCAAATCCTAGGCTACCCAATCCAACCCCACCATCATACTATCTCCCTTGGGAAAATCATGGCAGTTTTATGTAACAGAATGAATACTAATAAAGGCATGGCAAGTATAAACCTACTGTGCAATCTTACAGATTCTACAAACACTTGCTGACACTGCAGAAATTCAACAATCCCCTATCCACAAAGTCAGTGGGGCTTGCAAAAGTCTTCTCTGCTGACAGAGAAGGAAGGGAATCAATTCCTGAGATGAGATGCATTTCAAAAAATCACAATGAACTTAATTTAGCAAGGGTTAAAAGAATGCAGGGAAATTGGTTTATATGTGCTGCACAGATTGAAGCAATGCAACCTGACAAGGATTTCAGCAGTTCCCTGGCTTTTTCACTGAATGAGCAGGTTTAGTGCATGTTTCACAGATGCAAGAAAATTAGATAATCTGCAGAAGAAACAAGCTTGGATCAGCGAGAAAGGACATCAAGGACAATATTTATAGTGCATTTTCACGATAAGAAACAGTCTGAAAATGTCAATGTTTTTCATGTCAAATTAAAACTACAAGAAATAGGAACATACACATAGAATTTTCAGGTCAGTGAAAAACCAAAAACTGGAAAAACACCAGAGTACCTTTTAAGATGCGTCAGCATGTTTGAGGTAATATGTAGCCCAAGGAGATTTCTAGGGTGATTCTATAACTGTCTAATTTGGAAGGTAATTTCATTGTTTGGTTTACCAGAAGGAGCAAAATTGAATAAGTCGTCTCCCATGGAGCTTGTTATGTGGGAGGTGGGTTATTACAGAGCAGCTCCAGAAAGTGAGACTGCAAGAGTAGTTCAAAGTGTACGAGTATGTCCAGAAAGTCTTTGGACAGCATTTCATGGGGAAGGTGACACAGTACCGCAAACCTTCACTCTGGGAAGCAGTGACAGGTGTTAACCTTGCAGACAAGGATTCAGTTGGCAAATCACTGTGTGTCTGCAGGCTTACCACATTTGGCAAATTCTTTCCAAAACAAAAAATGGCTAAAGTTTTGGGAAAGGGCTACCAAGATAGAATTACAGTCTTAGAACATAATAAACAGAAATTGTTTCGGATTTTTGCAATGCAATTTTTCACTCTTGTATCTTTTATGGTTCCAGTCAAAATTAGAGGCAAAACTTGCAAATTTTCAGTCCTTTGGGACTGCATTTCAAAATTAACTACAATGAGTGATGAAGCCCCTCAGGTTTGAATAATGAAAAAAATAAAAAGATTTTTTGGACCTAGGATAATTTAGAGATTACATTGACCAGAAAGGCATCCAAATCTCCATTTTTTTTAAACCCAGAATAAAGGTTTAATCTGCCTTATTACTTGGGAGAAACGTTTCCGCAACATCAACTTTGCTGAAGCCTATCCAGAAGTATAATAAAAAGGGACCTATTTACTGAACTAGACACTACTTATCTTAAACTTACAGGTTAAGGGAGACAATAGAACCTACACATATTTGACAGTGATTTATGGGAGGATTATTTTCAAATATCACTGGTTCACACCATCAATGTAACAGTTACATCATTTTCTACTGAAATGCATTTTCAAGTCTTCTGAATGATTCTTGAAAGTTGGTGTGCTTTCTTTTTTTAATTTTTTTTTTAATGTAGCATTGTAGAGCATAAGGAAAAATACTTCTTTTTCCCAAGATTCCAAACATATTGGAATACTACATTATTAGTATTACTGCATCTTCCACAAAACTTAAGAAATAGGTGGTCATCATACATTTTGCCACTTGCAGTAAGTTCCAACATACTATAGTTAAGAGTTGGAGAAAAATATATTTTCTGCTACTGTCATTATTCATTCTAATAATAGCAGTATTCTGTGTGAGCTCAGCTAGTTCAGAACCATCAGTTAATGTTAAAACTGTTCGTACCAGTTCCCAAACAGATTACAAGTGACAACAAAACTCAGTTCGCGTTTCAACTATTTGTTATAATACACAACATGAAAAATCTCACATCAGCTTCTTACTAAGTTCAAGAAATAGCTTAATAGAAAGATTGGATCAGACATGTAAACATAAAATACTGTATTATAACCCCATATACATTGAGCCCACAAAGTAAGGTTACCTTTTTTACATTAATTATAGAACTGCATCTCACACTATTATAAATCTGACTCTAGAAATTCTGGTTATAGAATGTTTGGTCTTGTTTGTCAGAGTCTGAATGACCAAAACATTCCCTAAAAAAACAAAGACAAGGATTTTTTTCAGTTTATATTAATAGGATGATTGTCTGTAAGTTGATGTTCTTGATGTTTCAAGGGGAATAATGACAAATCAGCATGAGTAGCCGTGTTGGACTGCACAGTTACCTAGGGAAAAAAAACCTTACACTTTCATATTAGTCCTAATCTATGGTAATTGAGGTTTACTTATCCCTGGCCTTGAGCTCCCACTGTTTTTCTTGCACTGGATCTAATTAATGATCATTCAGGGAAGAAGGTGAGTTGGTACAGCTCACAGATCTGACAGAAATCCACAGATAAAATTAATAGTTTTCTACCAAATCTACAGATAACACCAGATTCTCCTCAAAGGCATGTGACGAGCAGAATTAGTGCAAAGGGCAGGGATCCATGACTGGAGCATTATAATGTCTGCTCAGTGTTGTCCTCAATTAAGAGTAAACACTAAACCAGTAAACTAGTTCTGGGAGAGGGTCTGCAATCAGGAACCAAAGAGCAGAACTTGTGACAGCCTCACAAAAGCCTCTGTATTTCTAAGGAGATAGAGCTAATACAGCTGCATCTGAAAAAAAATACTCTATTAGGGACAAAACGCCACAATAGTGACAAAATCCAAAAGGGCTTTTTCATCACACTGATAAAGCAGTGTTACATAGCAAAATGAAAGAAATATACACTTTATCTCAGTCTAGCTTCTCTGAAATCCTTACGTGTGCTGCAGTCTATCTGCATATGGATGTCTCAAAGAAAGGGTCCAGAGCAGAAACTAGATAGTAAATGGATAATACACTAGACTCCAATTATACTCCAATTATGTCAGTGTTAAAATTGTTTATGTTAGAATCAAATACGATGTAACCTTTCCATTTTAACTTCACAGTGAGTTGATAAGATTTTAAAATTACAGTGGTTGCATATGAAAGTTTGCATTGAAAAAAAAAAAAATCAATGTTTTTGTCAACCAAACAGGAGAAGAGTAGAATTAATCTGGCCTTGAGTTTTATAATTTAAAAAGATTCTGTAACTCATATGCTTGTAATTTCTGGCCTCCTGATTTCACCCAGGAACATCAGGCATGGAGAGACTAATTTTAACTCAAGTTTCCAAAGAGAGTCTGTGAAAGGCACCTACAGATGCTGCTCCATTTTCCAGACAGTCTTAGTTTGGTCAGGTGAGAAATCCAAGTCCGTGACTGGTATTGGCAGTCACAAGCTTTTTAGAGTAGAAGCCAACATTCAGTTTCCACAGAAAAGTGCACTGAGGGGGAACGTGGCTTTTTTTTTTTTCAGAAGTAATCTACTTGTATCAAAATTTATTGAATGGACTACAGTCAAAGAGAAGGTACCTGACTAGTAAATTACTAGGAAAAGACAAATATGCTAAGTGCCCTGCAATTAAAAAACAAATCAATCAACTTCTAATTGGCGTACTAATTAGTTGAAAGCCAGATACAATATTTTGACCATGCTGTATTCATTTAACTATTACATTAACAATCAATGACTGTAGCCCCAAAACCAGAACCTTCTCTACTAAAGAGACTGCAAAATAGTTTCTTAAGCAGAACTTTTCACTGATTTAAATGTTCCAGAATAGATGGAACAAAGTAAACCCAGCATTTTAAAGAATCCTACATATAGCCTGTGCCCTGCAGTGAAACTGACTTTTTTTAAAATAACATTAACTAAAAATAGTTTACCCTCTGCTATTGCAGAACTTAGCTGAACTACACTAACAGAGAACCATACCCTTACTCAAGGACAACATGCACTGACCCAAAAAGCCACAACACGCAGATCTCAGTAAAAGCAGAGTGACATCAGAGTAATTTCCTATAGTTCACATGGGCACATCTGTGATTGGACTTCTATAACCGAGATCTGACTCTGATGTACTGACATTCATGGCAACTTCTCACTGTCTGCCGTGTAATCCACTGGAGCATGGGACATGCTTTATGACTTCAGTTACAGAATCAATTGGTTTTCTTGATGCATGTCACACATTTGTCCTCATAAAGCATTAATAAGTGTCATAGGAAGAGAAATAGCTCCCAGAACACCAGTGAAGCCTAAGAGGAGCTGAAAGCAGTATTAACTAAAACACTGAGGCAGTTAAAACTCTAGTAGGTCTCTTATTTCAAGAAATTGCTGTATCCAGTAGTTTTACCTTGAAGTTTGCCACCAGTGGTTAAAAATGTTTTGGTGATATCATACAGGCTGCAGTAGTCTCTAGACCATCTGTAGTTAGAAATTTTCAAATCAGCAGTGATCTGAAGACACCTGATTTCTATTAAATCATATGGTTTTGGGAGGCTGTGTCTATACAGGTAGCAAAGACAACAGAAGCATGTTACAAAAACTATTTCAACTGTTCATGTTTTTTAATATCCTAGATCACATTAAGGAACACTTCATGTCTATGATAATACAATGAACAAACTGGGTGAGTACTTTCTTTTCAGGTACTCAAGACTTTCTCAGCTCTGCACGTCTCACCATTTTTTCCTGCTGGAACCTTCACTTTGGAAAATATGTTGTACTGGCACGTAAAACCTGCTGCCAGCATAGCCACTCTCTGTGAAGCATTAAAAAAAAAAAAAAGGGTCTTGCATAAGCTCCAGCAGGTTAGCAGCTTGTCAGAGTATCAGTTGAAACAGCAGGTTCCAAGTCATTAAATCTCAGTTTATGTTATACTCCAGAGATTTCTGAAGTAGCACAACAGTGTGCATTACTGTGTAAGCAAAATACGAAAGACAGATGTTGAACTGACCTCTTCTCATTGCAATGTAGTCCACTATACTAACAGTTGCACTAAAGATGTTTCTAAACATGTATGGTGAACTCCATAATAATAAAAATGAAAAGTGAGTTCATAAAAATAATATCACCAGATTCATATTGCAAAACAACCATAAATTTCTTGGTGGGAAAATGATCTTGGGGGTCAATTAATAATGACCAAAGTCGCTCTCCAATAAGTCCTAAAGAAGAAAGAAAACAGAAAAAAGACACTGATACTCTAATCCAACATTATTTAAATTATCTGGGAATTCTTAAGTGGAGGAGCTTCAATCTTGAGATAACTCAAGCAACAACAGAAACATGTGCAACTCTGCTGCAATTAGCACAAGCATAATTAATGCAGTTTGAAACTTCTAGTGTCTGCAGGAATTAGAAAAGCCAAAACAGAAAAGCAGTTTAATTTTTAATGGTTAGCATTTTAGGGTTGACTGGGCATGCATTTAATGCTGACATTATAAAGTAATTAAATTGGAACTTAAGGAAGAACATGTACTGTCACTTCTAAATGAAATGGGAGGAAAAAATTATGGATAAACAGGTCACATCAACAAATACTGGAGGAATTTATGTAGCTATGATCTTGTTCTACTAGTGACTCCATGCTGAGAATTTCAGATGTCAAAAGCTCACCAACAGCTCAGCAAATACCAAAGAGATTGCTCAGATGACGGGCTCACCCCTGCAGCAATGCTACTCAATGACAAGCAATAAAAAGACATGGCATCAAATCCCCAGAACACAGTGGTAACACAGGGTCTGCATTTGGATACAAACATCCACAACTCTTCAACTCCCTTTCCTCCTTCCCTTCAAAAAATTGAATAAACATCTATCTACTCAGTTCTTCCATCTTCACTGTTGCTTAACAATTTTAGAAAGCTGATAGAAGTTGGTCACAATGACAATTAACTGTATTTTTTCCTAAACTTAAGGAAAAAATTATTTTCAAGAATTGTGTATTTTTCCATCTCTTATGTGGAATAATATTCATTTCAGTTGTGTGCTAATGACCTCATTTGTAACATTATACTTAAGAAACCTGAAGAAACAGTTGGTTTGGGCAATATTGATTAGAACATCCAAGGACAATTAGGCTTTTGGGTTTACCACTTAAAGCAATTATTACTTTGCAAAGAGTCTAATGATTTATTAGTCCTTTTTGTGAACCTTACTATCTTGTCTTCATCTGTGCTATCACTCCACTTAGTCTAGCACAAAATGCATAAGCACTGGAAATGTTTCCCTGGTGGTTAAACAATCAAAAGTCCTAAATTACTGAGGTAACTGAGGTTACTGTGTGTAATTTTAATGTACTGAAGGCAGTAAGGCTCATTATAGGCTTCAAGCTCTATACCCTCTTATTTATACCATACAGGACATTCCACTTCTGTAAAAATATGAGGCAAATTAATTGGCTTTGACAAATTTTGTGATAAAATTCAAACCAAGATATACTTATTCAAACAATATTGGGAGTACTTGCTCAGGGACATTGTATTGTTCCAACACTGTCACTGATGTTTCACCCATCTTTCTGAGCTGGGTATTTTTAAAACACCCCATCATGAGGGGTGTGCCATCTGGCACGTACCATCTGGTATTCCTGGTCTGCAATGGTTGATGATCACTGCCTTAATTAAACACATTTTATCTACCTCACAGGGATGTCAGCAGTAATGGATAGTAGTGGCAATGTAGATCACTTGCACATACAATGCACACAACCTGCCTCGTGAGAACTGCAAGGCATTTGGAGAGTTTTTCTTCCAATTGTCCTGATCTTAGCTTTTCTTTTTCTACCACTTGTCCTGCACCTCACAGTTGTTCTATAGCAATAATTTAAAAATCCCACCAGGACTTTGTATATATTGCATATTCAACCATATTGAAGCATTTTTCACTGCAAAAAACTGCAAGCCTTTGGCAAAATTTCAGTCAATGCTAAAAAAAGAAATCCATATTAGAGCCCTCAAACACAGAGTAACTGTAAAGTATTAACTATTTAAAATGGGCTAATTATTAAATGGAAAGGAAGATTACACACTAAAAAAAAACCAAAAAACCAAACCAGTATCTTCTGAATTGTTTATAGAAGCCTTGAAAGATTTCTTCCCAGGATTTAATAATTTGACTTGAACAGATCATGTATTACCTATTTTAGAATACTTGGACAAATCAGGTCCTCTGTGTAGTGAAAAATGTGAAGGAAAACCCCTTGTACATTTGAAGTGATCCACTTGAGAGGAAAATAGATGTATGTGTATACATATACAGGTGCTAAGAAAAAGATTAAAAGCCACTAGAAATCTACTCTAGTGAAAAGGAAGAAAAGAAATTTATACAAGCCTTGGGGTCAGCTGTCCACAACAACAAAAGCCAAATGATTAAGAAGTCAGTCATCTTGCTGATAATTTCTGATCATCAATTATATGGTCCAAAACTAACACTGATTATTATGGTCTTCAAACTCAAACATAAGCATAGCATTTTTTACTCAGTTACTGTTGATCTTATTGCAAAAGTGAAAAAAAATTTGATTAAAGGAATTGGTTTTTCCAATCCTTTGGGTGTCTTTCTTTGAATTATTTTTCTTTCTTCTTAGCATGCCATGTTTTCTGATTGAAACACAATATGCAATGACTCACCAAACCACATTCAGAGGAGAAATCCTGTGTGGGATGAAAGAAATAAAAGAGCTGCACTGAATAGAGGGGGAAAAAGAATACACAGCAATGGTAATTATGTGAAAGCCCATAAACCATTGTTGAAGATCTTTCTGTTAGCACTGCACCAATACCACTGGCATATCATTTAATAATACTTGAAGGTTTAAACATTTCTGCCTTTTGCATTTTTATTGTCTCTCGGAATTTTTTTCCAAGTCTGCAGCCTTCCAAGTTTGCTGTGTATGTACTTGTAGGTTACAAGTACAAACATACCTGCTGAAAACAGCAGTCTAATCAATTACCTTGCCTAAAAAAGAAAATCTTAAAACATGATCATTCAAACAAACCCAAGGCAAACACTTAACACTGATGAAAGACATTCTTACTTGAATATAAAATGCAAGCATGCAAATAATCCTGGCCAAAATTAAAGCTGTGTTTGTAAACAAGCAAAGATTTTTATTGCATTTTCCCAAAGCTGGATGTGCAAGTTTTTACCGTGGCTAGATATCTGTAAATCTTGTCTTCCTGGCTCTTTGCTACTGCCATTTCAGTTTCAGAGCTAGAAATGGTCATGGGATTTCCAGTGTAAGCACTGTCTGAAAAGCCCACACTAACTTGTGACAAAAAAAAAAAAAAAAAAACCCCAAACCAGACCAAAACAACAAAGTCATAAAAACCCCCAACTTCAATCTTGCCTGTGGGTTCAAAGTAAGTTTAACAGAGGAAATACAGATTTACTAAACGTTTTAAACTGCACTGAATACTCTGGCCAGCTGCCTAATATATTAACTCTCTATTGAACCAAAATATGGACATTTGGGCACATAAGCACAGGTACATATTTTCATTATTTTCATAGATTTTTTCCCTGTACTTTTTTTCAGTTGGTCAAACTTCTTCAAACTAAAATTTGTGTTCACTTAATGCTCCAACAGTTCAGAAGCAGCAAAAGATAACTCATGGTGTAGAATTCAAAAATCATCTGCATGTGGGAAAATCACTGGTTTATGAACTAAACTGGTGAAAGAAAGAATACAGCACTTAATATGCAATAACCATTAGTTGTAGTGAGAAAATGAACAATTTTTAATTGGAAAATATTTTTAAGTATTACTTAATATTTATATATTAAATGCCTGTACATTACACCTTGCACTGTGTACACACACAGAGCCACTGTCATATGAAAATATGCAACTTTCTACAATAATCCAGGACAGCAAGGTACAATTAGTCTTCCAAAATACAGTCACCTTTGTTATCATACAAACACTGTTAATTTATTTTGTTGTATGCATCGTACCACAAATGTAACAGCATAATGAGAAAAAAAAGATAAGTTCTAGGTTAGCCCTGAGGCTGCTCTCTGCTCATAAGCTTTCTTCCTGCCCCTCTCACCTAATTCTTGTTTCCAGGGGCCACTTCCAGCCAGACTACTGGTGTCTTACTTAGCTAAACCCCTCAATTTAAACTTCTCAGACTAGCAGTCTACCCTGGAAGCTCTAGAGCTCTTTCTGAAATTTCTCATGAACTGTCCCCTGCAGCCAGCAGAAGGGCTGAACCAACCAAAAGGCTCCACTGCTACTTAAAGACTGCACACAGATTCATGGATGAACACAGAGTCACAGACTAAGGCTCTTTTTTAAATAACTATGATGAAAGTAATGTCAAGGAATGTTGAATTATTAATGTATGGCTAACCTTTAACTTGCTTTTTTAATTTTTACTTTGATCTAAGCATATTCCTTTCATTAAAGAATAACCAACTCATTTCAATTTGTCCTCTTAATTTCTCAATTTGTTCACTATGGTCTGAATAAACCTAAAGCATCTAATCAGATGATATGACAGCACAATTTCTATAATATTCACTTGCTGTTTAAAAGACAGTCTCCTGGGATCAACTCCAGTGTTCATGTCTTTTTTTTTTTCTGATCTTTTCCTTTTCTGTATCTCCAAAAGAGAGATTTTTCTTGTTTTAGCTGGAGTTGAAACTGGTGGTTCCTTCTGGCTCCCATATCAAAAAGCCTTCACCTCACAGCCAACAATCTAAGCCATCAAGGCCCTGCTGCACACAGAAGCTTCATCAACTGATGCTAACAAAGTTCTCAGAAGAGTATTCTTTAGCTGGCTATTGATGCCAAGCCAACACTAACATCATGAATGATTTTATTTATCTCAGTCTATATCTTTAATATTTGATGTACTGATTGGACAATATAAGCAATAAAGCCTGGTGGGAACAGGGGAAACACAGGAGATACAGAGAAAATTAAAAGCTGGGCAGACAAATGAGAAAGCTGTGGTGAATAGCACAATTTCAAATGCACACATACAGGGCTAGCCATAGCTTAGACCACACTTACCAGCTGACCCTGCAGCATTCCCCTCTGCTGGGAACAGCCATACACAGTCAGCTCCCCGGACACAGCACACGTGAAGCTCTGTTACCACACACACTACCCACAAAGACACCCACTATTTTGGTGCCTTTACACCAATCATTCAAAACCAGATAAATTCTGCTTCCAAAGAAAATTGCAGGATATTTCCCCAGTAACTTCAATATCACCAATAACAATCAGACCTTTCTACCACTGCCCCCTGATGTTTGTACTATCAGCTGCTATTCCTCTTAACATTAGTGGTGAGGAAGAAACTCTTCCCTGCCTTTGGAATACTCTTGACCAATTAATAGTGCTCTTTACAAACTTTCAACAATAGTGCTCTTTACAAACTCTTTACAAATTTTCTCATGTTCAACACAACAGTCTGTACTCTTCCACAGCATTTACCAAAGTACATATATTTACACCATTTGTCATGGAAGACATGTTTTGCGAAAAAGCAGAAATATAGGGGAAATTATTTCATAACAAACAGAATTTTATTGTGTATTTATTTTTATAATTAACAGTAAAGGCATCCAGATAAATCTCTGATAAAACCCTTGTTGTTATTTCTATGCATTTATGGAAAAAAAATTATGATTGGGATACTCTTCAGCATTTGTACCAGCCACAGAGACAGTCAGTTTGCTATACTGTGTATTAATTGATTGGCTTTGTTATTTCAGATGGAGACAAAGCATCAACTTTAATATGTTTCTTTAAACCATTGTCATACAGTACAGAAATACCTATATTATTGAGAACTATATGAGGAAACATTTGTTACATATGACAAACTCATAGTGCTGTTTTAACAATGTAAGAGTGAGTTTCCCCATGAAATAGAGTGCCTTTTACTGTCAAAATTACCATTAACCATTTATAAAAATAGATGTACACTTACTTCCATTTTAGAAAAATAGTAGTTCTATAGCAATTTTGAGAGTTTAACATAGATTAATATTAATTTTTCCTTTGATTCCATTAAAAAAAAAACCAAACAACTTGTATCAAGTGCCTCTGTTTCACTGGAATCAGTTATCTGCAGAGAAGCACATTAGAATGTTGATTTTTCTGAATTTTCCTTAAAAAATACCCTATTATTAATTGTTCAGAATTACTTGCAAAACAGAGAGCACACTACATTACTAGTGAGGATGAAGCTATCTATGCATCATGTGATTTGACATGAATAATTACTATTAGCATGATGAAAACTGCCATTAGGAATCATCACATAGTTATAGTATCTCACTTCATCTTTGCTTCCATTTCTTTAATTTATTTTTTTAAGTTACACTTGAGAATGAACATTAGAAAAGACAAGCCAGGAAGAGAAAGAAATGAACCTAAGGTTAACAAGAGTGATTTATTTTAAGAGTAGAAAAGTGGTGATTGACACAAAGGAAGATATATTGCTTTACTTTATCTCGTAATAGAAGATCAGTGCAAAGAGAGGAGATTTCTGAAGGGGGAACAACTTACATTGTCACAGACTTCTAAAATAAGCCAGTGGTGAAAAAGTAGCAAATTAAGAAACCCCTTTAAAAGCTGTGGCTTTCAACAAAATTACTAAAAAACCCGAATCCCTTCCCCACTTGAAAGAGAAATTCCAGCAGTTTTGCAGCTCAGTGTTCTGATTACACTTTGGCACAGTCATTCACAGTCAGGACAGGCAGTACCTGCCCAGTTACAGCAGGTAGCATGGTGAGGTCTTCTGAGTGTGGAAATTTTAATAATGCAGGTATTTAGATGTTTTGAACAGAATCAAAATGTACATTAACACCACTGCAAGATTGGCTATATATCTTGATTTTTCTTGCATCATAGCCAGCCAGAAAAACACTATTTAACTACTCTCAATTGACAGCCTGTTTCTCTATTGAAGAAAAACATTCCCCTTGTGTAATTTTCACTAAAAATATAAAGAATATACTTATATTAAAAAACTCCACTTCTGTAAACGGACTGGAAAAATAACTTCTAAAATTAAACTTGCTATTTTAGATTTCACGTAGAGTTCCAGTTCCATGTATGCTTAATGACAACCATGAAGTATGGATCAATAAAATATAGTAACTGTCCATCAAAAGTATGAGGATAAACTGAAAAGCTGTGCAGTGAAGCATGGAAAGACCTATCCTTTGTTCTTGAAAGTCACAGAGAAAAATAAGTACTTAAAATCAGTAGAACAAATGGTTGAGGTTACACAAGAGACTGGCAAACCCAAAACTGAATGGTCTTATTTATACTGCTAGGAAGAGATACAAAGATTCATTTAGAGTTAGCCACATATTAGCCTATCACATATTAGAAGGTGGTGAATAAACAAAGTTTAATATAGATAAGAAGAAAGAAGGCTGGCTTCAAAACATGGCCATACTGATTTTTTCATAAAGTACTACTACACTAACTCTTCAAACAGTTCAATTTCAAACAGATCATGGGAGGAATTAGTAAATAAAAGCTTGTCTTTGACTGTGTATGTTTCTTAAGAGTTGATTAAATGAGAAAAAAAGCCAACAAAAAACCCAAACACCAAAACTCCCACACAACAAACCTTGCCAAAATAATCTGTTTATTATCAATGAACTAGTTAACACTTCTCTGCTGAGGGTAGAGATGAGGGGCATAAACCATGGATTAATACATTTTTTGTTCACAAACCAGAGGAAAAGCATGGTTTATATTCTCAAAGCTTACAAATGGGAGGGAAGAAAGACATTAGCTTACCCTAAAATGAGTTTACTGAAAAGCCCCTCATTCCCAAAATCTAAACAATTAATATAAATCCCACTCAGCTAACTTTCTAGTCCTGAATAAATTGAACATATGGCTCTAACCATAACTTCAATTCAGTGAATTTTCTCTTTCTAGCAGTAAAAGAGCATTACATGCTATGAAACACGCTCAGGCCTCAATGCTGCAAAACAGAGCTGGATGGACTCTCTCAGCTTTCCTGATGTCTGCTTACCACCTGCAATCCAAATTACGTCAATGACAAATGACAGAGGAGACCTGGGCTCTTCTGCTCTGTAATATTTGAAGTTCTTTTTCCTAATAGTTTTTCTTTTCCCCCAGACTTTAAAATCTATAGGATAAAAATATGATGATAAAATCTGATGATAAAAATATGACTGAGTACTGCAGCATTAATTGCATTTCATCATGGCTTTTAAACCCTTCAAAGCCGGTTTTTCAGATATTGAGGTAGCAGCCACATTACCTGCTGAAATACTAACTGCCATATTTTATCATGATTTTAGGTAGGCATGAAAGAACAGCATGGGACTCAAGGAAGAGAGCAACAAGAAGTTTAAAAATATAAAAAAATTGTTGCATCTTTTCAGAAAGTATGTTTACCTAATACAGTGACTCTCCTTCCTCTACTGGGTATTAAAACAATGGCATTTGAAGAGCCAGTTAAGTGTGAGCCATGAATCATAAATCAGAAAAGAATTATCTCTGTCCCAGACATCTGCATTTTTGTGAGGGGTTACAGAGCAAAAGAGAAATTCTACTGTCCTTTGGGGGAATCAAAAACTAGAGATGTAACAGATTTAGAAAGATACACCAGAAAAACAGCATGCAATCTGCTTCTTCTAATACACAATACCTCTGTCACTTTTCTACTCTGTCCTTTTCAGAGACATAGATGATGACATTCTTGTTTTGATATTTTTGCTACTCTTTATATGAAATCAAACAGATCAGTTAAATGATACCTTCTAAGAGAGAACCACCAAGAGAATTAAAAAAAAAAATAAAATACCTACATCCCACTTAAATGTCTTCACTGGGAATTGTTTCTAGTGGCAAAGTAGTCTAAAAGTTCACTATATACAATCTTCAATTCTTCTCCCTCTGCCCCAAATGGTCTCTCAGATAAATGCTTTATATGTCCTAAAAAAATCTGCCTTTACAAAACAGGACAATTATAACTGAAAAAGGATGCAATGATGAAAATATTTTAAAAATATATTGAGAAAGTTTCTATGGCAATTCTCTTGGTGACAGCACTGAAATTTCACCTGTGTATTTTGATTTTTATATTAAGTTCATCTCTTTTCTATGTTTACTTTCCATGAATAATCTTGCTCTTTTAATGAATATTCATGAAGTGTGTGGGACTGCAGTTGTCACAAAGCCAATAGGCATTTACCATTCACTTTTAGAAGGTGATATCAGTGAAAACATTCAGCCTGGTATTTTGTTTTTAACAACGGGCAGATGAGAAAGGTAGGTACCCCTAGGTAAGAGTATAAGACATGGATACATTGATGATTGAACTCCTCTCATATGACCCCTCTACACTTTGGTAGCCATTCAGCCTGTGGAGAAGAACAGCAGTCCAGTAAATTCTATATTAATACTAGAAATTATTTGCAAAAGTTTTTTGTAATTACTTTACCTCAGGATTCCCCTTCTCTCCCCTAAGTGGTGGATAAATGCAGTGGAAAAGATGTGTTTACAATATTTTTGTGACTTCATATTAGAAATCTGGTGCTAGCAGTTTTGCATCCCCATAGAGAGACATTCCACTTGAACAAACTAGAGAACCAACTATGTGCAACTTCAACAAATTGCTCACAGGCAAACAGGGAGAGTTAGAATAATATCTGCACATGCTGCAAACTTTCAAATAGCTAAGATACCCCTATTTTCACAGGTTTATGCTCTTAACTGGCTAGTCAATAACTTTTTACACTATGGATAGCATTTTCAACTCAGAGGTTACAGTGCTATGGTGAGATATGAAGTATTCAGGAGAATGAAAATAACTGAAATTGCCCTGCTATACTTTATTTCTTATAATGTATCTTTATTTTAATGTCAAGTGGGGAGAAAGAGAGCAAGACCTAATATAAGGTTTTGTCTGGGTCTTATTTTGTCCCATGCTTTGTAACTTTACCAAATTCCATCTTCACACACCTTTAAAAAAAAAGTAGTCTTTAAGTTTGCCATATTGCACATGCAGCAACAAAAATCATGAACCTAAACAACATATGAATAAGAACTATCAGTATCCAAATATAAATCAAGCATGTATTCCACCTCTTTTCTAAATTGCTCATTTTTCTCTGTGCTAAACAAATTTAAAAGTTGATTTCTTTTCAGTCCTGGACAGGCTTGGGCTGTTTGATCACCATAATTTAGGGGAGATTGAAAGAGACATCCTAATGAGGAACTTTGCAATGGCTGTTTGCCAAGAAATCAATCAAGTGATCTCTTTCAAAGTCTATCACTAACCTCATTAAACTAGTGAGAAATGAAGCTGTGAGTTTCTCAACCTCATTCCCTACAGGCTTTTGACACACTGAAGGGCTGACAGGGAGGAACACTGACTGCATCTGCCCGATTTGCAGACTGGGCACTGGCTCGGGGCAGAGACACTATGGATGTGATAAGGCCACAGAGACAAAAATGGTTATAGGGATCATGCCCCTTTAAAGATTTACTTTCTTTGCATGTAGTTTGCTATGAAAAAATCGAGTGAACTTAAGACAATGTCAGCTTCACCTTTCAGGCTCCTAGTCTTTTATCTGGCTGCCAGTTACTACCATGGTGATTCATCCTAAGGAGTAGCAAACAGCTGTTAGTAGGTGCCCTGAATCAGTACAGCAAGAGGCAAACAGACTGGCATGAGTCTTTCTTTAAAGCACAGGTGCTCTGAAGATAAGAAAGCCCAAAGGAAGTGATAAGAAATAAGTAATGTGTGTGGTGCACTGCACTTGTGTTCTGTTCACCTGGCTGCTGCAAGTAGGCACACATAAAGCTTGCTACTACCTGGCCCATATTCAGTACCATTCCCTGATCACCTCCTGTTCTGTCCCACTGGATCACACAGATATGACTTGTCTTTAAAATGTCACACATGGTGCCACATTTCCAAGAGGAATATTAGAATTCTAATAAGAGCATAAAACTAAAAAACTACAGAAGGAATTGTCAAACAATTGGTATATACAAGTACAGTCCCAAAGACCAACTTTCCTGAACTGTATAGCACCAAATGCCTGCTATAATTACTGCAGCCCTCCAAAGTAAAAGACTTTTCAATACGTATGTTATAAAATATTTGTCCACTCACCAGGTCTTAATCTTCTGGAGAAGTTCCCTAACCCCCAGAGTCTTAATAAATTCAGAGCTAGTGAGATTTGATTAAAGACTTTTAAGCATGAAAAAGGTTCTTTTTTTTGTGTGTGTGATTATAATGTTCATTCAATGTGACATCCACTCACATGCTGAGGTCCAGCACAAGACCTAAGCTCTGCTTAAAATACACTTAATCCCACAGGGATCTCCTTGCATAAATCACACTGTTCTCCACATCTTGCAGCACTAAATAATGACTGAACAATGTTATCAAGAGTTAGAATTAGACATCAATTCACTTAATGGAAGCATCTAAACAGCAGTCAGAGAAATATTACCATATTACCAACATATGGCATATACAATATATCATGAATCATATTGAAGATTCAAAGGTTTCAAGTATATCCTCCCTGAGCAACAAATTCTTGATATACTTCTGAATGTTTTGAATATAAATATAGGCAAGATAGCAAGAATCTGCACGTTTAACTGTGCTGTTATCCAAAGAATATGCTAAATTCACTGTTTCAGAGAAGCACTCTTAAAAAGTAGTTTGATCTTTCAGTAGGAATATTTCCCACTTAGGGAACTATTGCTTTTAGGCTGGAAAACAGGCATTTCCTTAAGATACATTTATAAAAACCACATCTTACCATAAAGAGATACCATATGAGATTCATTAGTGTTAATCCCACACCACGAAATGACACAAATGAAAGTATAATATGACAGATTCATATTTTGCTGTTTAGTTGGTTTACCTAAACATAAACAGGGCATCAGTTCTGACCAGTGCAATTATGATATAATATTTTACAAGTGAAGGACGTAGGCATAAGTTAGTCCCAAAACTCTTCCCTATACAGATAGAAGAGAGATGCCCTTAGGAGAAGGTGAGAATTTCATTTTCTCAGCACATGTACTCCAGGAAACCTCCATGAGAAAAACTACAATTTAAGGCTCAGTCTTAAGCATTAAAAATGTATGGGGATGTGTGTTATAGTCTCTTTCTTATCAGTTATTCAGTAATAATCAGCACAACTTGTTTTCTGGTTCAAAATCAACCTCATGGGACAACTCTGTTCGTATTAATTAGCTTAGCAGTATGATTTTAAAAATCCCTTTCAAATAAAGATGCAATAACCCAAAATTAACAATACAAAAATGTTCTATACATAACTGCAGTTGCAAGAACTTGGATTCAGATATCTTTACCATAGCTGAGGTAGAGGGTCATAGGCCATGTTTTACCTCCCAATGTAACTAGAAACAGAACTCTCATAGATTTCACAGTGCAGAACCCTCTGTTCTTACTGGCATTGCTGTTGCTGTAATGTTTTTTATTCTTATTATTTTATTTGGAGTCATCTTTCAAACTTGAGTCACAGGAAGTTATACAAGTGCACACTGCATGAGAAGAGAAAACTTGATGAAACTGAGGCAAGGTTCAAGAAAAGTAACTACAGAAATATTTACATTAAAACTGGAAGCCCAGCTCCCAAATTTTCCTGAAATCTCTACTGAAGTTTCATTTGACACTAAAGCTGCTCATACTAGAAACATCAGTTTCTCACTGTACAGGTCTCCAAAGATTTGAATACCTAAATGTAACTCGATTTCAGTAGCATTGCTCAGCACCTTTTCATGTATGTGCCTTGCTTGAATTAATTTTCATAAGCTGTTCCTAGTTTGAATTAATTTTCGTAATGCTGTTCCAAGGGATATGAAAGGATTAGACATGCTTAGAAGCATTTCTAAAAATGTTAATTTCCTGGGTTTGGCCTTTCCTTTTTTCTTGTACCACTACTAAGTATGTACCACTATTTCAGGAACAATTTAATGAAAGATTCCTCACCCTCTCACTTGCTCCCTTTTCTCTATCCCATCATGATGGTTAAGGCATCCTCAAGAACCATATGCCAGGCAGATGAACACCTTTGGTCAAAATTGAAAAATGAACCCAGACTTCTCATATCACAATTAATTACCACATCAAGAAAGGAAAACTTGGGTTTTTTGGGACAAAGTTCAGCTTTTCTATCAATCCCAAGAGGGTGAAAAGTGATATCTAACCCCTACCAACAAAGACCTGAACATTTAGAAAGTGATCTGCAGATGCACACTGAGGGCTGCTCCCGGTGTGAGGGCAACGTGGCTTCAATCCAACCTTGATGTACAGACTTATTTTCTCTGGAAACCAGAATGCACATGTATGAGGAGAGGAGATGGAGACCAGTGAGAATTCAGTGTTACAGACTGCACTAGCATTTGGAATGCCATGCAGAGTTCAGGGCTTCAGAAGCCATGAAGTACTGTGAAGTCTCCCAGCAGGTCTCAGATAGACATCTACTGGTGATCTGCTACCCCACTGTAAGGCATTAGTTCACCTGTTGTCTGTTCAAGCAGCTGATGTGCCTCTCATTACCTGAAAGTGCATTTTTGCAACACCCCACATCCCAGTGACTGTCTTCTTTAAGAATAACTCTACAGAAACAAGTAAGGCTGAGCGAGAGATCACAGAATGACACAAAAGTGCTGTGATTATACCAGAGAGCACACCAAGAAGTGCTTTCTTCTAATGAACTACCACTTTTGGCAAGTGCTAAAGCAGAGTATATATCTGTAAAACAGGGCAGGCCTTCCATTGATAGTAGCTGGAAGTGCAGGAGTGGTCAGAAGGGAAGACATGGGCATTACTGGAAAAATGTATGTAGTAGTAATTAAAATAGTAGTGTATAAAAATAGTTAGTAAATCACAGGAAAATACAACTAAACATGTGACAGATTTTCCAAAGAAAAAGTCCTGTCCACTCTAAATATTACATTTCTACTACTGCTGTGCTTGTATTCTTTCAAAATAGTTAATTTGTCTTTGTCCTAAATGCTTATAGATACAGAGGATATTTTGTAAGATTTCAGATTACTTTCTGTCCAACATAAGCTTTATTTCCTAAAATAAGCACAACTAGAGAAACAGGTGGTTTAGGAAACAAATCAGAGCCAGTGCAATTACAGCAAGACTTGACTTGTCTTCAGAATGTAGCCTGGCTGTCTGAAAATCAGATTCTACTTTAAATCCAGGTGGGAAACTGAGAATTAGAATGCTTATCACTAGCATGGTGTTCCTGTGTGTTATTTCATATGGATTTGGACATGCAGCATTAGAATATAACTGGGTGAAAGAATATAAATATATTAGCATCACACCTACCTTTGTTTCACTTTTGCAGTTTCTTGCACCTCCCTAACTTTACTCATGCATATACACTGAAATAAAAAGGGACTATTACTGTGATTGTGGTTAAGCAGATGCTAACATGACTTGCAAAACCGGAGCCTTGAAAAGCAAATGGTTTCAAATTGAAAGGGGTAAACCCAGTCACCTCTGATTTTGTTCTCCTCCCCCAGTTTCTTTAAATTTTCTTCATTTTCACAATCTCCTTTTACAACAGCACCACCCATGCTGCATGCCAGCACTACAGCCTTTTTTGTTATTTACTTTTGCAAACCTACTGATTAAAATAAGGGCTGAACTTAATATTACATGTAGGGAGTCACAGTTGAACGTGTTTAATTTCTGTAATGGTGAAAACAGCTGTTACACATGGCTAGCAGTGTGTATGTCTGAGCAGTCATATCTTCATTTTACAAAGAGTATACAACCCTGTGCAACACAGCTATTCACCTTTACGAAGGACTGTGAAAAGAAGCCAAGTACCTTGTGGCCTCTCAACGCCCTGCTGCCATAACATGTCTCATTGGAAGTCTGTAGGTAGGACTGTTATGAGCTTCAGTGATCAAGCTGGACAAGCAGCCCATTCTGAACATGTCATCCTTTGCCCTGCACAAACCTCCAGTCCCACTGGCAGCCAGTGACCTCTCACCATCAATACCAAGCATAGGCAAGCCATCTCTAGATAAACTTATCTGCAAATTGATGACTCTGCTACCTGAACCTTAACAAAAACCCAGCTCTAATCACTTATCCGTAGGTTAGTGATGTTTTCACACCTCAGCCTAAAAAGTTGTTTTCAAGTGGCACATGCCAGCTTCAGGTCCCAGATTAGTGTAATAGCCCCTTTCTGAATTCACACCTTATTCCAGTTCATTTTTATCTGCAATTCAATGTTCATACATTAAATCTGTTCCAGACAGTCTTTCTAGTAATAAAAGTCAGTCTTTACTAGCATTTTTGGAACTGCACCTCACCCTCCAATAGCCTGAATCTCTTCTTCCCTTCACTGCATTCTACCCAGCCACTGAACTCACTGACCTAAGTGCTCGCAGTACCTGCCAGCATCAGTCCCTAGCTTAGCCTAGCAGCACCTTTCCAATCTATGGTTTATTTGGAATTACATCCACATCCCATGCACTGTCTGCACTGCTTTACCTCACTTTATCTGTCAGCACCTTGCACAAATTAAAAGATGAATCTGAGCATTTTAACCTCTGCTGTTGCAGCCTCAAACTTTCCACTAGAATTAGCACTTTTTGACCCACCACCTAAAAGTAGTGTAGACAATTCACAAACTTTTCTAAATTATTTTCTAACTTAAAAGAACAGTGTTTTATTATAGAGGACGGGGGAAATTAAACACTCTTTTACTTTAATTTGGGAGCCAGCATCCTACAGAACACTGACATATTCCTCTGCCACTTCCAAACAGGAACACCATTTCAACCTGCTCTGTTCCACTGCCTTTCTTGAAATCAAATAAAATTATTTTAGTATGTGCTGTCATAGTGCACCTGAAAATAGTGTGTACATTGGCCAGCACTGTGTTAGCTGAAATGCAGTAGAGGTGTCTCACTGCAAAAACTAATTTGAAGACAAGGAAAAATTCTGAAAGCCTTTCCTTGACTTCCTGAAAGATAAAGATAATTGCAACAACACGCATACTGCTCCTAAAGTTAGCAGTCACAAGCTGGCCTGACTTTTGGAACTATCCAATATCTTATCATTGTTCTGAGTGCAAGTGCCTATGCTTATTCATTGTAGTCAGTCCTGGAAATGCACAGGATGAATTTTCTTCCTGGTAAATTCCACATCCTCTTTTCCAGTATCCTTAGGATATAGACGTGTACACTGACATGTACTGTCACTACTTCCATCTGAGAGTGGCTCCTCTTATTGCCACACTAAACTCTAACTCTCAATATACTTGAAGAAGAGGGACAGGCTGAGCCTCTAGTAACCCAAACATGATTAATAATTATGTGGTTTCATCATGGTTCAAGTCTAATTTGAAAAATATCCTAGATTTGGACTTTATAGAACAGGCAAGAATCTTACAAATATAGATGACTACATGGCCACTGGTGAAGTTTTGCTACTATGCCATCTTACAATCTGCCACTTTGGACGCTATAAACTGTATATATTATGACTTTTTAAAGTGTCAAGTATACATTTTCATCCAGAATATGATTTAATTATCTTATCTGGCATGAAAATATCTAGATAGCTACAGAATAAACAAAGCATAATATGAAACCTGAATGAAAGCAAAACTCTCTTGTGGAGTAATGCATGTCTTTTCAGTATGATGGAAAAAAAGGTTGATGTTATGGTGTTTTAAAATCAGAAACACTGACACTGCATTATAAAATATTCTCTCTCTCTTTTAGTACTTTATATTCATATAGTCCTAAGCATTTGGAGAATCTATGTGATTTCTCATCTCCAGGCATCCTTAAGTATGCTTGAGAACTAGAATAAATGCAAACTCAGAAGCCTTCTTGAACCTTAAGACAAAGGCCACTACGAATTCACTAGAAAACTCCATTAAATTCCTCATGCACATTCTCTACTGTCATTTCAGCACATTTATGATAAGAATGGGGAACTGTCTGCTCTGAATTACTCTTCTACCTGCTATCTACTGGCTTGCCTGTCTCTGTTAACAGTGCTTTGGATTTCAGAAGATAATACAGTCTGGAGCGAAACTATCTCAGGTTTAAAAACGTTATTCTCAGATAAGAATTTTAAATATGATATAGAAATACCTGCGTTTAGCTTAAAAATTATTAATGGCATTGGATTTAATGTGCTGATTTAACACATTACAGTGATTTTATAAATTGTTAATCTTCTTTCCAGAACACCTTGTTTCTACTTCATGATAAAAACATTCCCTCTTTCATTTATCTGGATGTGAACACTATGTGAAGATAAATTACACACCACAAGTCTCCACATACCATCACAACCCCCACCTTCTGATACAGAAAGCTCTTTTAGAACTAAATTAACAGAAAGAGCATAACATGTTAATAAAATAAGGCAGGAACTTTGTTTTATGGGATTGTGATGAGCCGTATAATGAACCAGAGGATCCCAAGTTATGCATTCATACTCAACAAGATAATCAAACAATCATTTTCAAAAATGTTTATTATTTAAACATTTTAAAGCACTTACCTGATTTAGGGTCACAAAACCCTAATAAAAATCAGTGTGGTTTAACATGAGTTAATCAGTTAATTTCAAAGGTAATTCTGAACTAAGGAATATAGATAAGCATCCAGTGGGTTCTAAATATCTAACTGTCCATGTTTTCCAACTGTTCATATTTTGTTTCTATGTGGGGCAGAAAAGAAGGGAAAAAGATTAATAGGCCAGTTATACCTCAAAAATGTCACCCTATCTCAGCATAAATAAATTAGCTAAAATAAAAGAATACAACGTGAAATGCAGCAATATATGTGACATTAAAATAGAAAAGCAAATTAATCCCCAGAATGAATTACACACAATCTAGATGTGTACAAAGGATCAGGATGTATGACATGATACTGATATATCACATCACACACGGTGTGGTCTAAGAACTCAGCACAGGTATTAGGGCTTTGACCTTATTCCCTAACATGATTTTTTTTCACGGCCAAGTCAATATAAATCTTGAAGACACAGAAACATAACAGCTAAAGATTATGCAGGTAACCCTCAAACTATATACTCCAGATTTATAGTTTAAAATTTAAAATAACTCAGTCAACCTGATTTGACTGTGCTCCATCATGTGCGTAAGCCCAGAACATCCAACAGATATTTTTGAGTTAAAAATGCTGTCTCTAATGATCTGACACCGATGTTTCATAAGGTTTCTTGGCTGCCAACAATCACATCCATCTGTTATGCTGGCAGCATGCTCAATCACAAGGTGTGTTGGATCTCTTCATTTTAGGCACCACTGCCAGAGAAATACAAAAACCTTTGAACTGAGTGTGAAGGCATTCCAAAAGTACCAGTTAAAAGCTACCTGAACGGGACAACAAACTTCAGGCAGAGGATAAAGAACAGATGAAAGAACTTAATAACAATGGTCATATCTTCGCTTGAAGAAGTGAGCAAACATTGGCAAGACTCACTACTATTCAGCAATCATGCTAAATGATACTTCCCAAGAGACACATGTTGGAAGTAATAGCAGTATCTTCTATTTTTTCCACAGAGCTTAAAGGCCACTTCTCTCTCATAAATGTGCATCTGTAGCATACATATAGTATCAATATACATGCATGCACTAAACATATACATATGTATAGCATACATAAATACTATACACACATATACAATAACAAGATATGCACAAAATATATATATACACATATTTTTTACTGACAAGCCCTCTGTGGTTCATTACAACTACAAGGAGCAAAATCTACTATGCAATAAAATCTGCTTTATTCCTGGGGGAGGGAGATAGTCACTCAATGCTTCTGCATAGCAGAACATATTTTCCTGCAGTTACAAGGGGAAAAAGCCACACAAAACAGTGTGGCTAATCCATTAAGACAAGTTCTGCATGTTCTAGTAAACCACTGCAGCTCCAACCTTGCTTCCTTTTCAAAGGAGACTTAAGAAAAGGTCTTCACTTGGGCAACGTTTTTTCAAGCCATCATTTTCATGCTAGCCACTTTATTGTTTCAGAAGTGTTTAAGCAGGGAAATCTCACTGGAATTTCTGGGTGGGTTTTTTATTTTTGGTTTGGGTTTTGGTTTTTTGGGGGTTTTGGTTTGTTTTTTTTTTTGGTGGGGTTTTTTTTTTGTGGGTTTTTTTGGTGTTTTTTTGGGTTTTTTTTTGTTCTTTTTTCTCTGCAACTATCAAGACATCCTTAAATTAATTATCAACTATAAAATCTGGTATCAGCACACCGAGTAATTTGATGAATGCACTTCCCTTTATTCCACTAAACACATTTGGCCTTGTTACTCCTCAAGACCTCAGTAAAACAGACAATTTCGAAAAATAATTCCTAAATTTTAGTTTCCTTTTTATTTCTTCCACTGCACAGTCTGTCCCCCCTCCCCCCCAACCACTAAATTCATAGGAACAAAGCTAGTATTTTAACACTCACTTACAGATAGCTGGGTGAAATGTGGTGACTGCATATCAGAAGAGCAGAGGAGCAGTGTTCAGAACCCCTGCACTCAGTTGAGGTGTCGCCAGGAGCTGAGCCCTGTGGGAAGAATCCTGCTCTGCCGGCAGCATTTCTCTCTCAGCTGTTTGGCCAGGGGCTGCATCAAGGAGCATCCTCAGTGCCAGCCACACTACAATCTCCGCTGAGAACTGATCTAATTCCGGCAAGAATGGGTTTCATACCTTTCTTAAATGTGACCGGAATAGATGAGGACAGTCACGTCCCTACACGGTCAGTGCCTAAAGTGCCACTCAGTAGTACATAATTGCAAACAGAGCAGCAATGGGATATTCAGATACGAGCTTGGCAAGGAGTAGAAGTTTCTTAGCAATTGAAAGTGCTCCATGGTATCAGATACAGATATTGTTTGACAAAAAAACCTACAATATATAGCATTAGATGTCATAAAGTGGCACTAAAATGTGAGAATGTAAGATAATTCTTTGAGCTTTCAATCAATTACTGCTACTTGGTAATTTCTGCTTATTTCTGCCACAGAATCTTCACACAGGAAGCTCAATGTATGAAAGTCTCAGTTTACTCACCACAGAAGAGCTCTTCAGCTGTAATTCTGCTGGCTTCTTGATCGCTGTCTATGTCAACTTTGAATTATATGGATTCCAGTCTGGAAGAAGGTAAAACAATTCACCTTTTGTAAATACATCCATGAATTTTTAACACAAAAATAGGTATACAGTCTGCAAGTACTTTAAGAAAAGATACATCAAAATTAAATTCAGAACATGACTTCATCACTTTGACTACTGAAGCAGTGTTTTCCAGCAACTAGATTGTTTTACAAATATTTTACATTAACGCCAGTGGGAAATGATGTCAGTGTATGGCTGTACAGTAAGACTCGTAACTCAGAAAACTTAACTATGTTCTTCTGCAGTGTGATAGTGAGCAATGAGGATTGATAGTAACTGAGAGTGACATCCAATTTCCTCAGATTTTAGACCTTTCACCTGTCACATGCTGGAACACCAAGTTCTTTTTTTGTTTTATCTTCTCGAAAATTGTTTTTTCTTCCTTATACATAAAAGAGTAGTCTTCCACAAACATTTACATTAATTTCAATTATCAAGTTGAATTCACATATCAGATTTTTATGATAATGAGAAATGGTAAATATTACATAAACACATAAAATAATACAATAATTTGTAAATGAATATTTTTTCTTTTTATTTTAAGCTGCTTTCACTTGTGGGTCTGTATCTGAATCACAGATTGGCAGCTACATGCAAAGAATTGCATGTGGGAAAACTGACAGAGCTGTTCAACCACCAGTTTCAAGTTTAAGTACAAGCTTTTGGCTTCAGATCTTAAAATAATCAACATTATAGTACAGGTTAAAAGTATTATAACATGCATTAGTAGATTTTTCAAGGCTTTTGTCACAGAAATGGTAAAGAAAGCAGTCTTGGAAGTCAGAGAATTAACATCCGACAATTAATTACTTGCCTGTGTAAAATTTTAGCCTAAAACAGCTGAACAGAATAAAATACCTATATCGCCTCTCCTGGAGTCTTCTACTGACAGAATATTTCATATTTTAACAGTTATGAACTCAGTATTCACCATACAGAGACTTGTAAATATACTTATATTGAGACAAAATATTAAATAACTTTAAAGCCTAGCTCTCTTCTGCATTATATCTGCTTAGCTCCATGGACAATTCATCAATTGATAGTGATCAGTCAGGCTCAAGATGGTCTAGTGTTCAGATGCACAGGTAACACAAGAGTCCAGAGTATGACACAGTGTATATCAGACAAATTACCAAAGCTTGGCATTTTTATAAGGCTCTCATGAAGACAATCACAATGAGATATATCCAGTGTATCAGAAGGGTCCAGACTTCTGCAACACCCATGCCAGATCCAAGTCTCTGTACTCTTTTTGCCTCAAGCACATGGATGCTGCCCATCATTCTAGCAAGCTAGTACAAGGTATGCCTAAGCAAAGAAAGGCCAGAGCAAAAATTATAACTTCTCTGTTATTACATGAACAGCTCATTGAGAAGTAAAAATCTTTCTTTCAGGTTTTCCTTCCAACAGGTCTTTCAAAAGTTACCTGAAGCATTATCAAACACATGAAGTCACATCCACCTTTAGTGTTACTGGTGGAGCTTCTGATAGAGTTCTGGCTCTGAGAGAATGGCATCATTTCAGATCAAAATAAATCAGGAAAGTATTTCTTCCAGTGCTTTTCATACTATATCTCAGGCAAATTACATTCCTTTCAAAAGTAGCACATAGAATGATTTTTCCAGAAAGCAATCAATAAATCTCCCCTCATGCCTCTCTATCTTTCTCTGCTTTCCTGAGAAATAAAGCCACCAGCTGTACTGGCACCTTTGATAGATGACTTCAGTGACTTTTTCTGGATATATTCTCACTCTCTTAAGCATGTAAGTTGCAAAACTGTTATCCTGCAGACCCTACCACTGAGGTAGGTTAAACCATTCAGTAATCCTGGAAAGACACTGACTGACTTCAGTCCTGCCAAGAAAACAAACTGGCCCAGCTGGGAGCGTAAAAAGTCACACCAAATGCTCAGAGAGAGCAAAAAAATGTCACCAAAGCTGAGCAGCATTTTCTCTAAATGAATAATAAAAACTGCATTATTGCTACACAACAAATACAGACGCAACAGTCTCTTCAAGCTTTAGGAGACTACATATATTTTTCTTACTGAATTTACTAATTATATTACGTATTTTTAAAATATTCTATATTCACATCAAATTATTAAAATAAGGCATAGATACAGGTGCAATAATTTCCTCAGCAGTATATCAAATTATATAATTCATCTATTTCTAATCACAAGTAGTGCTAAAGACTTGTAATGACAATATTTTATCACTGGTTATGGTTAATGTAACCTTTTTTTCTAAAGAAAGTATATGTTTAAATTTTTTCCTACTCTTTCGCATAAAATGGCAATGATCTTAATTTAACTTGGAAGTAAAACAAGAGCTAATGCAGCTAGAAGAAAAGCAAGTGTGATTATGTAAGCCTTGCGATGAAACTTCACTGCACATGAAACATTTGAAATGAAAATCAGTCCGTTACACTTGCCTTTTTACTGGGCCTAGAAGCAATACAGTTGTAGCTCATCCACTCAATCACTTCTGATTTCCAGAGCTTTTTTTTTCCAGAGGGATGTTTAAATGAGATACCTAAATGTATTTTATGCCAAACGGTCCAAGTATTAACACAACTGAGTTTGGGTCTTATACCTAAGAATAATTACAGAAATCATTTCATCTGTCATGTGAAGAACCCAGAATAAAATAATCTGCCACAAAGCATTGTGTAATGTCACCATACACATACACATTTTACACAAGGAATATTGCAGTTGTTCACTTTCCCTTTTACAGGGACACAGTCTAAGATTGTAGCTTTCCTTGAGGAATATGTTATCATTAGATTTCCCAATAGGGCCTTCTCCATGGAGAAAGATTTTTCCTGTATCACAGATTAAATCATGCTAATTTCAAACTAGAGGCAGTCACATGAACTTGATTTTTAAAAGCTGAAGAGAGGAAAGAGAGGTGTGGTGGATAGTGTGAGAGGAAGCAGCAATGTAATGCACATTTCCGAAACTGTGCTTGCACATTCTGTGTTTCAGAAGCCCTTGAAATTTGCATTGCTCTATTTATCTCATTGAACATTTCACCTCTACTAATTCCCACTGTCATACCCCCTGTCAGAACATCACCAACAGCACTGGATTTCTGTGTTGTAAGCGGGACTATGGCTCCTCTTTGAACTTAGGCAACTTAGTCTCACTGATCCCTAGAATTAATCCAAAAGTATAAGTATCAAACACCTGTTATATCTTTGTGTCTGACAGACAGTAATTTCTCCAAAAAGAACCAAGAAAGCACAACTAATACAAATACTAATAAAATATCTGACAACAGGGAGAATCATCTTAAGAGTGGCACTTCACTTATGGGAAAATGAAAACATTGTTAGATATCAGAAAACTGTGTGAACAAAGGTTTGGGACCTTCATCCAGGAAAAGACAAAACAGGATTTAGGAAGTGTCAGATTCTGAGGTTTGAAGCAGTCAGGAATGCTGTCACTGCTGGGAAGATGCAGAGTGAGCTACTCCTGCTTGTCATGGATAGACTATTGTACATTCCTAGGAAAGGTGGGGGGGAAACAAGAGAAGAGGAGTGCCCTCTAAAAGTCGTGAGATTTTTAATGTTGCTCTCAGACAGGATGGCTATACTATACAAAACATTGGAAAAATCAGTCCTATTAAAGTATTTCTGAGTAGTTTAAAATTACCCTCTTTTAACCTAGCTTACATAAATAAATTCATCATGCATTTGTGTGTAGACATACATATAGATTACATATTAGATCTCATCTTGCAGCTTGAAAAGCTACCGAGTGAACTACATTCATCAGAAAACCACAGGCTAGCTATTATTCCACAGTCTACTGTTGTATAGCTACTGCAGTTTTATGCAAGCAAAAAAAGTTCAGGAAACCACCTTTTCAATTCTTCAGGAAGAAATACAGCAATTTTCCCCCCTTGCTTTTTATAAAATTCAAAAACTAGACATAGGAAAAGTGACAAATTTAAAAATTTAAAAAAAGGGAAATAGTTTTAAAATAGTCTCCCACATACCAAAGCACATGAGGTACTGCCTTCCACATAATACACTATCCAAAATGGATAAATTATTATTTCTCAGGCATCTAAACATATTTAACCATTAACCTCTTCCTCTACAAAACAATTCCCAAGCAATAACATTTTCAATTTTTTGAAAAGCCATTCCTTCCTTTTCTTAGGAAAGTTGGACTATTACCACTAACAAGCATGCCTTGCTTTAGAGTTGGGATCAAAGGAGTTATAATCTCCTGTTATCTGTTAGTTCAACATCCCTACAATCATGAAAAGATTTCACAAATGCTACAAACTCCACTATATTACACAGAGAAGTGGAAAACCACGAGAATTATGTTGGGGGTAAGGTATAATTATGCATTTATATTCAGGACAACATGGTCCTATGACTACAATGGGAATACCAGTTAACATGTCAGGATATATAATTGGTCNGAAGTATCTACTCAAGTGTATTTCATACTTGAGTATCATTTTCAGGTTGAAAGAGCAGTTATAAACAAGTTGACTAAAGGCTTTCCTTTAACTCCATAGGCAAATTTAATCTCCTCTAACATTAGGCAGCAATCAAGCAGCTTGTCCTCCCTGTCTTTGAAGGTTCCCATTACAGTCAGTGGTGAGATCCACCTGCGGGCAATGACACGTTCTGCTTGTGACAGACACCTCAGACTGCTGGAGTATCACCTAAAGCAACTCAAAACCTCAGAGGCTCTCCTAAGCACTTAGTTCTGACTAGATGCACAGCTGGTAGGAAAAGTAAATTAGGTGATAAAACTTCTACTTTAAATTAATGTGAAGTCCCTGCATGAATGTACTAAAATGAGAACTAGCAAAGCTTTTAAATTCCCTCCTCTTCTATCACTTGTTATTTCAGACTGATAGAGGAGAATAAAAATATTTGAGAATTTTTGCACTTTTATCTCACAGTTCTGTATCAGAGATTCTCTTCTTTCATGGACAGCAGCATAGGAACCCATGTGAAGTGAGCAGCAAGGGCAAAAGTGGCTGTTTTTAAGCAGCGAAGCAATGAGACATTTTGGTGTAGAATATGTAAGAATTTTTAAGAACTGCACAGGTTGCCTTTATGTCTCTTATAAGTATACATAGTTTTACCACACTGTGTGATGATGAGACATCAAAGCATCAATTTTACTCTAGAATGATGACAACTCCAAAGATAGATTGCAAATTTCACTATAAATCAAAAGTGTTCAAAATGTTCTCCAGACTCAAACAGTGATCAAGTTCTGGAACATTACTTCAAGTGTTCACCATCATCAATTTAAAGAAATTCAGCATGCCTGACATTCAAAATGGCCTAAGATACCAACTGCTATACAACAACAGTAGCAGAATGATGCCATAGCAACTTCAGCTACACAAACCTAAAGAAACAGCAGCTCCTGTCCTGTACCCATGCCTCGCATATATTTAATAGGAATTTGCATTAAAATCTCATATATCTTGGCATTGAGGTTAGACTGTATTGTCATTACCCATGTAAGTTCAGCACAATACCCTATAAACCTAGCATACCTACAAATTAATTGTTAATGCCTTTAATACAGGAAAAAGATACAGCTGCTCTTAGAAGTTACCTTTAACTCTTCCTTGGTGAGATACTCTTTTTCCTGGTGCACATTGAATCATTGTTCGTTATGCCTTCCTCACACAAAGCTCTTATTAAAATCTTTACTCTGGTTTTATAGAGAATTTGCAAGATGATAATATGCCCTAGAGAAACCAAGGGTCTGCCTTAAGGTACTTGTTTTCCTTTTTTGCTATAGAACAGTTGCCATTTTATTGTCCTAATACGTTTGTATTCCGTAGACATAGCAAGTACACACCACAGTGATGTTAATATAACACGGCACTAATCAGGAAATGACATTTTGAAAACCTCTGTATTTTTAAATTGCATTCATGTAAAGAAAAAAGTCAACTAAACCCACCTTCCTGCTTAATTGGGTAGTTTAATCCACAGACTTGTCACAGAAGAAACACAACTGTCAGAAACACTCAATGTCCACATCACTGCTAAGATTAAAATCATAGAGAATGTCAGTATTCCTTTGGAAACCAAGGAAGAACCAAGGTAGAATTTCTTTATTGTAACAAAATACTGTAAAATACACATTTAGTGTGAAAATAGAGCATTTAATTTTGTTGGTTACTTTTCTCCTTGTGTTTCTCAAAGCATTTTTCTTACAAAAACAAACAAAAAAAATCTTAAAAAATACAGAGCGGTGATGGTTCATTACACATTTCTTGGCAGAAAAACACACTTTCTTTCCTTCAAGGCCAAGGAACACCTGTTGAGTTTTAGGCCAAGATTTTCTCAATATGGGTGCTTTAGTTTCCAATCACCAGTTGGCAAGATAAAGACCAGAAAGTACCTAAAATTCCCTTTGTGTTTATTTTACATAGATTTAGAAGCTAATAAAATAAAACCCAGAAAAATCTTTATTAGGACATTTTAGAACTCTCGTTGTTCTGAGTTGGAATGAAAGTCCAAAATTGAATTGACAATTTCAGACAAAATTACTGGTACTATTTTTAGCTCCTACTGTTACTGAGTATACAAAAGTCAGGTTACATCAGAAATATTTGATTATTTTTATTTTCAAATGGGAAATCATTTCTACCCTGTTGTTGAGAGCAAAAAATCTAAGTGTTTCTATATGTATGTTGAAGTGCTTTTCAGTAAATTTCAATTGCAAAGATGCAATTAACTGAAATAGCTTTTCCCCCCCAGGTAGATCAGTACTTTAAAAGCACATTTCTACCAAGCTTCATTAATTGATGTTTTGCAGCAGATGATCACATATTAACTGTTGTAGGACTTGCATAGGAAAATATGTTCATAATAGTTGTTCATTAAATTTCAATCTTATTTTCCCCAGTGTAATTTCATTGACTTTTCTCCATGAAAAATTTTGGTCCATAAATGATAACTGTAGTTAGACTTAAATTCTACCTTAACTAGCAAACAGAAAGCTATGTAACATCTAAAAATGAATTATTTTTAATAAATAAATGTGTACAACAGTAGGTCAAAATCAGCTTTCAAATATACTGAGATAAATCCAGAGTAAATAGTAGGCTTCACTAGTCATGCCAGGTTTATTTTTGTGTGAAGTATTTTTGTGAGAGTAAAATTCTTCCCATATATCCAATTCCTCAAGACAAGTTGTTACTACAGCACCCCATATCAAAGCTTTCAAGGCTAAAAATATTAGGAAAGTGTCACAAACAAACCATTTGTGATGGATGAGTTGTCCCTGTATGGCAACCATCCAGAAATAAGACATCTTTCTGTCAAAGGAGCTGAGTTTCCAGGCATTATTTTCCAGGCACTTATTGCTCAAATGCTGAAGACATGAGTTATTTAATGACTAAATCACCAGATTATAACCTAAGTTACACAGGAAGTCGTCCTCAGTTTAATCCAACTGGCAGAGACATTGCTATTTAAACTCAACCAAAGCAACAACTGTCTGTTTCCCACACATTTTAATTTTCCAATATGTTGCAAAATTCTGAATTCAAACCACATTATTGCCTTATAGAATCAATTAAAATAAAGCACAGGGTTGTAATAGCTGACTAATAGACATTGAGGATTCCTGGCATCTTGGAGAAAACCACTAATGCTCACTATGCAATAGCAACCAAGAGAGACACACCACTCAGTAGCAGTCTTTAGAAGTGAACTAACAAGACACTAAAAAGCTTAAAAATTGATTTTTGCCAAAAAAGGGGGGCAACTGTACTTTAGTTTAGTTACAGTTTATTCCATACGGTCAAAATTCGTACAGTTGACAAAACACACCTGTTCCTCAGAATTCTTCAGCAATTTGAGACATACTGCACCATATTCTTTGGAATTATTTTTTTATTACTCCTCAGAAAATCCAGATTTTAATTAAGGAAAAAGCATTTAAAGTTCCTAGCTCAGATACCATGTGCTGCTTTCAAAAAAGGTACTTGCATATGCTAAGCAGAATACTAAAAATAGACCAGAACAATGCGAAGTTTGTTTCAAACTTTCTGAGAAATTACTTTCTGGCAGTCCTGAGGAGAGCTATTAATTGTCAATTCAGTATTGCTTTTGATTTCCTTAGACCAGATTTAGCAATAGAACTGAATGAATCAAGGCACATGGGAAGATATCTGCAACATAAGCCTCCCAGGCTTTTATGTTTAGATCAAAGGGTATTGATTTACAGTTCTGAGGATGAAAACAGTGGTGAAGAAACCCAGGCAGCTTTAAGTAAAGTGCTGAGATCAGTGACGGATCTGATTTTAGCTATGCGTTCCATCAAATAAAACAAGGCCAATGGCCTTATCGTGCCTTCCTCTCCCCAACCTACTTGTAACACTAGCAACTAGGTTAATGCAAACTAAGTAAAATAAAGCTATGCAGACAAAAAACCAAACAACTTCTATATCCCAGCTCAATCACAGAATGAATGCAAGTGAGAAGCTGGAGGACCAGAAGAGAAATAGCAGTAAAAATTGGTGAAAGAAAAGAAAGATCTCCACTGTACAGCATAGTAGGCTCTTATTCAAACCTAAACACAAAACCATAGCTGCCCCAGCAATGATGGGAATAGGCATCCTTCCTTTTAACGATGCAGTCCATAGGCAGGGGGACATACAGTACTAAAAGTTTTGCAGTTCACATCTATGCTTGTTTTTGTTTCAGGGTGAATAGATATTTCTTTCAAGCTTCTAGCCATTTTTAGTGTTGGCATTTGTCATGTAAAAGGTGGGAGTTCAGATTTTTGCCTGTCAGTACCCTCAGGAAAACTGAAACCCTGGTGTCCCACAGACTGTTGGTGTCTCATAATGAGACCCTTCATCAACAGGTTCACAAGATCAAGGGTACTTCGACCACCCTTTTAGGGGGGTTTCAGCAGAGCAAAGACCCCTCAGTACATCCTGCCAAGGCGTTACCCGGGGTCAGAAACTGCAAGGATTCACTTTAACAGTTTACAGAATAACACTTTTTATTAATACAAATTGTGACAGATTAATAAGGTTTGAAGGTTGTTGGTGACAGTGTCTACTGCAAAAATATGTTTTAATGCAATCTACTCATAGGTATATTAAGCAAGCACAAGCTCTGATATGAGCAATTTACTAATATGCTATAGGGCAAGCACAAACAAAAGCTCTAGTCTTAAGAGCAGCATTTAACATGCATAGAGTATATTTCTCACCCCAAGTGTCCCTCTGCCAGGGGAGAATATGTACTCAGCCCATGGACTGATCCCAGCAGTTCCACTGGAGGTCTTCTCCCACTTTCTCCCAATCCCCAACTTACTTTTACACTATTTCCTTTATGTTTGGGTGGAGTTTGAGTGCCTCGATAGCTAGCTAAGGGTGAAATACACCACTGTCATAGAGACCAAAACACTGCTCTACAGAGATAACATACGCAGAGGCAGGATATCTGAATTCCCCCTTAAAACCCAGGGCAGCAGTGCTGCTTTAGTCATTTAGATCCATGACAGAGTTACTGGGTCACATGGCAGGGTTTCATATGGTCTCCCCAGACAGCTCCCTCTGCACTACATTTTTTCCTATATATAAAAGCAATCTTCTTCACTGAGTCATACTGTTTCTTGCCCCCTCTACATCCAACAAGCCTAAAGACTTTTTACCCGCCAACCTTTCATCTCAAGGTAAAATCACTCCGCACATATCCTGGGATAGGAGATAAAAAAATACAGAAAGCAATCCTAAGAAATAAAAATATCACAGAAAATGTATTAAATGTATTGTAACATCCAAGTCTTTAAAATTACATGGTTCCCTATCCTACTTGAAATATTTCAGGAAATTAAAAAGAAAGCATGATAGCTCATGGATAGGGCTCAGGAGCCTCCAATTTCAATCCCTCTTCTGTCACTGAATTTCCCTCAGCCTCTTTTTTGCTTCAGAATGAATGCACAGGCTTAAACTGGGACTGCTTACAAGTACATTAGCAGAAGAGGAAGGTATAAAAAATAAGAGCAATGTACAGAGGAAAGGGATCTCAATAAACAAATCAATTTTCTCTCACAATATTGTAGTGACAGCAACTATCCAAAAATATTTAGTGTGTTGCTTTGTAAGAATGAATTACCACACTCTGAATTTTTTAAATATTTAATTTAATCATTTAGAGTTATCTGAACATCACTCTGCAGGACAGACTTCACAGTAAAGTAGAGCCCAGTCTGATTCATGTGCAGATATGGGAAATGGAATTAATACCCTTTGGCAGGCAGGAGAGAGTGGACAGAAAAAGTGCAATCAATAAAAAAGAGGACCTTTTTTGTTACAAACATGACATCTTAAGTAAATGTTACACGCTTTTTTTCATTTATATGCTATTTTTCCTAATGTGGAAGATAATGGTACTGGGTTAGGAAAAAAAAATTAATTAACCCAATCGATTGTTTCTCTAAGCACTTGAGTAGTACAAGTGATATAAACTCAGCAAAATTGGTATAGAAAAGGATTTTGTTTTATCTTTATCCATCAATTCCAATAAATTTTACAGCCATTTTTGTAAATACAGTTACATTGACCAATTTTTTCATGGCACAGTTTCTCTCTTTAAAAATCAGAAATAAGAAATGTGAAGTGTTTCCATAAATTCCAAGACTGTCCAAAGCAGGAAGTGAGAAATGGGATTGATCAATGTTTTTAATCAGAGCCTGTCACGGTGCATTGTTGCACTTGTTGCAACAAATGTTAAAGCAGGCTTTGTTGCAATTTTATCATGTCAACATTATGGATTACACTTTTTTTTTTTTTAAATATTAGACACATAAAATGACACTTATGATATCAAGCACAATCTATTTCTCTTTGGAAAACAACCACTGTCCAGAAAGGGACAATTGAAGAGAAACTTGCTTTGACTACTGAGGCATGATTGAAGCTCAGAGAGATGAAGAGCTGATAAAAATTAATATACTTTATATATTGCAATTTTATTACAAGAATAATCTAATTCTTAAATGTACTTATTTATTTCACCTACTTAGGTCAATAAATAGGAAGTTTAAGTTCAGCATGATTAACAAGAAAAAACAAATTTCTATAAAAGTACAATCACAATCCACATTGTCTTACAGCCACTGAGTTTATAACTATTTTCTAATTTAGAATTTGTACAAAGAAACACCAAAGATTGGAAGATGCTATAGAAAATACTTTTTCAAAGACATACAGAATACTAAACATTTCATGGCAGTATAATAATAGGACTCATAAAATATTTAAATACACTAGTATCTATTGTAGAACAACATCCATAAATAGGATTGACATTAAAGTGACAAAGGAAAACATAAAGCAAAGTAATTCATGCAAACACTTGAATATGAGTTTGAAATACTGTATTTGCTTAAAATACTATCTTTGCAAATTGTATTGACACATGCAGAGGGAGGAAAAATTAACTCTGGAACAGGACAAAATCAGACACAGGTCAGAGACTATTAAATCACAAATAGTATTTTAATGACACTTTATCCAGTGTCTACCAGAAAAACTAGTCATCCCACATGAAACTGTTTGACAAACGTAGCTTCCTGAGTAGAGCAGAATGCAATGCAAAGGCCTTCTGAAACAGCTCACTGAAGGCATTCAAATAAGAACAGTCTACTGTTACCTTAGAGACCGAAATATTATAGTTTGCAACTATATTTCACCAATAACCATTTAAAAGACTAGAACCTATGTTCATAGTACTTGTTAATGCAATAGGTCTCATTTTATACAGCAACACAACCTCATCAAAATAGACCCCAAAATACTAGCAAATTAGTTGGCCCATACAGCCTTCACAGACGTATTTTAGATGTCAATCATCACTACGCATTTGTAAAAACAGCTTGTAGGAAAGCTCCCACAAAGACTGCCATACTACACAAATCACATTAAATAATTTCTTGTTTAAGCTACAAATCTAATGCTTAAATTACCTATAAACCATTAGCCTGAATAATCTCAGGGGAATGTAATTACATATACAAAGTCTTTCATCTCAATTAGACTGAATATAGAAACAGTAAGTAGTGAATAATTTTCCATAAACAAAAATCTGCTACCATTAAAGAGATCAAGATTTGTTACTGTTACACATTGGGGCAAAGAAATAATTACAAAACCAAGATTCATCTAATCAGGATTCAGCAGCATTCAGACTCTGAATGTTTAACTCATAATGGATCTGCAGGACAACCACAGTAATGGACTCTGAAAAGGATCTGAATGTCTCCATAAATCATAAACTGGTCCAGATTTCGCTAAAGCAAATTTAAGTAGTTAAGCACATCTTCTGAGAAGAGGAGCAAGCTGTCATCTGACTTCAGGGCTGCACAGGCATACAGCCACTTCCTCATCACACAGCCCTCATTCTTACTGATAAACCCACTCCTGATTTTAACCATGTAACATCCCACTGGAGCTGTAAAAGAATACTGAGCTACCTTCATTGCAAATATAATGAAACTGCTTTCCAGAACAATCTCATATGTGCTGCAAAGTGAGACTGAAATAAAAATCAGAAGATCATTCTCTTTTTAATGGCAAATCAATCAAGTTTTCTGAATAAATATTTCAGTACAAGCAGTGCTTAACTCACTTATAGGTAGAAACACGGAGGTTCTCTACATGAATGTGCATTTTATAGAGGGGTCAGTAAAACTTTAAAACAAGGAGTTAGCATTGCCTTGAAAAAATATTTAACATTATATACTCTTCCTATTTTTACAGTAAAAAGGCAAGAATCATCAACTCGAGATGCTGCAATGTTATTTGTATTAACATACTCCCAATGAAGTAGAAAAATTACTACCAATAATAAGAAAGGGAGGTGCTAATGTATGAATGATGTTAATTAAACACAGTATGAATGTGCTGTGAGACCCAGTTACAAGGAAGAATAACAGTAATCAACATAATTTCTCTACATTTGCACTCTTCTATTGGAAAATGTCCTCCCCATTTGCTAACCCACACTTCTACTCTATGGTTATGACACTCTCATCCAGCAGCTTGTTTGTAGAAGACAAAAAGCATTTGTAATGAAGAAGCATCTGCAATTTGGGTTTCCCTTAATTATAGCCACAGAATGACAAGAAGTTGTCTACGAAATACATGAAAAGCAGTTTTCTCTCTTCATCCCAAAATGACTTTTAGCCTTTCTATTACCTTGTATCAAGTCTGACTAGATGGAAGCTAATGATTCATGATAAAACAGTGAAGCCCAAATAACAGATTTTTCAAACTTGGGAAAACTTTAGTATGAGCCGCTGTCCCCTGAACTCTTTAGATCATCTCTAGTTATACTCTCCCAATAAAACTGCACAGTTAGACCACAATTTCATGAGAGAACTAAAGTATGTGTTTAAGGCATTTCTCAGTCAATGCTCATACTCAATCACACTGATTTCAGAGGGACTCCAACCAGAATTATAACACTTTACCTTACAATTAATGCTCTGAATGTGTGACTGAGTCTAATGTTTTTCCTCCTTATTCCAGTGTCATCTCAGGCTCTCCCAATTCAATTTTCACACATCAAAGTGATTCTGAACGATAACTAAAGTTTTTGGTCTCCAGATACTCAGTACCAAGTTCGGCTTCAAAGATGGCCAAAAACACCACATGCTCAGTAACAATAAAATAATAAAATGTCTTTGTTTTCTCCCGTAGCTGTTGTCTTATGTGAGCCATCTTCTGTAACTCAGAGTTATCATGTAAAGTGTGAATGCTTTCAGAATTACCAGAAGCATTTGGATGTACTTAATTGGTGTTTCCCCAAGTGCTTTCCTATTTCAGGAAATGGCTCAGACCTTTGGAAGGAAATTCAGCAAAACCCTAAAACTAGACAAAAACAAATTCAATTGTATTCATATATACATTACCTTTCAGTAGCTCAACAACATATCCTATATTTAATTAAAATATCATCAATGACTCTACTGACTGCTCTCTATTCTCAAAGTTTACTTTTCATCTGCATTTTAAAGCAGGATTGTTTTCTCCCCATAACTGCAATTCCAGGCTCAAGACTGCAGTAAGTCAGGTAATGTTTTCTCTTTCATGCCCTTTACAAAAAAACACCCCACCCTCTTTCTATTGTCTGTGCATTACAACCCTTAGGCAAGAGTATTCGCAAGTTGACAGATAAAATTTCCTTGAGTGTCTTTCAACAGTTTGGTATGTTTTTTCCATTACTGTAGCTAAAATCATGGCTTTGTGGGAAAAAAATGTTATTAGTTCCAACAATTAATATCTCTGTATGACCATTTGCTTCTAGCAATCATTTGTATTTGTATTTGATTCAATAAATATAAGATTTAATTTTTGTACTACATAGAAAGTGGCAGCGATTTGATTTTTGGTATTATGTGATGCACATATTTCTACTCCATTGCAGGTTTCAAAATTATTAACAAATATAACTTGGTAAGATGCATGGCATGGGGATACAAAACTATCACAAGCGTTGCTGGAATGTCACATTCATTTTCCATCCTGTAGTGAGTGAGCTTTAAAGAATCTTCAATCTATTTTGCTCAGAAAATATTAAAAAGAGAAAAATTGCTCTCTATGAAATGTTTGAGCTTGAATGTGAAGTAAATGTATATCAACCGTAGCATTACTTTTTCCAAAATTAAGCTTCTAGCAATCAAAACTGAAGCTTTTTAAGTATCACTATGAAGTAAGATACTTCATGTACATAGGACATATCTGATGTCATAAAACAGCCTGGATTTGAATAATTTTTGCAGTTTTGTATCTCCAAAAGGGAACTGGTGACTGCTTCAATTTCTTGAGGCTGGTTCACTGCCAGGAGAATTTGTAACACACAGTCCAGGAAAATGAGTTAGGTTCCCAAGTTAAAAGAATGACCTTCCTTAGATTCGATACTTTCTCAAAGGAAAACATTATCTCCCCCAAAAGACTGTGAGCAGTAGCCTCATATAAAATGTTCTGACTCTTACTCTGGAAAAGACTATTTGTCTCAATCAGCGCTCATGAAAAGCACCGTATGAGGTGTTCTGATTGCATTTTGAGGCATAAAGACTACCAAGCTTTTCTGGTGTAGTAATCCTTGCACCCATTTCACAGAGCATGGCAGATTTTGCAAAAGCTTTATGTTACAAATTTCTTCATTAAAAACAAACAAAACACACCGAGCAAAAAAAGAAACATGAAATTCCTAGATGGTCAAAATCTCCAACTGAAAAAAAAAAATTAAAAAAGAAAAATCTAAATAGAAAAATATAAATACTGATAGATCTCCATAAAGAAAGCCATAATTTTATACTACATAAAGACCTTCTGACTTTTCATATAACGGTCTTGAAACAGGAATAAATAGAAATAAAAAGATATTATTCTTACTGATCCTGTATTAGTTTGGATTAATTTGGTTCAGGAAAATGCAATTCATTAGCATCCATGTGGCATCTTTCAATCTAACACTCTCTTAAAGACAACCAAAGTACCCCAAACTTTCTTCTCAGTGACTGCTAGTTAGAGATTTCCTTTCAAATGTGCCTGAGGGCAAGGGGCTGATCAAGTAATTCAGTGATGCTGAGAGCTGCCCACACACAGAGCCATTTTTTTATGGTTTTTATCATGAGATCTGGAACACAAAGACCATGAAAATTTATTAAATCCAACAAAGAAGGTATTGAAGAACTAGATGTACAAGCTAAAGTTACAGTGAAAGCTTCTAGTAGGAAAAATTAATTACTTTGTAAAAGTCTCACTGAACCTATTCTAGAATAATTTCAGTATGATAACTTTACATATGCATAAATTCAAAAAAATGCAATCTGCAATAAAGAGATTGGAAAAATTGAATCGCTTTTCCTTATCGGTGTCTCGCAGTGTGTTCTACATGAACTTGATGAAGTCCATGCTGCAGGGTGTGTCTGCCCTATGGAAATGACTGCAGGTGTGAAACAATGGTTTCAAATATTCAGTGATTGTACAGGTTGTTTCTTTAAGCAAATTACAGCAAAACCCCAGAAAATATATGCCAGATCAGCAACTACATTTTTTTAAAATTTAATTTCCTATCCATCATCCCACAATTCCATCAAGTATCGTCTCCCAATTTTGTCTTTTCTTCCCAAAACTCCAAACCCATAATTTTCAAGGACTTTGCTAAATCAAGTGACATTCGTAACTGCCTAACACAAGAAAGATGAAGAACATGCCAGTCAATAACAACACAAAAAGCCCCAAAACCACAAAAAGACTCTGCAAAAAGCCCCATTTCAATTTCTGATACTTAAAGAATCGTGTCAACCTTTCTCTGAAAACAGAGTGCCAAATAATACAGAATTGAGTTATTACAAAAATAAATAATGTTCTACTTTTTAAAGTATCATAAGAGAAAGCATTATGAATGGCCTCCATTAAAGCTTAGTAAATAATCCGCAAAGAAAAATTGATCTCATCTACTTTTCAGCTTTTAAAAACATTGAACTCACCACTGAGTGATTTTAGTATTCTCACTGATGATTATTGTTGAAAATTGTAATTGTTGTAATCCTGAATTTTTCAGAAGCATCTGAAAAATTGATGCCACGTTACTTAGTCTGAATTAGTCAGAGAAACCCTACAGAATTCCACAAATATGGAAAGCAAATACATTCATCACTAATACTTTAAAATTTGCATTGAAGTTTCATTGTTTACAAACGATTGTGCTCATTTCTTTGGAATTCAATTTCCATTGGTATTTGTGCAAGCAAAACTCATCTGTTCAAAGATTTGTGCAATGCCCCTCATGACACTGTTAATGCCTTCCTGTGCTGACTGTGGAACCATCTCTCCCTACATTCTGGCTCTCCATACTGCAGACTGGCAATGAAGAGCATTAGAATTAACCAGGTGCACTCATTTTCTTATCGCTGATGATAAAATGGGGCTTAAACAAGTTGTCATCCAATGACCCTCCTGTAATTTTTTCTCTTTCCAACTGGTATTTGGGGAAAGAGAATCCAGCCTTTACTGATAAGTCTAGAACTTTATCCTGTGGGTCAAAGAGTGATTTGACAAAAATTTTAATTTTCTTTTTACGTTTCCTTTTTAGATACAGAGAGGTACAAAACTAGCTCTGACAAAATCTATATTAATTTTGAGCTCTCTTTTAAAAGGACAAATCTTCTTTCATTCTCTCCTAAGAGCTCCAGTCTATTGAATTACAGAGCTACACTTTTATGAAAGAAACAATTCCCTAACTTTAATGCTATTACCCCACAAAAAATAATAATAAAAAAAATAATAATTTTTTTAAAAATCACAGTACACAGAACCACAACTTGTACACTGTCATATCGCACTGGGAAAACAAACACTTCAGATTGTAAATAGAGGTTAATTGAGCATCCAAATCTTTTGTAAATTTCCTAGTAAGGTTTCCCCACTCTCTTCAAATTACAAGTTGCCATTTACTTACTAGGCCCAAGAGAAGATGCAGCTATGAATTGTGCACATTAAACCATTTCAGAAAGGTAGGATTCATATTTCATTATACTTTCCTATCAACTTGGTTTCTATACTTTATCACATATGAATCACTGCAAGATTAAAGTCAATTTATCACTATTGTACCAGCTATAAATTACTAAACAATGAGAAGTCTATCATATGTAATATAGGAAAAAAAACCTTTCTAATTTACTATGGGTTCCTTGTAGAATTCCTCTCATAATTTGTTTTAATGAGAAGTTCTTTGAAATAATAATTAAAAAAGCAATTTTTTTTTTATTAATTACTATCGTACATTAAAATGAAGATCTAGGAAATTGAAGACAGAAGCTATAAAAGGTTCAGACTTAAATGAAAAACTCATATAATTCTGATGTCCTAAATAGTATCAATTTCACAGAAAGTTACTACTTGAATTTATTTCATAACTAATTTGCATGTCAGCCTACCTGTTTCCCCAGCTCACTTGAAATACCCACAGCCTCACAGCATACATGCAAGAGCCATGACTCTTTGTTATCTGGTGACCAATTACCTGTAATTATTAAATTTCTGCTGCCTACACTGGACTTGGAAGACTCTCCAGGTGTTGAAAAGAAATGTGTGGGGAGTAGTAGACAAGCAGCAATAATAAGGGGTTTTCATGGGCTCCTATCAGAATCAAAAGCATAGGGTTTTATTTTGGACAGTATTTGAAAAGAGGAACAGGAACTATGGCCAAAATGTATGTAACGCAAATTCTACATTCAAACATTCCATATGAAGACTTAACTAATTTTTTTCATTCATCCCTTTTTTATTTGCCTTTTAAAAACATTTAGGCAATTGAGTTTTTCTCCTATAGAGGACCACAGAATAGCAATTTCAAAGAACTGTATGTCAATACTCAAGAGAAATTCAATGAAAACTCTCTCTGCATGAAAAATGCTAACATGCTTGAAAAGTTGTAGGACAGAAGCCAAAAGATGAAGGGTTTTACTATTTTAATTAATTAGTTTCATTCTTGCTACTGACCAAGAGTGAACTACATTAGTAGTTACATAGAATATTTTATAATTTTATAATTATAACATATTTTAAAAGCAACAGCCTCAATCTTTATCCAAATATTCAAATAGGAATAAGCTCAAGGAAGATGAAACATAACTGAATTAAGATTGTTTAATGTGATCTTAGATAAATGAAATAATAGTTATTTGCTTTTTAAAAAATTTTTAGAAATACCAAGAAAAATACCAGACCAGACCCTTCTGTGAAGCCAGCAGGAAAGCTCCCAGTGAATGAAGGGGAGGAAAGAGAAGGTCCCTGTCAAAGTAAATATATAGAGAAAGAAAGGAAAAACATGATTTAAAGATTAATTTTACTTAACAGTTACAGCTAGTCTGACTTGAGTATTTTATATGCAGTTTCAGCTCTATGAAAGAGTTGCAGAATAAAACAATAATGACACTGAAGAGTAGCTTTTCAGCTCTGGATTCAAAGACATTCATCAAGGTGCAGATGACAGAAAACTACCTTGGATGTGTAACAGAACAGGAATAATACAAGTAGCAAGAAGGCACTGTAACTGTGCTGTTCTGAACTGTGACTGGCTTTTTACAAAATGAAAGTTACAGTACTCAAATTTCGTTGATGGAAGCACCACTGGAGCCCTTGCACGCTTGATACAAGCAGCAGGGAATAGCCCGTTCAAAGACATAGTTTCTGCACAGTGGGCACTACTCCTGATAAAGCTGTTGTCACTGAACAGTAGCAGCCCAAGAGGACTCTGAGAAATGAAACTGAAGTTTGAACATATGGTATCAAGTTTTAACACAAAGAATCCCACAAACTCCAGGAGGCCATTACCATTGTTCCATAATTGTACTTTAAAGAAGAGGCTTTTGAAAGGCATCAGATAAAAACAAACAGCAGATTAATTCAAAATACATTGGTCTGGCAATGATTCTATGATAAGGTTTACTGGAACTGTGTCTATCTTTTGCTGTTCAGCAAAAGAATGTAAGAGGAGGCTTAGCTCCAAAACTATGATTAACTTCCACGAAACCCAACTGAAGATATTAAATAGCTTGACTGCAAAACAGAAACTTCGATCTTTCTTAGTCAAGACCTGCCAAACCAGCCAAACAAACAAAAGAAACAAACAAAAGTTTCCAAGTTACAGCATCAGCCAAATTAATTATGACTTCTTTGGTTTTTTTAAAGACTATGTTACAACAGTAGATACTCATTTGGTTCACCTGACTGGCACATAAAAACTACAGTAAAATTTTAGACAAACTTGTAGCAATGAAAATGTTGTATGCTAAGCCATGGTTCTAACTAAACTCCCATAGACAGCTGATAATGCCCCTTTATAGAGCAAGAAGTCTAAGAATGGGAATTTGAAGTTGTTCACAAGCTGAAGACAGGAAATAATTGTTTTCCATAAGAAACTGCCAGAAGTCAACTTAGGAAGCATCCAAAGGATGTGGTTCTTGTGACTGCTAACTTACAAAACACCGTGTTACAGGTAAAGGCCAATGGCCAAGGTTATCCCCTGGGAACTTGGGGAATCATGGCCAGACAATTTCTCATTCCAGTCTTTTACATGAATGACAGACTATGAACTTAAACCCACAACCTGAAACAGATCTGATTGCAGAAGTATTTCTTGGACTTGGAAAACAGTTTTACCTTTCTGTTCTCTCTGTTCTTCTAGCAGAATGACCTGAAATACTAAAATAACTTTAATGTTCAAATTGCAAAGCACTAGAATAGTGGTGCCCCACTACTTTGTTCTTCCACTAATTCTGATATATGCCCTTTCAGTCCAAAGCTTGGTTAGAGAAACAGATGGAAGAGATGTATATAGTATATATCTCATAGAAGGAGCCCCATTTCGATTTTTTTTTTTAACTAACACATATTGAAAATGGCATACATTTAATGTGAAATAGTGTATTGACAGGTCCTAGAAATACCTGCAGAACATATCAATATAGCACTTTGAAAAATAAGTCTGGACTTTTTTTCTATAAATAATGAAGGAGTAAAGCTCTCATCAGGTCCTGAATATAAATCACTGCTGCCTGGGGCTACAGTAGCATAAATCTCTTCCTTTTGAAGAGGGGTTTTTCCCATCCCCGTCCCTCCCCCCCTTTTGAGCATATAGATAGGCAGATAGATAGATCACAGAACATATCTTGAAACCATCTTTTTTGTCAATGATAGTGTGTAAGGAACAGGTGTAGTACCTGTAGTAATAGTAATCTTTGCTCACCCAATTTAAGCTGATGAGAGGAGAGCCTTAATTATACAAGCACTGCAGGAAAGGAGGGCAGTGGTCCTCAACTGCAGCATTTTACCTTGGTGCCTACTAAAATCTGTTCGATAACAAGCCAGAAAAAAGGGTGATCTGCATTTCAGTAACAACAGCAGGCAAGAAAGAAGAATACTGGAAATACCAGTAATGCCTTTTTGCATAATGAATAACTTGTTGTATAAGAAATTGGAAGTTTTTGTACTCTTTGGATAGACAAAACATTGAGAAGTCAGTGATTTTTGAAACACTGTATCCTTTTAGGCAATAAAACTGAAACAAATCACTAAAATACAAACTTCGGCAGTATTCTCATTGTCATACCTTATCCTCAGAATTAAAGCAAAACAAAATATGTCATGAGAGAAAGGAATAAAGGTGACTAAACTGTGATACAGGAATGTCCTCAGGCCAACATCCCTTGATTTAGAAGAAAGGAGTAGAAAATAAAATTTATTACCTGCCGGGGATTAACCTCACGAGCGGGAATGAACTTGACACATCAATATGATGCATATTCAAATCCAACTTTATTCGAAACTTCTACTGATATATATACCTATTTTACTACCGTACACACGTTTCTATATGCAGAGCAATTGGCTACAGGCCACTGTCCATGGGCCCTTATTCAGACCATGATTGGTTGGCAATTCACTCACTATGTCTTGTTATTGCTAATTGCCTATCTCATTATTTTTACTTTCTCATCCTGAGCTTATCATGGTTCCCTTGGCCTTCTTGGCTTTTCCCAGCCAGTAGCTGCATATCTTGAATAAACACCAGGTGTTATTATCTACACTCTAACTACATTCTGAAACACTGTGTGCACAAAGCAATCCCACAATTACCAGCATTCATTTTACTGGGGATGAACCCAGTGTGAATTTAGAGCAGTCTGACCAAAATTTTACTTGGATACAGCTTACCCTGCATCAAAGAAACACTACCATGGTAAATTTACTGAGCATCTAGTCTTCTGCAGAAAGATAAACTAATAATAAAATTTGACAAGATTACAGAAGCAGTCCTCCAATTCTTCAATTCAATATTAAAAAGTAGAGTCAAACAAGGGGGACATTTGCAAGAAGATGCTTCAATCTAAATGAGACAACTGACCAATGTAGTGATGTTTCTGTTTTGTTTTTCCCTGTTACCACTGCCAGCAATGCCAGTGTAACTCTTTGCACAATATTCCTGCTTGACACTGTCCTGAGTCACTACAAAGATGGTGATTTGTCTTTGAATATCAGAACCTGCATCCCTACATAAAGGAGAAATCTTGGTATCATTCTCATAAGAACATCAAAGCTGTACTCTTGCTCCCTCACTGCATCAGTAGGGAACACTAGGAAAGCCCTGAGAGAAACTCAGCTGTGGATCCTGTCACATTTGTCTAAGGTTCAGCTGGCAGAATGAACCACAGGCATTGTAGGGAACTCGGTGAATTTGTACTGACCATTTCACTTCAGTGCAGATATTTGAAAATTGCAGTAGCCTAAGATCTATGATGTTTATTTCCATTAACTGTGTAGGTGAAAAAACTCTCTGTAAAGCCAAGCAAACCTTACCTTACTTTCTGAATGCATCTGGAAGGCAAAAGTTACTTTACAACCTGCTGGTTATAGAGTAGATTTTAATTATGTGCCCATCATGACACTAGATTTTAAACTTCCTTGATGTATGACTGTCTTTGGACTACAAACTTCAAGCACAAGAAAGCACAAGGGCTTTAACTGTCATGCTATAAAAAGTATTTAATTATGTATAAAAGCCTTTTGTATCTCTTGCTTGGGATAATAAGGAAGTCTAAATTGATCAGGCAGATAGTAAAAGAAATTATGCATAAAAACTTACATGCCTGGGAAAATACCAAAGGGTGGACACTTAAAGGAATCTAGTAATACTAAAATGGATATGTCTCTATCTAAGCACTTGTATTTAGGGATCTACTTCTCACTGAAACAAAGCAATATTTCCCAAAACAATGATACAAGAAAAAAATTGATAAAGACAAATATCCAGTAACTACTGCAGAATAATGCCATGGAAAAATAAACAAGGCAGTAATAGGTCCAAGAATCTTTGTCTGTTTATGTGTCCAGATAAAGCTGTACCAATACCTTTCCAAATATATATAACTAAAAGTTAGACTTTTGTGAACAACTTCTTTCTCTGCAGAATGATGATACTGATGGGAAAAAGGTACCATGCAAATTTTCTTGCAAGTTAGGAAGGAAAAAGAAAATTTATAAAATAAAATATTTCAGGTTGAAAAAATATTTTATTCAAAGTAAGTGACTTTGTTCAAAAAGTGACTTTTTGGAGAAACTATATTATTATTTTCTCTTCTTTCACTCAACCTTTATTTTAGCTAAAGTTTCTCAGCCAATTTTATTAAAAAATCATAATAATGTATGCATTTTTCTGGATAAACATGTTTTACTCAAAATTTTATCTGCTCCTACTGAAAATTCAGTAGGATGTGAGTGACAAAGTGATGTTTTAATTTTTCATTGTCATCCAGGATAATTAAGATGCTCTCCCACCAGGAGTGCATTCAGCTAACAAGCTTTACTGACTTCAAGGACCTTGGCAAGAGTCTGGGTTAATCCTGTGTGCAATAAAAGACCCTACCAAGGATGCTGCACTGTATTTCTTGCAGAATGATACGTATGTCCAGGAATTTAAAAGTGCTGCATAAACATCCATAAATTAAACCTCAATATGTCCCTGCAGTCAGAAATTCAATGCTCCCTCATTTGTAAACTGAGGTACTGCAGAGGCCTATTCCCTTGACATCACTGAAATTTCTGTTGTACAAAAAACCACAACATGAGTCCTCCGTTATAAAAAGTAATGTAATTGATCCAGAAAGTATTTCTAAAATGACAAAGGACACGTAAGAAAACTTAGGTGTGGAAAACTGTGCCTAGCATTCAGCACTGCAAGTAAATTTATATGCCTGATCCACACAGAGATGGGAGTTGTGCTGCAGGGCAGACACAAGGCACGGTAAGGTTGTGCTGGTTTAGGTACAATTCAGTGAATACACATGAACTTTAGAGTCTCCCTGTCATCTTACTCCTTCTGCCTCCCTGGAGTACTGCTTTGTCCAAGTATTTGGAGAGCTGACCTTAACAGAACTTGTGAGCTGAGGCTGTCACATGGATTAGCCACAGAGACAGAAATCCTTTTCTGACAGATCTGAAAAAAAGCTCTTGCTGCTCCTGCACAACATTCCATAATAAATGCGGAATGCAGCTTCCCTACAAGATCACCAGTCTATCTTCCTGCTAACTTTGACCTCTTTATCAAATCCTCTCTTGTACTTCAGCATACTTTCTCCCACACACACCCCTTCCATCGCAACATCAAGTTCAATGACTGTCAGGTATCTGCTTCTACTTACCCCACATCCCTTTGATCCTGAAGTAAAGTCATGCTTAAAATCATGTTGATGCGATTCTAATCAAACTGATAGCAAGAAAGGAGAAAGTTCCAGTCAAAGTCAAACTTCTTTTCATTAAAGGAGCTACTTTTGCAAATACAAAGATTTTTTTTGTCTATAAAGGAAAAAACAAAGCACAGTGGTACATTTCCATTTGGACACATTTTTACTACAAAATAAGCCCCAGTCTGAAGTCACCCAGCTTTCTATCCCTTTTCCTTTATAAAATCAAACAAATTTTTGCTACATTAGTAAGTACTGAAAAATAATTTATTCTCAGGTGGCAAATTGTGAATTAAGATTCAGCCTAAGGCACATTTTTCAAAGCAGAAAGGTAGCCTCTGGAAAATAGGGCATTTATAATAGTCAGATTTTCAGGTACAATAGTGTAAAAGATGATGCTATAGGAATTTCAGAAATAATTCTTTCTATTAATTGGATCTCAAATTTTCAAACTCAACCAAGATGTATGAGGCATACACACATGCTCACAGCACTGAGATACTTGTTATCTGTCATTCTGAATGCTCACAGAGAGAGAATATTAAGGCTTTCTTTAATCAGATTGAAATTATATAAAAGTAGCCCCATGCTACCTGGCTCCTTCCTCCTATTACCATGGTTTATATTATCCTTCCATATTCTCAGGAGAGCTGAACTTTCTATGAAGATTAATGCTACACTCACTTCACTGCACATTAATGTAGAAGACATTATTACTTTGAGCTCCAGGAATTCCCACTGGCAAACAATATTAAATCCATGCATTGTCTCTCCAGGTATCCTGACATGTTGTCTTTAGAGCTGCTGTAAATTCAGCCATGGTTGATGGTAGGACTTCATGCCAGAATTCTGATTAAAGAATTACACAACTTTAAAAAAAAATATATCTATATTTATATATGTAGCTTGGAAGAAAGTACATACTGGTACAAAACTACAATTGTTTCTTCCTATGTCACCACAATGGTTTCTGTGGAAACACTAGGGAAGTTATAAAGATTTATTTTGAAATAGCAATAGTTTTATAGAATTATAATACATTCATTTCTTGACATATTAATGATATTGTTTAAAGTAACGTATTCATCTGTAAAGGTGTGTCTTTAAAAGGACTAATATTCTCAGAGATGTACCTCTACTTTTTTAAGGGAAATATTCTTGAAACTGTCCTAAGGAAAATTTATGGGATAAGAAAAACATATTGCTTATATATTCCCTATGTCTTCTTGCCCAAATAAATAAGGAAACACAGAGAAATCCTGATGTCCTATGGTTCCCTTTTCTTCAGAATTAAGTCAATATAATCTGTGCAAAGACTTAACAAGTTCTCTCCAATTAGAGATTTATTTCAGCACTTACCAAACTTAACTTCCTTTTCAACCCTTATGAAATTTTGGATTAGGAAAGGAAAGTATGTACAAGTTGCTGGACTGTGAAAACTGTACAGAAGCTTTCTTTCTTGGATGCATCCCTAACTGGTACTGTAATAACTACGTGCACAGATTGAAATTATAATTTAAGAGAACACTAGAGGAAGGAGTATGTTCCTGAAGACTGTCTGTAAATCTTTAAAATTCTTGAAAAACAGAATCTTATTGAGCAGTCCATCACCCAGCAAAATGCCTGGCATAAAATCGGTCTCACTCAAGTTGAAGGTACATTTATGGTGTTAAATCCCACAGCTCTGCATATTCCCATGTTAATACCTGAAACAGCAAAGTGAGCAATTATGAAACAGGCCAAGCAGAATCTACAAGCTAAAGGTCCTTTTTAACCTTACATTTAATATTTGCAGTTAGAAGCAAGACTTGAGTTATTTCCTGTTGCTCTATAGCTTTAATATGGGTAGTAACAATTCAATGGTAGTAATATTCTGTTTCCATATTAGGTATTTGTTTTCAGGTCAAAGAGTCAAGGTTCCTTTTCTCAGGATTCCCAATGGAACAGTCAGGCAACATGAAAACACAGGAAAGGGAATGAGACTGAACAAAATAATGCAACTGAGCACTGGCACTCACCACACATATTAAGAGTAACAACCATTTCTTTTTTAAATTTTACATTATTTTAAATAAATACCATGAGGACTTTACTTACTTCAACCCTCTTCTTCAGTAAAGTGCTTTTATCATACTTATATGGTGAAACTCTTTCTGTTACAGGAAACAGAACCCTGCAGATTTCTATGTAGGTTAAACAGTATCAGGTAAAGGAGCCCCTGGGACAAAAAATGACCTATCATGCTTGCCGTATTCATGCCCTCCACCCTGAGATGATCTTCTTATTCCAAGTCATGCCAGTTCAAGCTCTCTGTTTGATGAATGCACTCAACTTGACTAAAGAATTCTGATTTGCAAAAGCTGAGTTTGGATCCTAAAGGCTTCTCATAGGATTCCTGGATTCTAAACTAAATGTCAAATGAGAAGTGTGGCTTATTTTGATAATTTTCACATTTAAGTCAATACAAATGTCACACAAAATGACGAAACTCTCTCCCTCTTCAAACCAACATGGGCCTCTGTGTTCATCATGTCTGAAGGAAAGGACTGCAACTCCTACACATTTCTTTTTTTCCCATTCTTATGCAGTGTTTCAATATTTTTTATGCTGCTCTGATTGTGTTTATCAGAGAACCGGACTTCTTGTGAAACAAATACTTACACTGGATAACTTGTTTCAGGGATAGCACTGCTGTTTCCTCCAAACTCTGCCATTTCCCAGAAAACTAATTGTACCCTATGGCTAAAATATAGCTACTGCCATGTCTTTCTTGAATAACTTGTGTATCAGAAACAATACTTTGTTAAATAATGGCTCACATGCCTGGACAACTCTCAGTACTCAGCTAATGCTAATTGCATTTGCAGCTGACTGAAAGTGTGCCCCGTGGCAGTTCCTTCAGATCAGCAGCCAGCCCTAATGTGTCACTCCAAAGCAATTTGTGTGACTGTGCTCTAATTACTCATCCTCCCTCTTCAGATGACCATGTGACTTTGTGACTTGTTAATCTATGGAGCACAGCCAGATCCCAGATACTACATCTTCTACAGCATTTAAGACCAATTTACACTATTTAAAAAGAAATATTCTGCCAATTCCCACTGTGGCTACTGTGCAATAGCTGGCTCCAGAAGATACATTCTTACCATGGATCTTTTTAGGGAAGAGGCTAACATAGGAATCCACAGAAGCTGCCTGGTCTAAGGCTCTACCTGTTAGGAGGAGTATTCCTGAAGAGACTAACTTGCAGAACTGGTTAGAATAGACCTGGAGAAATTTTACAAAGACAGATAAAGTCCATTTTAATAATCCAGGACTATCCTTATTCTCTGGATAAATCACATCTCTGCACTACACTCCGCATGTGAAGGTTCTGCCTGGATTGTATTCCTGTTTCTATAATTTTCCTGAAAGCACAGATGAACTACATGAGTTTTCCTTAAAACCTCCCCAGTATGGTTACTGATATAACAATGAGCTAATGGTCTATGATTTCAGGGCAAAAGGGAGTGGTCCTTCCAATCTGTTGTTTTGTAGGGAAGGAACATGCACAGATTTTTTGCTGTCTGATCAAAGCACACCTATTGATTAAATTACAATGAAAACAAAATGTCAGGTCTAGATTTTGGAACTACAGGAAAGTAAATGCCAGCTTATATGCATAGCCTCTTTATGTCTCAAAAATAGCTTTCTCCTTCATAAGCAGTGCCATTGATTGAGATGCTATTCAGGCAAATGTCTAAGAACATTTTGTTCAGTAATTATTGTAGGCTTGAGCACACAGAGTATAGAAGAAAAATCTATTTTAAGCTCAAAACCCAGTGTGTCCTTCACTGCAGGCATGACTGTGACTAACAGAGATGTCATGCTTATTATTTTACCAGATGCAAAAGCTCAAAACAAGCTATTGAGCTCATTAAAGACACAAAGCATGGGATAGCATCCAACAGTCATAGCAACGAATTACTGGGCTCCAGGCAAACTAGCTAACCACAAATTGAAGTGGGAAAAAAGAGTGAGGAAAAGATACATTGTAATCATTCACAGCACACAGAAGTCAAACCAACAGGTCTTTGAGCTGCCAAGAGAGAATACGCTACATTCTAGCATGTCTTTGTGACTAACAATTGAAAAACTGATTCAACTTCTTAAAAATTAGATAAAAGTACATAAAATAAGCTAGTGCTGCAGTCTGGGATCTGATTAATACTCTTGCCAGGTCAAACTTAGCTGGAAAACATACTTCTATAAAAACACTTCCATGTCAGTGATGCTATGTGTCCCCTCCCCTCAAGCGTGCCTGCTGCACTTCTGTGACTGGCAGAGTTCTAACTTCGGAAGAGCTCTAAGCAGACTGGAAATCCTATTGACATTGTTGCGGTTCTTGAACGAATAGAGTATTTTTCACCTCTTCTGTGAGACTGCTGTATATCATTGTTACAAATGTTGTAATTAAAGCAACACCTCTGAATCCAATTAGCAAAACAGAATAAAAAACCATCACCTTCTTTCATCCATAAAGATGAAATAACTGTGCTGGTCAAAGTGCTAAGCTTCATGTAGACCTTCATGTGAAACTTTAAGCTACTAAAGAAACAGAATCTTCAGTATGAAAAATTCTTCAGCTTAAAAGGTCTGTCAACAGATACAAAGGGTCATCTCCAATGCACAATCCAGCATCTGCCTTTGCAGAAGGTGTCAGGAAAAAACAAGTCATTAAAGAGAAATGGTTAGGTTAACACAAAGAATATGTTTCTTTCATCTAAGATTTTAAACTTCGGAGTTAGCTTCCTGAACATACTAAGATTTCAAAAAGAACATTTTACAGGTAGATATTCAGAATCTCTGAAAGAAGAGGCTAAAGACTAAAATCAATTCTTCATGAAATAATTTTTTTAAGTATCCTACAATAATACGAAGAATTCGGCAACGTACTGAGTATGACTCACTTTCCATGGAAGTGTCTTAAAAATAAATCACAGAAGCTCTTTACAAATTATATCCCTTTGAAAAGACTTGAAAGACCAGACTGCAGACTGTTGACATGAAGATGTCAGATGAAAAGAAAAACTATCTAATCCATTTTATTGCACGTTGGATATATTTTCATTGGACTAGGCTATGCACTCTCATGAATCACAATACTAAGATGTCAGGAAAAATAAGAGTTTTTAGAGTTATTTAAGAGATATTACTAACTGTTGACCACTATGTCATTTAAAAAATGCTGAAAGTTATAAAATTAGATATTCATTAAATTATTATAATTTACATTTTGATGGCCCATAATAGTTTTAAGATTGTTATGAAAACATTTTGCATGCCTTTTTACACTGTGATGGCTAAATCCCTGCAGAATTATTAGGACTTGACAGCTCTGCATAAAGTTGAAATAATGGGGTTTGGCATCTGAGAGATCCTTAATCCTCTTCTATCAATACTGCTGCAATAATTGCAAATGTCAGGCTAAAATGACTATGAGCCTCAGACATCTGTCACTTACAATTACACCAAAAAAACTGGTATGATTATTACACTGCCTGTTCTATCACAGAACCACAATACTAAAAGCATAATTACTCCACCATGTGCAGTTTGTTTCAATAAGAAGAAAAAAAAAAATTAAACCCCACCCACCCACTCAGGGCTTTCAAGGAAACCCTACTCAACTATCAGAAGAAAATTTTCCTGTTCCACAGGACGGGACAAACTGCAGTTTCTAATGTATTCATGTATATGAAGAATGGCACTGATACTGTCACCAGAAACAAGTTGCACCAGACATATTTTAATTAACAGAAACCAAGAGTATTTAGATATACATGTGCAGTTTCACAAGCAGCCTCTTCAGAGCACTGTCACATGATATTTGCAATTTTCATCAAGAAAAATTTTTGCCAGGCTCTTCCTTGAGATAATCTAGCATTACTAAACATTCCTTGGTAGTTTCTAAAAAAAAAAAAGAAACATTCAGATTCATAATCACTGACTGTTTATCATTAGTACCATTGGATACTATGAGTTACCACTGTTATTGCAAAGGTAATGGCTTGTGAAAATTGCTGGCAGAATGTGGGGTCAGCATTACAAAATGTTACACAGTTGAAACTATTTGTGTTAATTAGAGATTCTGACAGTGGCCATTAGATAATTTAATACACAGTATGTAATCAGTGTTTGATTTTTGATCTCTTCCACTCACTGCAATTTCGGTGAGCTGAGTTCTAAATACAAAAAATAATCATAATGTTAAAAAACACAACCATTTTACAGTCTGTGAACTGGATGAGTAATACATGTCCTCCATGAAAAAGCATGTTCTTTTAAAGATAACTCTTCTAAATTTCCTTGGAATCACAGCTATTTGTAGCAGCATTCCAGTTAAATGTTCACTAAAAAAAAAAAAAAATCTAATCAAGGAAGATGCTTTTAGAAAAGGGCAGTTCAGTAATATTTGAGAGACTTTAAATTTTTTATTCCAGCTGAGGAATTAAATTTAAAAAGATTGCTTAATTTGTATGGAGTTCTAATTTTTATATTTTTCAAGTGCATACATTAAATCCTCAGTTCAAAATGTACGTAACCAGAAATATGAAGGATACCATCCCTTTCTCCCACAGAATCAAAACTCTTTTTTTGTCCAGAGGACAAAAAGACAGATTTCTCACATGAATCATTGTCTTTAAATTATGCCCAATTATAAATCTTCATTAAGTCACTACGTGTAAATTGCAGGAATTAGAGGCATTAAAATTGTGATAAGACCTGGATACTAACACAAGCTTTTTCCCTTGTATATCTTAATTTCCATGGGAAGGAAATCTTGGCTTACAGGCTGGAAGACATGATACAGACTTGGCAAGTTTGCATAACTGAAGTGCCAGGACTGAAGAACACAATGCTGAGAATCCCTGAACCACAAGTATATTTTGTTCAAAGTGATATCAACTCAAAACTAACTTTCTTTCATAAAAAGGGAAAATATTGAGTGCTTATTTCTCTCAAATAAATTATCTTTGTATTGGAAATTAAGAGACAGTTCTATATAGTGAAATAATACACATATGTCTCTGGAGAATGACATTCAAGAGTCTTGGACACCTGAGCTTCCAAGCAGCATTGAAGTAGGGCATAATGACTTTGATTCTCCTTTAACTAATTTTACAGAGTTGTAACCCACATAGCCATGGAGTCAAGCCTAAAAAAAGATGAAACAGGTAAGGTGTATGAAACAGCCAGACCCAAAGCTTCTAGAATAACAAGTCATGCTAGTGCTGCATATCAAAATGATTGTTGCAAATGCATCTGATCCACCACACATCATGCCACATATTCAGACTTCCTAATAAAAACTGACAATTTTCATCTGGGATTTAGTCCAAATCCTATTGTTCTAGGTAAAAAGATTTTGCAGACTCTTACAGCTGTTGTAGGGAAGAACAGAGTACTACCTAATTCTGATTTGACTCACAAGTGAGAACCCTTCACACAGATTTTGCTAAATGATTAGCTGGCAATATTATTTCCCAGTTCAAAAAGTATGTATGTCATACTGTGATCCCTGAAAAGACTGACTTTTTCAGAATCTCTGACAGCAGAGTCTCCAGGGAAGTCCTGATGCAAGACATATTCCTGTTCTTCTAGTCAACTGAGGCTACAGCCTCTAGATTCCAAGCAGTGGGTGAGGGAGGGCAAGGACTTATTTGACACAACTTTCACAGTATTTTTGCCAGTACTTGCTAAAACTTTCAGAATGGGAAGAGAGCTAGACATTCAGGAGGATAAATGTTGATCATACAGGACAGCTATTCCCATTTAAGAAATGTGCTATAATCTTCTGATAAATTTTTAATTTAGTTAATACAGGACTTCATGAAAAAGAAATACTAAGCTGTAGCATTTCTCAGCTTTAGAACAGCCCAAGGAAACTTTCTGGCATTAATGTGGCTTTTTGTCATTTTTCTTTTGGTGTCATTCCACAAACAGCTGGTTAACATAAGAGCTGAATGAATTCTAGATTCATTTATAGAAATCATTGCAAAGAACTGACTGAGTATAGTGGTTTTCTTCTTATGCCATATTACTCTCTGCTTTCAAATGTCTCTAGAAAACAAACAGTTCATGTATACATGAAGCATCACAATTTTTTTCACTACATATATGAGATATATATCCATAGTTATATGTTAATGATTATATGTTACTGAAAAAAACCCAAAACCTTTATTACCCACTAATATGCAAAGAATGTGCAACCTGTGGGACAGAACCAACTTGTGAAAACTTATTAGTGTATCTACTCGCAAAATTTTCTTAGATAAAAGACAGTGTTTGAGCCCTGTTTTGAAGAAAAACCGCTGCAGTACAAAAACACTGACTCAGGTATCTTTGCATAAAACTGCACTGTATAATTTACCCACACTCAAAAGACTTGTAGAGTCATGTACTGTTTCAGCAAAGACCTGAAGAAAGAATAAGCTCATACCTTTTAGCCATCAATCTTCTACTCTCTCAAAATTTCTCAAAGACACTGCATTCACATTCTTATTTTAAACTCAAAGTTGGGATTGTGATGGTTAAAATTGATCTGCCTTTTCTAAAACAAGGCAGTCTCATATCCTGGAAGTTCATTTGCACTGAAATATGAACACTGCTTTAGGTCTTTCAATGTCACTAAACGGATTAACATTACCAAGAGAATATGAGAACATCTGTGTTTTCAGGACATACAGATACTGTTGTATGCTGAGGGGAGAAAAATCCAATCCTTATATAATAATTGCATTTGCTTCTATTTCTCTGTGATGATGATAATAGTGAATATCCCATCTCTTCACTTTCAGGAGTGAAATTTTCTGGTTTATGGCCTTCAGAAAGAGCAAGTTTTTAACTTTATAATCTATTTTTTTCCTTTCTCACCAGACTTCAAGTAATTCATTTCCTTTTTCCACATTCCTCCAGACCATCCCTTCCTTATTACGTCACTTTCCTATTGCAGTTTTCCCAAATTCCAGACTCCCCCATTTTTTCTCCCTGAAGCCTTTCTGAGCTGTGGTGCAAATGAAATACTCACTTCAGCCTATTGAGTTCAAGGTTACGAAAAACACATCATCAGAGTAACGGTGATGTAAATAATCCTACTAGAATACTTCTTTTAAAGATCACTGACAATCTTCTCATAATGTAGTACCTTAAGATTTCATCACAAAGTTATTTTCCAAGACATAAAACACAGTACCAAAGAAAAAAATCTATTTTATCGAGAGAAAGTAAACTTACATATTTTACACTGACGATATTTCCAAAGAAATTTTACACTTGTTTTTTGGTTATTTAAATGGTTCTTCATTTCTATTTGGGTCCAATGCAAGTCTTTATCTTAACCTGCTTGTTATAATAAGCTGTAACTACAGACATTTTGCAATTAATGTTGCCCCAAGGTTTAAAAAGCAAATGAAGATTTTGATGTGTGTATGAGAGGGAACAACAAGAGGTAGGAGGCAAGTTTTGTTACTATAGGTTACTCAGCTATTAATTGCTCTTAGGATTATTCAGTAGTAAAAATGAGAAGTAAAAATAAGAATGTTAATGAGAAATTAGACCCCTGCCCATCCTCACAGTGTTTCATATAAATAGTAGCCATGTCTCTTAGAGGAAGAGATGATGAATCATGCAGCCATGCCTTGGTAGCAGTGAGCCAGCTGTGTTACCGAAAAGAACTTTTATATGCAGTAACCTGAATCAGGCACTCCATTCTAATAAATTCAATTTTAATGAGAATCAGACTTCATATATGAAAGATGTTGACTGTTCTCAAAGTGATACTTATTGCTATGAGTATTGCCTACCACTGTCATACACGATTTTTGAAGTGCAAGTCAGGAAAGCATTAGACTAATCTTTCATTATCAAACATATGCTACAGATAAAGCTGCCAGTGACTTTAAAGTAATTACAGAATATACAGCCAGTGGGATTAATTGAAATCAACATGTGCTTTTCACTGACTTCTATGAGATCAGTATGCAACATTCTCAAAAGTCACTGTCAGAATTCAGGCCCTGATTACCTAGCTAACCTGATCTATCCAATAATAGTGTCATGTATCTAGTAAGTACCCTAACATTTGTTCTTTGTCAATTATGGCATTGCTGAACCAATACACTCAAATGAAAATACTGGTAACTTGTCTTCAGTTGATTTCTGCTGCAAATTGTTTCTACAAGATCAATTCAACTCAAGCAGAAACTGCTGTGCTTGAGCTGATCTTAACATTCTTACCACTTTATCATAAAAGTATTCTAGTCAGCTTTGCTGAATCAGGATGATTTCAGTAAATACTTTTATCTTGCTGCCTTATATTGTTTTCACAGTGTTACTTTCTCAGAGCTAAAAGCTCAGGCTATTTTTAGTTATTTGGTAAATACATGTGGTTAATTATATTTTTGTTCATTGTACAGTACCAATGTGAGGATGTTGCACAAACTACCCATATATTCAAATTTCTGCTTGGAATTAGCACTGTTCTTAAACTATTACAGTTGCTACAGAACCATTAAAAAAAACTTTTCATCTTTCAAAAAAAAAAATCCTTTCATTATTTGTCTCTCTATTCTTCTTATGCATTTGGGTATGAAGGCTGAAGCACTGGCAGTATACCAGACTTCTCAATGGATAATTTCCTCTAAATGATGAATTAAAATTATTTTTACTTCTATATTTTTAGATGCTCTTACAGCTTCCTTTTCATTATTGGCATGAGGGAGTCATTTATTGCATTGTTATGGAATTGTCAGTTTATTCCCTTTCTCTGTCCATTTATGTCCCTCTCACTATATCTATACATATATATCTGTTTACTCATTAAAGTAATAAACCAAATTCATCCTGATATCAGAACTAGGAAACTCCCAATATACCATTCTTTGCTCAAATAATTTGAAGTGAAATACTTGAAGTGAAATCCAGAGTGTTCTAACACTGAGCCTTTAGTGTTGTCAGTCCAAATAAGAAGGGAACAACAGTAACAGTCTTTGGAATCTCCCTCAGTAATTCCAGACTATCTTAGTTAATACTTCCATCTGCTAACTTTTTTCCTATCTATGTCCTAAAGCTAGAGCAAAACATTAATAAAGTAAACTACATCTCACCCTCAGTCACAAGAGAAATGTTATGCCCTAAAATCATGTAACAAAACTAAGTTGTCAGTTTATCTTCCATACAAGCAACTCTGGCTTTTCTCCCCTATTTCCTCTCACTTTTGCAAGAATTTCCCTGTAAAGATACAACCCCACCATCTTTAAATCCTTTATGAAAACCCAGCCTTTCTGGGAAGCCTACAAACCCCTTGATGCTGATATGCAGGAAGCAATCTATCTTCCTAACCAGCACTATTTATTGAGTTTCTTTACACTTCTATTTGTCATACCTACACACCATCTTATGTCTTAGACTTAATTCCTAAGCACCTGGGGCAAGGATCATTTATTAACTCTGTTTGTACAACATCAAATGCAACAAGGTTATGATTTATGCCAGACCTGACAAATTAAATAAATAGCCTGTCTTTCCCCTGAGAGCCTCAAATGCTGTTTTTTTGGAACATTGGTAAAACAAGTACTGGAACTTATTAAAATGGCTTGGATGGTGAGCTCAAACATTAAATTCTGTGGACATTTCTCTCAAACTTAGGAATGCATGCTTTTCAACTTCACTAATTCTCCTAAAAATGTTTTGTTTCAAGAAATCTTGCAACACTTTTTTTCCTAAACATACAAATCTGAATAAAGTGAACATGAGTTTAGGTGCACGAAGAGAATACCAGAAACGACGGACTTACAGGTGCAGGTATCTATCAATTACAAGACAAAAGCAATGTTTGTTCCTTACTCTTTGGTTCTCTGGCAAGCACTTGATCAAACCTTAAACATACCCTTTAATGGGAAATGAAGAAACACATCTGAAAGCCCCGTATATGCACATAGATTGGGGTTTTACATTCATAAATATTTCCCAAGAGGATTATCTAAGGGTTCACATGACATATGTGTTCTATAAGGACTACTGGCTATTTGCATGCAAAGCAGAGGCAATTTGGCATTCCAGATTTCTGAATGTGTAATACTCCCTCTGACTCTTGAGAATAATAAAAAAATGAGATTTTTTACAAATGGTTTTGATGAAAAACTGTCAAACTCGGTTCATTGATAGGAGTCAAGTAGATTCAGTCACAAGCATTAGCTTTCTATTCTGTCACTCAAAGGCTTTAAAATCAACCCACAACATTTAATAGTTTCATCTTGCTGGGTTTGGTAAATATGTGTGTGCCTCACTTGCCTCTATTCCATGACAGTTGACAGAACAGAAGATGTCCTTTCAATCTTTTACTCCAATCCAGCTCAGCTAGTGAAAGATCCTACTGAAGAATAAAAAGTGGTCGTTTTAAAAGAAACGGAGAATAAAAAGGGCGAGAAGGGAAAACAAAAAGGAACTGTCAAAACAACTGAGAGATCACTGCTATCTGGCCCATCCTAACTATCATACGAGGAAAATACCTAGATTTTGAGTCAAATTGGACTTGATTATCATATTACCATTAATCTCTCATAGAGTTTACAGTGAATTGCCATATTGTCTCACATATCCTGTAACTTAGTAACAACATTCAAAGTTTTCATTTTTTCATTTCATTATAAAAGGCAGTTTTTCAAGGTGAAAATTTTTACAACTCGGTGACCAATTAAAGATTTTTATTCATGCAAGTAGACCGAAGGAAAGGCTGGGGTTATAGTTCTCATGTATGCTAACAGAAAGCTTTTCAACGATTCAAAGTTTCCTAATAGGTTTTTCTTCAATAACTATGGAAACAGATGGCATACTCCTGAAATTCAAGCCTGCATACTGTATTGGGAAAAAACCCAAACAAACAAAAAAAAACCCAAAAAAGAAATGTGGTTGTAAAAGGATGCAAGAGAATGGATTTTCACACCATGTATATGACAAGTTATTATTTCAGTACACATGCAGTTAGTCTGATCTGTAATCACATTCAAATTGTATGGCAAATTTTGACCTCAGTCAAACTACAGAAAAAATGAAGAAATAAGCAGTCTGTTCCTACAAAATGCTGAATTTTCTGAAAATCTGACCCCAGGGTCATAGATTTCTAAAACTGAAACCATGTCCAGCCCTACTATTTTTCATCATTCACTGAGACTTGAATCAATAAAGTTTTTCCCTCTCTGACTGACCATACTTGTGCACTTGTGCTATTGAAACTGAAGAGATTATGATTAACAAAAGACAAAGTAAATGCAGAATAGTAAGAATGTAATATTGTATTTTCTAAGGAAGATGGAAATGTAAAAGATGGGGAATGGCAGAAAGAATAATAAATCAAATCTTTTACAAACAGGTTTCCTTTCCCAGTAGATAGAAATCCAGTTGATAAAACTGAATACAAATAAAATACAAATAGATTATTACAATCTACATTCCGATATTCTAGTCAAATTTGATTTAAGGCTATTCTCAGAAGGAACAAGTTTTTTGCACAGGTAGACAAACCAAGGGATGAATTCCAACATGCTTGAAAAACATGCTTTAAAACCACATATCAGCAGAAAAGCATTGTTAAGTGGAAGAAGGGAAAGCACAAAGAAAGGACTTTTCATATGAAAGGCAGTGTTTGGTGAGAGAAGGGACATTGATTTCCTGAAAGAAAGAATTCTTCTCCATGCAGTCTGACATGAATGCCCTGGGAGAGAAAAAGAACCAAGCCAAAAGCACTGACATGACAATGGCTGATGGTCTTTGTTACTTGTGTTCCATACAACTTAAGAGGCACAGCTTCTCACAAAACAAAAATTATGGGGATTTAAGAATAAATATGTCCTGCTCGGCTCTGTTTTAAAATGGCAGGCTTTAATCATCTTACGCTTATTTTTCTGGTTTTACTTCTGGAATAGCAACTAATGATTTATCTTGACAGATACAAAAGATTGCTGAGGGGGAAGATCCTCCTGCCTATGGCAAATGAAAATTATTGCAGTGAGATCTAGACTGAGAGATGTCACAGGAGCTGGAATACACAGTGGCAGAGAGGAAGCCCACTGGCTGTGGAACATCAGATATAAAATGTAGTATTATATGGCTTGATCATTAGTACCATGATACAATCATATGTTGTGCTTCTCCAGCAAATTATCTATAACCATACCTCATACATATATGTATACATGTGTGTGATTTATTCTCATATGCTTGTCATTCAGCTGCAGTGGTTCCCCTGTCTAGACATGTGAATCATTGTCATAGTCCACATTCAAATCACCATCACTGGTGATCTACTGTGGCATCACAACTATTACATGATGAAGTAGCAATGGCATTTTGCAACCACTTCATGTTGATCTCTCACTTGCTGCTCATCTCTGTGCACTCAGATGATTTAAGTAATTTTGCAATCACAGGCTATCCAATGTTATTACAGTCGCAAGAAATTATATGCGATATAATCAATGGATATTGATACAGAACAGCTGGATAACTAATAGACCAGGCTTTTTCTAAAGGTAAGGTCTTTAGAATTTTAATTTGTACAGATTAATGCTAGAAACCACATATAGTATCAAAGTATGACCAGTCATTAGACCAATCCAGGTTGACTAGGGCTTTATCCTATCTGGTCTTGAAAATCTCCAAGGATGAACACGGTAAAGCATCTCTGGGCAAACTGCTTCATTGCTTAACTGTCCTCATGATGAAAAAGATTTCCCTAAATCCTAATCAAGTGCTTCCCACTGAAAAAGTAATGTATGAATAAGCTCCAGCTAAATTTTTTAAACACTGAAAGGTTCCATTAACAGTTTATATTTAACAGAGGGCTAAGCATGAAACCTAAATTATCTGAGTGACTCTCTAAAAGCAAGAGAAGCACCGTATAACATCCATAAAATCTGCATTACAGTTTACAGAAATACACAGAAATTTGTATTTTTAATCATTCTGGTATCCTAGCAATGAAGGCTACGTATGAATATATAGGAAGATGCAGTAATACAAACAGGATTAGTTAACAAAAATCAATATTCAGTGAACAGCAAGAGAAGTGAAAATAGGTCAGTGTATTCAAATAAAAAATTGATGTGTGTCATTATCATACAGCCTCCCAGTCCTTGTTTCCTACTGAGTTTAATAGTGCACGGGACAAAGCTATACTCCATTATACATTACAGACTTCTAGGTTATACTGCTAAGCTTGGTCCCTCTCAGAATTATTAAATCACTTATTTGCTTTTATTCCTTAGATTTATGTCATGCAGACTGAACTGTGCAAAATGACAGCCTTGCAGTGAATCAATAATAAGCACTGTTTTCATTGTCCAAACACATGAAAGCAGACTTTTCTGAAGAACTGCATTTGCATTTAAACACCTCTTTATAAAAAACACCTCCTAGAAGTACTAGGCTATAATATTAAAATACTGTCAAGAATGTGCTTAGTTTTGTAACAGAATGTTGCAAAAACTTATTTAATGTAAAAACAGGAAAGTGCAGAATTATGGTTGTTTTACATTACTGAACACCATTCATATATAAACAACAGGTTTACATATCTCTAAAATATCTCACACAAGTGTGTCACAGAAATCTTCTATGAAGAATTAAGTATTTACACATTGCTTTTATAAATTACATATGCTACACAGGTTATCAGTTTTATATCAATTCACCTGACTGCCAGGAGTTAAACAAGGCTGCTGAGGTGAAAAGCAATAGCAAAGAGCACAGTGGAAGAAATAAGAGATTTAGGCTGCTTCAAAACAGTAAAAATAACATTGGCTTGAGCCATTTACCAAGTGGGAGCTAGCAGTCTGGCACCACCCAGGCTGCTGGCTAGGTTTATTGTTTTCTGGCTGACAGCCTATAGTGGAAGGAAATCCCAAACCCTAAAACTTTGGCCAAGGAAAGTAAAAAAAGCTGAATAATTATCAGGATCTTGCAGCTTAAAACCATGTGAAACAGACAGATAGTTAGATCAGTACCACATGCACAATACAGAGGTGAAAAGAAGCCTGTTTTGCATACTATGTAGCTAGACTTGAAGTCATTAGTTTCCAGAGTTAACCATTCAGGCTTGAAAATACAGACATCCTCTGTAAAATACAATCCTGGGCTTTCAATTATCTAAAGTCACTTTATGTTCCTGATATTCCTCTTAGCTCTTCTGCTATGTTACCTTTTCTCTGCCAGAATTTTCATCCTTCTTTAATGTAAGAAGACTGACCCATCCTTCTCCCAAAGCAGATAGAGCTTGTTCTTCCTTCAAACATAGTATAAGGAAACTGAGATGGGTCTGGAAGACAAATCTATCATACTCATGCTACTAACATCCCCACACAATGCTATTTAGGAACCTACTGCCAAACTCTTCACAATAAAGATTTGTTTTCTCTTCCAATTTAAAGTACAGATTCAGAATTTTAACAGTCATTTTAGCATCTTACACTTGTATGCTCCATCCATTTTAGTCTTCTTAATATCATCCAGTACCTGTTTCATTTTCTTAGAGCAGAAACATCATATTTCAGTTTCTTATTTTATATGCAAGTGCAGCAAAATTTCTTACACAGCAGAAGTGTTTGCTATAAAATATGTAAATTCCATTAAGCTAAGAAGGATAGATTACATCATCTCATTACCCAAACAGTGGATAACAAAGAATTACAGTAACACAAAATTCAAAAGACAAAAATGGGCAAATTTTGTTCATTCCAGTTTTAGAGAAAACAACATTAAAAAGACAGGGGTGTAAATGGCCTCAGAAGGGTGTGGCCTATGGGAACATGAGGAACAAGTGAAGGAAATACTCAAAAATTCTACAGGAATATCTGTTATTCCAAAGATGCTCATTGCAAAGTCTTTTCAGCAGTCTAATTTACAGTTTCAAAAATTGCTTTATCATACAAAATAAGCATTATAGATTCTGCATTTTGGAATGACATAACATCTGCTTCTCTTACATCTCATCAGGGAAAGCACTGCACACTCAGTATGAGAGGCATGGGACTATGTATGACCTGGCCATGATAGCAGAGCACCATTTTGTATTATTCTGAACACAGAACACAGATGTTGTTCAGGTGTCGAGTTCCATCATGTTGTTGAACACATGGAACAGAAACAAGCATAAAGTTTTACAGCTTTCTTCTTCTTACAAAAGAAAAAAAAAAAGAAAGACAAAAACAACTGAGCTTCCTCTCTCCATCAGATGGTTTATCATATATTGATTGAAATATCTATTTCATGTATTAAGTACAAATACTTTACAGCACCTTCCATTCCATCATCTGAAGCCTATCATGAAGATCCCAAATGTCCCTTTAACAATTTACCAGACTGGGGTGCTATATAGCTGAGGGGGAGAAAGAGGGCTGAAAACAAGTTTTACCATCTCTTTCTTCATTAAACTTGAAGATTAGATACAACAGATAGTACTTAAAGGACTGAAAGCACTAAAGTATTATAGCATTAACTTAATACAGTAGAAATTAAGAAAATGTTTACAGACCATTTAATTACAATGAAATGTTCTGCAACCTACAATAAGACATGCTTACCAAGGAGACAATCTCATCTTGGGGAAAAAAAATCTGAACCCAGGAAAAATTACTAGATACTAAATTGTTAGTCTCTGAGCAGTCTCATGCCTGTCTAATATATTTATAACCTTAAAAGTCTTCCTAATGATACATTCCTGTTACTTACAGATATGAAGCAGAGAAAGTGCAAAATTGAGTACAGCTGGTCTTTCCCACTGAGCTGAGTAAATAATTACATTGTCCTTGTGATACCAGTGAAGCTAATGAAGCAGAAAATAGGCCAATTGTTTGCTTCTGAAATGGGGTACATCATCTGAGCAACAAACGTTAACTCCTCTGGTATTCCTGTTACCTTTAGAAAGACCCAGTGATGGACATGAAAAGGGAAAAAAATGGGTTTATGTAGGACAAAAATTAAATTACTTCCTTTGACTTACTAGATAGTCTAGACAATGGTTCACAGTGCATCTGTCACTAATTCCTGCACAGGACTCAGTATATCATCTCCTATGCTATTCCTCTGCCTTTCAGAAGCAGGAAAGAAGTTGGGTAAATAATGACATAAAGATAATAAAATGCCTGTCCTTCTAGTTTGGTCTGTCTGGCAGTAGTTCTGCAGTTGCACCAGACTACACTGACTGAGCGCTCACAGTGTTCTGTCCATGTCTTGTCCTTTCCTTCTCAAAGTATAGACACAAATTTTACTGAGCTTTCACAATGGGAGGGTTCAGTGTACTTTCCTCATCTCTCTGATGAACCATTTCACAGTTTTCTCTTGCGAACTGCTATTTTTTCCTCTGAAGTTGATCATGAATTTATACAAAATATGAACAGTTCAGATAATGGCATGTATTCTGCTTGCTACCTGAGCATTATAATTATTTTCCTCTTTCAAAATTTTCCTGTGTGATGTACTTAATAGGTTCACTTTATCTTAGAAAGTAAAAGTAAAATTATCATTGTGTCTGGTGCCCATGAAATTGTTCAGTGCTGGTTTACTGAATTCCAGACTGTGGCAGTTAAAATGAAAGATAAAATTATTAAGGATGGTTCATTGTTTTTCACACTCTGCTGTTTTCCTCCATCAAAATCTTGAGCATCACATCACATCTGTATCATATTTCTGACATCTATGTCACTTTCTGACATCTCATTTGAAGGCCCATCTGCAGTAATTTTATCCATACTGTAACTGATGCCACAAACACAGAAATTTATTGTAGCCCCAAACAGCAATTTAAAGCACTTCTCTTAACTTTGTTTAGAAAATTGGGTCTAAATACTGTCAGATATTCATGCTGGAAAAAAAAAAAAGAAACAGGAAGGCAATCTGAAGTCGGTAACATCTGATTTATACTGGTATAAAGCAGAGTAAAATTTCGTGTGATAACTTATCATTAATCCAGTTTTAGTACGAACAACTTTGAATAGCAAAAAAGCCAAAGGACAATCTTTCATCTACTTCAGGAACATGAGAAGCTCTGGCTGTATGTGCTATGGGGAAAGTAACAATACACTGAAAACAAGTGTAGAAAGAGGCCAACAACAGCTGACACTGAGATACACTAGGATTATGCCTCAGTTCACTCTCCCTATGTTTTGTAACTGTGTGCTGGTTTAAGGTAAACCGGCAGGAGAAATGACCCAACTCACAAAAAGTTTACAAATCATAATTACAATTTAATACAAAGATCACAGTAAGTACAAGGGTACAGAGGAAGAAGTCTGTTTGACCCACAGAAACAGGTGTATAACCCAGCACCCTGGGGCACGAACAGGATGGTGTTTGTCAGCCCCGGTGCTGAGTGTCATTTGGCCTCCCTGAGTACAAAGAAAAAGGAAAGAGGTGAGGATGATGGTCACGGTCTGGTCGAGAGTGGCAGTCACAGCCCTGCTGAGGCTCTGGTCATCCCCTGGAGCCAACGAGTGAGAGCAGTGCCAGTCCCAAAACCCCTAGTTCATATATACTTAGGCTCAGGTGGGAGTGCCCAGTGCCTCCCCCAGAGTGGGGAGTTTCACAATGGGTGATTTACTCTCTGAGGTGAATCATGGTATATTTTTGGAAATCCTGATGGCCCATTAGCAGACATGACCCCTCAGGCTGGGTGTGAAGGTGCTAATGGCTCCCCGGAGGGGTGTTATCACACCTGAGTCATTGGTGTGAAGACAGGAAACCTTTCTTAACTCACAGAGGTTCCTAAACACCCAGCTTGTAGCCTTGAGGGGTCAGGTGTGCCCTGGGAAGCTGCTGCAAATGAACCATTGTTAGCAGTTCATGAGAAATTACATAGAGGGTGTAGAATACACAGCCTTAGCCACACCCACACAGTGACAAACTGGTCCTGGTCACTATAACCAGGACAAACTTGCTGTTCTGAGCTTCTCTGCTTTTCCTGTCCCTTTCTCTGCAGTACATTCACTTCATTGCCACTCTACCACTTCATTCCGTTCTCCTTTCCCTTTGTCGTAAGTGCACTTCCATCCTCCCAGCAGTCACTTTGCTCGTTGGTACATGTCCTCACCCACATTAGATGTGTCCCACCAGTTTGGACTGTGAGCTGAGGCAAACACTGCACACTTTGGTATTTGCCCACTGCATTCTCTCCCTTGGTCATTGGCACTCCCGCCCTCTAACCAACTAATAACAACTGCAACATACAGGGCCACTCCACCCAGCACAGTGGCTTTAATATAAGAACTGTAACAATTAACCTTTTCACTAGTGATATGTAAAAGCTGAGTAAGTGGTGGTAGGAGGCTGCTGAGTGGTTAATTACATGCCTTGTGGATGCCGAGAGCTCTCAGGCTCTAATTTAAACTGTTAGTCTAAACAGTACTGGCGAACATTTACCATTTTGGCTAAGGGCTGTCAGCATTCATTCACAAGCAAACAAAAGTAATGCAGACTGCAGATGCAAACAGAGCCATGGTCCATTTCCTTCTAAATAAAAACCTGTAAATTATTTCTGTTGGAAAGGATTTAAAAAGGGAAGTTTAGCTGATAGTATTTTGTGTCAAATTGCAGAAATATACAGATCTATTTCTACCAAGCCATTGTGGGGGGTTTTTTCTTACAGACTATGTTCCTCTAGAGTATCAGTAAGAGAGCAAGATCTTTAAGCTCCTGTCTGAACATGTCTGTCCATTACGTTTTTTTCAAAAGCTGACATACAAACACTTACTCATCCACTGATGATGTTAGCGGCTTTAAATCAGTGTAGAGAAACTATCACGTTTTATACTTAGAAAAAAAAAACAAACAACCAAGTATTAAGGCCTGAACTTTATTTGTAGCTCCTGAAGAGTCCAGTTCCATGCACTACTTTCAACTGCTGTCAATTCTGATGTTTTTAAAGGCGTAAAGGATAGAATTAAACCTAACACAGGAACTTAGGGCTAAAATGTCTCCAGACCTTCCAAGAAGTAGGCTACAAGGACATCTTCAATAAAGACAGAACCATATTCTCAAGTAATTTCAAGTGAAATTGAAGACACAGATGTCCAAAGCACAAAATACAAAAAGTAACAGTAAATTGAACAATTCACTTGTTTGATTTGAACCGAATGCTTATCAATTCCAAACACTCCAAAAACCATGAAGAGGATGCACTTAAATTTATTTTTATATTATTTATCAGTTTGACTCTCCCAAACAACTCTTAAAGCTAGTATCCACAGAGATAAAATATTTTCCATTGACTCTTATTAAATTGAATAATTTACTTTTTTATGCACCCAATAAAAGTTAATGATTCTGCTACAATTACTTCTTAAATATGACTTTCTTTTCCTTTGTGGAAGATGTGACCACTAAGACTTACGGTACATTTGTAAAGATGCGTCTTCATATTGCCTCTCTCATAGTTCTGGTACTGAGAAATGTCCTCAGACTTCATCCTATACTAATTAATCTTTTGAAGGTCTCAGGGAACAACTCTGGAGCATTTTACATATGTGGTACCAGGCCTAGAGTTAAAAGGTTTTTTCCTTTAGCCTGATTAAACATGGAAAATATCCACAAAGCTTCACATATTCTTCCAGTTGGGATCTAAGTTTTGTGTTGATGTTAACACTTCTCAGCTGTTAGCATATTAAAGCATCATTTTAATTTTCATTTCAAGCATTGCTCTGAGTAAGTAAGAGTAAAAATCTCTCATGAGGATTACCAGTAAGGTAATAAATAGCCAATTTAGCCCAAAGGGCCAAAATAATCAATGTCCTAAAGTTACATTTAGCTTCCCTACTTGTATTGTAATCAAGGATTTACATTCATATACACACGGCCTATAATCTTTCCCCACACACACACACCTCTTTAACATAATAAGGGGGTTTTTTATATTCTTTTCTCTAGTTGCTCCTATCTTACAAAAGTATGTAGTTTGGATGGCTTATCAAAACACAAGCTCCAAAAATACTCCCATGTGCACACTAGAGACACATCCAAAACAGTCTTTACCCTATTCGTCATGCTCTTAGCTTTCAACACGTTTTTTCAAATACATTCTCTGATCCTCTAACACTTGTTCTGTCATACAAGTACAGCACACACTCATCTTAACCTTCTTTTTCTGCAATGGTTTTGTCTGCTTTTTTCCTCTGAGTCTTGCCTTTGTCTCTTACCTAATTAGTATCTTTTTTTCTACTGCACTACACCTCAGTAAATCTACAGGTACATCTTTACTGTCACATGAGCTCACATATAAACCCCAATTCTGCAGTTGCCCATACTGCCTATTTACTCACCCTCACTAGGGCCTGGCAATGAAATGCAGACCTATACAGCAGCAAGCCTGAACTCTGCTTCTGTCTCTAGAGTATGGATGGCATAAATTCAAGCATCATAGCATGGGAGATTTGAATCCAATTGAGATAACAGCTAATAAAGATCCTACAGACAGCATCTGAACTCTGTATCACATTGTATGCTTTGGTAATAACCTATATCAAACGGTGATATTCAGTTAAACAGCTTGAGACTGCTGAATCTATTCTATTCTTCCTTAATTTAAAAGGAAAAGGGAGCTTCTCCCCTTATGGGATGTCATTGTGAGAGTGCTGGATACATGTTAAAGCTTTCAGTTTATAGTGACAGCTGTGGTGTGCTTTTATCTATTCCTACTGAAAAACACCATTTAATACCTCCACTAAGTTGCTGCTGAAGCAACAAATAAATGACAATTCAAAATACAATAGTCAGAGAAGATTAAGTAATAATAATTAAAAAACTAAAAAACTGGACAGGCAAAAACACAGATGGAAGTTATAAATTACTGTGTATATAATCCAAGGGAAGTGTATCAAAAGATTGAAAATCCTCTGTATTCCTAACTAAACTTAAACAATACCAGTGGCTTTAAAATGTGTTATGATATTGAATTAGCTAATATAATTTTTTCCAGCAATGAAACAGAATAACTGGAGATGCAATGACTGTCACAAAACACAGTTTTCTATAATTGTCCAGTGTATTAGAACAGGAAAGTTTGAATTTTAAGAATTTTACAATAATTTAGGACTCCAAGTCACTCATTTCAAAGTGACTTTGACATGAATAAAGCCATCTTTAACTAAAAGTCAGAGGGAGTTTTTCTTTCAGAAGGAATTTATACTGCAGTCTCAAAAACTTCATGTGTGAATGAATCCTTGTCACTGCAGCCTTCTAGTCTACAATCAGTTGCAACTCACTCTTCAGTGCAGTTATACTGGGGCCTAACAAACCCCTAGTTTAAAGGATCACTTCCCTTTTGGTCATGACACTGCTGGGCCTGGGATATTATTTAGGTTGAGGCACTTACTTGGCTATAGGTAGTCAAATCCTGAGTTCAAGCACCTGCAAGCACTATTTCAACTTACTCAGCCTTGTTACACTCACAATTGCTTCTTCCAGTGTTACTGTGGGGGTTTTTTTTGTCCATTACTGGATACACCTCACAGCAGGGGCTTGTCAGCAAAAGTAAGTATTCATCATTGTTTATTTGATATAAAGTAACTGTTTGACTAGGATGGATTATGCTCTTAAAAGGCAGTCTTAAGGAACTTATTTTTCAGACTTTTAACTTAATAATACAGTGTCTCTTTTTCTACTTTGATAAAACTACAGAAAAACCCTGAAGCGAGAATTTTTCCTACCAGAGCTGTTGAATCAAGTGTGAGGAAGCGCTAGAACCTTCATTAAGTTATAACTCTGACATCCCACAGGAGCCAAGAAGCAGGGGCAGGAAAAAAACCTCAACACCAGTTCCACAAAGCAAAAAAATTCAGACAGCAGAGAAACAGTAACTTCCTAAATTCCAAATGAATCCTACGCCATCATCAAAATTAACTTTAATATACTCTGTTGTTTAGATGAATAAGGGAACAATACAATATCACTACCACAAGTTACTTCTGTATATCTTGATAGGTCCAGATCAAAACTGTGAGGTCTGTCCTTGAATTCCCACAGTAGAACATCATCATTTAAACACTGAAATTCAGTATTGTTCAAATTCTAAATTAGTATTTAATATGTGCATGGAAAATAGTGGATACCTAGAAGGTAAAAATTAGCATAATATTAATATATATTAATAAACTGTGTCCACAATTCTATTTAAAAGCACATTTAAACAAATTAAATGTACACCATTTGTTTAAAGTCACTATTTACATAGAAAAATACCAAATTGTAATAGGTCTTTCATTTATTTAAAAAGTAAACAGACTATATACCATGCTCTCATTCTGGGAATTCTAACTTACACTAACAGGAAAGGAAAAGGAGTTACTGACTCTGTCCACTGGAACTATTTTACAGGCAGTTATATTTTGAGATTAGGAGCACTGAGATATAATTTGTTGAAATTGGTTGTTCTGGTGATCACATTTACTGCTTTGCTCAATTCAGGAAAGCGTGAAAGTTTTTAAACAGCAACCTTACAGTCAAAGGGATATTCACTTGAACAGTGGTTGGAATTAGTCTTCTAAAACTTCAGCATACAAAAGTCAAGCACTCAATTTAAACTAGCTTTTTCCAGGATGCTTCTACAATAAGCACAGAGATTCCCAGTCAACTCAACTGAGACAAATCTCAACCTAACAGATAAACAAGGAATTGATCATCTGCCACACACAGCCACAATTTTTGCCAGACACTGACAGGTCACACCTGGGAACCAACCCATACATACACTGGTTACAGTTTTATTATATGTTGCAACTGTCTGGCATAAGGTTAGCACTAATTAGCCCTTGTTTACTTTCAAATAATTCCCCTCCAAATCACCTGTTAATCACTGTGTCACTGCCAAGGCACAGGAATCTTGCTGGAAGGACAGCTGGAGAGAGTCAACAGGTGGCAACAGGTGATCATTAGGCACCACAGGAATTTCAGCCTATTGGAATGAAGTATTCCCTGTCCACTCCCACACTGGGGGTCACAGTGGGCAGCAGAGGTTGCCATTGTGCCTACGGGCTCAGGGCAGGGTGGGCCTTGGCCCATGGCCCTGCACCTTCACTCTAGGGTGACCCAAATGACTTTCCTCCTGGACCTGCCTCCTCCCCTCTTGCAAGACAGAGAGGTCATGTTAAAAACTGTTCTGCTCACCTGCCTGCCTTGTCTTGTGGCCTGTGCAGTCTCTTCCACACGGCAGGGCAGATCCAACACTTTTCAGTGAATACATGCATGACTAGAGTGTTTTGGTATTCAAGCTCAGTCTCTGCCCTGTGCATTTGGTCCCAAGCCACAGCATGCATTTTCCCTTTAGTGTTCTTATTCTTAAAATAAAATAAAAAATACCTGGTATGTGAAAAATAGATGATCATTAGTGACCTTTCTTAACAAAAATTATCTAATCATTGTCTATTTTAGAAGACAGAAATGGGAGTTTTGAACTAACATCAGGACTTGCTAAGGCAATCCCAGTTAACATGTATATTTCTATTTAGCACCAAACTCAGGCTTTCACTCTGCCTACTCGTCCCTCCTCGCAATGACCATCTGTTTCAGACCTCCTTGAGGACAGTCTGGATGACACTGACTGCAGCTTTTCAGACTGCTGGCCCAGGAGCAGGGGAGATGTGCTTCAGAAGGCAGGCCAAAGACCAACAGATGCATTTCCAGCCAAAGAAGAGATGTTTACTCACAAGCCATACTCCACTACTATGAACCCAAAATTCTAGACCTGAGTGGCTAACACAGTAATATTCTGGACAGTCTCCACAGGGTTATTTTGAAACATTTATCTGATTACATATCTGTGGTTTTAATAACTTTTTAGAATTACATGCATGAGACACAACAGGAAGAAGTACTCGCTAGTACTTGGAATGCAAAACAGGACATCACTTCAAAAAGACGACCCAAGGACTATTGATAACTTGAGTATTTGTCACAGGGATAGACACCATATACCAGAACGGAAGGAAGTTTCATATTCTGCAGGCAATAGATCCTATGTAAATGAAAACAAATTTTCTTTACCTGAAAATTATCTTTGCATAAATTTGGCTGTGCTCCAGCACCACCTTGGATCACATGTATCAATTTAAACTCATAATTAGTCCTACTAAAATCAATGCTTTTGCAAAAAAACCTTGGTGTTAGGGCAGAAAATGAAAAGTGCCATATACTAAACTTTTTTAAAGAATTCTTCAAAACAGAAGTTTTACTAAAAGTCTAGAGATTACCTAGAAAGGTTTTGGTAAAAATATAGCAGATACCTAGCCAAAGTCCAAGTACCACTTGAGTGAAAAGTCCCAATACAAACTTGCTGCTAGTATTTACTGCTGAATCCCAAAGCCCCGTAACATATCTAGTGAGAATTAGGTATCAGCCTGCCTTTACAGAAATTTACCTGAAAAATGCTTTCTTAAATTAAAATCTCTCACCTGTGCTCCAATTTTTTTGCCCCTTTTCTGTCTTCATAGTCCAAATTTGGTCACTTTTTCTAGATCAAGAATTCTGCTTCCCCCCCTCAGCCATATGTGTTTGCATTTGCTGTATCTAATGCTTTGCTTGAATTTACTATACTAAATATTTCCTCAACATGTGATTTTTTACATACCTACATAAAAAAACCCAAAACTGTAAAGGTTAACAAATATACGGTGTATTTATAATCTTCCCTAAACAAAAATTACAAGTGTAGTATAAAAAACTAAAATTACATTAGCAAAATACTACTTTGTATCTGAACAAAAGCAATCAGTATTTATTCCTGGCTTTATTTCTTTGTCATTCAATAACTGCTTGTCTACAGACGAATAACATTTGCATATTGGCTTTCATCAGCATGTTGGGAGGCACACCAGTCAACCATCTCAAAGCAACCTCGGTATAAACAGTGCCCAACTCTTCAGTCAAAGCAAAACTTCTGCTGGTATAATGTGACATCACCATAAACACCAGCCTGGGACTTCAGCTCTGCTGGTGGAAAAGCAAGGTGAGCTATTATTTGGCATTATTACATTAAATGGTATTAAAAAAATGGGGGAGATTAACATATAATATCTCACACGCATAAAACCAGAATTTACTGTTTATGCAATCATTCTGTTCTGCTAATAATGACCTGTATTTTCAGTTCTACTGCCAGTGTTCTGAAACTGGTATTTTTCATCCAGTTTGCTTTCTAAATATACTAGCATGAATCTGTTTTACCCAGATGGATTTACTAAAGTAAATAGGAATGTAAATTATTTATGGATCTACTATTTTTCAACTAACTTGCTTCATTTATCCCTTACAAAACTCTGAGACTGGAATACAAAATCTTGTCAAGTGCCTTTAGAAGCAGTAACCTCCATTGATACCATTTTGGATACTGTAGCTATGTCTCTGCTCCCAGTAGGTTTTTTAAATTATTATTATGGATTGGCTAGCTAGAAGAGCATACCTTTATATCCACAGGCAATATGCCCAGTAAAAACGGGAAATGTAGAGAATTCCCTTTTTTCCTTTTTTTTTTAAGGAAACAGATGCTAAAAACAGGGTTACTTTGACAACACCCTTATCATCCTAATCAGCCAAGTGACTAAGAAACCAAATTGCTTAGAAACCAGCTCACATCACTCAGAATGGCTTCAAACTGAAAGAGGGCTGGTTTAGATTAGATATTAGGAAGAAATTCTTCACTGCGAAGGTGGTGAGGCACAGGAATATGTTACCCAAGGAAGCTGTGCATACCCCATCCTTGGAAGTGGGACATACATTTCCTAAATACATGAAAATAAGATTCACACTTTCTTATGAATAAGGCATTTAGCCATTAGAAACCTAAGAGACCCTTCCAGGCATGACTGTTAGTCTGACCCACTAATTCCCTGCATTAGTATTACTACCAGGCTACCTTGGATGACAAAACTCCCTTCAGAACAAATTGTCAGTTTACTTTTAGGACACTGCAATGAATTCTAGGCTCTGACATTGATTTGTAGATCTTTAAACTGGTTGGTGATTTGCTGCAGTCAATGGCTCTGGCTGCAGAGTGCAAAAACAGGACACCTCTAACAGCACTGAGTATCTGACTCAGTATTTTGCCAGTACAATTCTTTTTATGGTGAGGATGTGAACTATGATTCATATCGTCTCCCACAATCCTCTCTTCATAATACATTGTTTGAACAAGCATACATGATTTGTAGGTTGTCACTGCTGGTTCTGTAGGGAACAGTCTATTCCGACTGCATGATGCTAAACATGGGCCATAGACTTTTGAATTTTGAAAACATTAAATTTGAAATATCCTTTCTAACATATATTAGAAACATATGGCCATAACTAAAAGCTATTAAAATGCTTCTATTTTCACCTTCCCTGTGAATACTCTTGTTGGGGGCACAACAGAGATTCACAATATGTACACATTTATTATGCTTATTTTTTATTTTAATTATTACACAGTTTTTCATTTACTGTGAACAGACAAGGATTTCAAGGTCCTGACAAGCATCTCATTGTAGGAACTCTCAACTCTCTAATCAAATTAGGAGATGAAGGAAAGGAAATCAGGACAAAAACCTACTGCCCTAGCAGAAATAAAGACAGGATGGAAAAGCAACTGCATTGACAGTATAGAAGTAGAAAAAAAAAAGATGAGACTAATTATGACAAGAGTGTTTTTACTACTATCTGCAATCAAAAGGAAATGCACAGAAATAGACATTTGGGACTTTACCAGAGTTTTGGTAAAATATGGTACTCCCCAAGATACATCTCATCAGCAGTGTTGGTTCAGTTGGTTACATTGGTGGAACACAAGTTGTTAAAGACTCCCTTGCTGACAGGCTCTTCCTCCTCAAGCACTCTCTTCTTTATTCTCCCATATACTTCTCTGGGATCACCAAAGCACTTTCTATTACCTTCCCAAGTTCAAGAGAATTCCACTCTGCCTCTCCCAGTTTCTTTCCAGACTCATTTTGTGCCACAACTAGGAGGGATACCATTTTCTTTACTTGCCACCACATCTCAACTTGGACATAGATAGAAAATTCTTAGGGGTGAGAGGATAACCTGATCTCACTCATTTCAGAGTGAGGATTCTGCTACCAAAGGAACCAATTATCATTATTTCCTTGTATAATTTCAGTGTGATGAGAAATTAAAAGAGAAAGCTGCTGCATAAATGACCAATGACATAACATGGATGGGACAAGAAACATTCATTTACCCTCACTTCTAACATTAATATATTTTGTTGAAGTAACTTTTCAGTACTTCTTTCAGAAATTACACAGCATAAAAGAAGATAGTCTTTTACATGTGGCTTAACCAGCATGTTTAGCACAGATTCTGTGTCACCACTTAATAACAAGCTATTTGAGCCTATTCAATGGAAGGTTGAAGGGAACCAGAAGTACTACAAAAGCATTCTGCAGACTATACCAGAAGGGATTTTATTTAAAGGTTTCTGGGATTATCACATGAGCTCTCTCTTAACTGAGANAAAAAAAAGCAAGAATAAGTTTACTAAAGAGTTAGCATGACAATAGAGACAAGCAAGAAAAATAAACCATAGCCTCCACTTAACCCACGTCATCATTTTCTTCAGGGTGAACTCCTGGTAAATGTAATTTTTCAGAACATTGTACTATATGAATTCCTCCAGGACTGATTTAGAGATAGTATATTAATGCTCTGCAATTTGTAGGTTTTCTTTTCATTTTTTTACCCCAAATACAGACCACCTCTCCAAAGGTTTGGTGCATTAGATAAATGTCATTTAGTGAACTAAAGTGCCTCACTTCAGTTAGTAAACCCGTAATTTCCTTAGAAAATAGAGAAGATGTAAATGTAATTTTCTTCTATGACTTTTTTTTTAACTGAGAGTCCTCCACAGTAACCTTTCCGGTCAGTTGCAAAGGGAATGAATAAGTGCAAGATACATTCCAGGCAAGCAGGCTCACTATCTCTGTTAGGCAGCAGAACTAGCCGGGAGTGAAGAGATCACCTTTGCATCTAACATCAGTTTCTGAGGTCAGCACTGATCATAATGTACCAGATAACAGTATTATGCCACACAACCATCTGACTCCAAACAGTAACATCCCATTCCCTAGGATCTCCATTCAACTGTTAGGCAAATTTCTAGTTAGAATAACAAAAGCAGCTTTGCTTTTCTGGGATTCCAACTTAGTCCAATCAGAAGTCTAAATAAACACGTCTCATTTAAATAAGATGCTTCATAAAAAGTAACAAAGTGCAGCGCTGTATACTATGACTGGCCTCCCCAATTCTATATAATTTGAATATTTGCAATTACAGAGGCTCATTTATAAAAATTATTTTAAAACATTATCGACTCCAGTGACAGTGTTGCAATATCGTAAAATACAAAAAAATTTCTAAATTAATTATTCTAATAGTCTAAAAAACAAAACCCAACACACCTACCCAGAAACATGGTTAGATATACCACAACATAATACAGTGGGAAATATACTTGTCAGAAATATTGTATCATAAGCTGAGACATTTGCCCTTGTAACCCTGTTGATTAGCACTCTAAATTACTTACTATTTCAAGGCATTTTGTTTATTGACACCATCACTTCTTTAAAAGGCATAAAGCTGTGATTGTAAAAGGCACTTAAGTGAGCAGACCACTCCAGTAACATGAATGAGACCTCAGGAGTAAGAAAAGTAAAGTATATATTTTTCATGCTTTGACATATTTCACTTTTTGTTAAACTTCTCTTTCTCTTGGAGACAGCACAAATTTTAAGAAACATATAATCAGATTAAAATATGGAAATTCGCAATCAGAACACAATGACAATGCCTGTTTGTGTTTGCAACAAAATCAGTTAGTTCCATACCTTGACATATTAGCTCAAGGAAAGAGTATTATGCAGCCAGATTTGCATGCAATAAAGTTCACTGTCAGGTAAGCAATGAGCTCATGGGGATGTGTTCCCTTACTGTCTTCCAGCAGGATTATCTGAGGTCATGCTAAATGGACAAGCAGAAAATTCTAGACATCTACAAGGACATGGAGTGATAGGACAAAGGGGAATGGCTTTAAAGTGAGAGCTGGTGGGTTTAGATTAGATATTAGGAAGAAATTCTTCACTGTGAGGGTGGAGAGGCACTGCAACAGGTTGCCCAGAGAATCTGTGGATATCCCACCCTTAGCAGTGTTCAAGGCCAGGTTGAATGGGGCTTTGAGAATGGTCTAGTGGAAGGAGCCACTGAGCATGGGTTCCAACACCTACAGGGATGTAGGAACTGGATGATCTTTAAGGGCCCTTCCAACCCAAACCATTCTATGGCTATGATTCTATGACCTACATACACCCACTCCGTATGTCTGAAACCAAGGATGACTGAAAACTAACTCATTTTAACTGGCAAGTAGCTACTGAGTGTTCTGGTGGGGGGGTTTCCCCTAAAAAACCAAAAAGAAACAGAGCATATGAAAAAGGTTTTCCTTTGTGATTTCATGGTATTTGTAGGACTAAAGAATTTGTAGGCTAGGTAAAGTAATAGGGATTTTGTTGCATCTTTATAATTTTGTCTACATTTGTCTTTTTAAGCTTTTGGTTGGTTTTAGTCTTCTTTTTCTGGCTAAAATAAGCATAATTTAAAATCCAAAACCACAGTGACAGCAAAAAAGAACCAAGACATTTGAGAAATTTTCTATTCAGAAGGACAGTTTTAAAAACCACAACATCAGATAGTCCAGCTGACAAACAGAAAAATGGCCAATAATTATGGGATCAGGCAAAAATACTAAAAACTGGGAGGAAAAGATAATGCTACAAGGATTAGTCATAGGAAGTGCTGAGGTAAAGAGCTAAAAATGTGCTTAGACACAAAATTTTGTCTCAAGGTGATATCAAAGCTGTGCTTGCTCCAGATCTCATTTAGCAATTGTAACACAAAAGGAATATAAAATTATGTCATTTTAAATTGTGACAGAGTTCAGGATGCTCCATGGTTTAAAGAAGCTTCCAGTTGAATACAGATGAGAAACCTAAGATGGAAGAAAAAAAATCCTATTTCTTTGCCTTCTCCATGTCGTTACCATACATTTCTATGTAAATATTTTTACAACATGCTTTAGGAGAGGGGTGAATTGAAAAAAATGAAGAGTAAAACCAGTTACAATCTTGGCAACATACAACCCAATTAAGTAAAATAAGTGATGAGCATAAGGCTAATTTTAAGTAATTTTTACTTATTATATAAGAGCACTGCATGGGAGATACAATGAAAAAAGCAATAAGAAACAACAGAATACTTTTTCAGGGTATTAAATTATTCTGTTAGAGGTGATCTTTTGAGATGTGTATTAGAAACATACAGAGGTTAAATAAGCACTTGGTTCTGAATTTTATCTCTGTATCCAAAAATAAGCACTTGTTTCATGGGAAGCCCTTTTTGTATGGATCCAGGCAGGACTTTTGCTAGCTATGAAACATATACTACAGCAGTTTCTATTATTATTAATTCTAGTATAAAGCAGCTCTTTGTTCTGTAACTAAATAGGATTCAGATGCCAAGAGACCAGCTCATGGTGAAGTCACAGTGTCTTAGATGCTCAGAAAGCCACATGCCAGCAAGTTAAGGCCCTCATATAGTCAAAAACTTCAATAGTGTAAGGTACTAAGTAGTACAAGCTTGTAGTCTAAAAATTAAACACTTCTTAGTTTAACAAGATCATGAAAGCTAAGAAAGATGGAGAAAGAGAAGACACGAAGGCCATTATTTTCTTGTGACCTACTGAATAAGGGAGGTTCAGAATTCAAACTACAATGAGAAGTTAGCAGCACCCACGGATTTTCAAGGCCTGCATTTCCTCTTTAGGCCAGTCAGCTCATCTGAATGCCCAGTTCTTGACAGGAACTAGAAAGGAGGGGAAATATCTTTTTCTTTCAGGAGTGAAGCTCCTTCTCTGCTTGAATCCAGGGAATCCACACAGACCTACCACAAGGTGTTCCTCTCGCTATTACAGAGAATCCTTTGCCGATCTTTGCTCTTCCCAGACACTGACATAAACTGAGTATGTACCATTTTTTTCTGGAACAAGAGCCTAAAAATTTTACATTAGAAAAGCTTAGACTACGGGAAATCAAAAATTTTCTCACAGAATACGTTTGCTATGAAAATAAATGAAGAAAAAGATGCTGCAATGCTGTAGCAAGAGTGTATGCTTATTGCACCCATAAAGTAGAAATATATTAAGCAGGTAATAACTAATATTTGCTTTTCTTGAATGCAGGCATAGGTATTCTAAATTAACACAAACATACACAGTCAACATGTATAAGCATTTTGTAAGATAGCTAAGTATAACACATAAAAACAAAACAGGCAAGGAATATAGAAACACCACAGTGTGAGCCGAAAAAGAGGGAAGAATGACTTCATTCACAATGATTCCATCTTCCCTCTGCAAAGAGTTCTGTAGTCTGATCATCTCAACCTCAGTGACTAAGACCAAGAACCAAATCCATCAGCACTAATTACAGCTCATGGCACTACTTTAATTTAGGATAAGCTTAAGAAGTTAGTAAGACTTGACTGCTCTGAAGTGGTGATAATTATTAATAAATTTTACAAACTAAGCACTGGCAAAATGTATTGTTACTAAATGTCACTCTAGTATAGTTCTGTTTGAAGCTTCAAAGTGGCCTGATTTATCGGATTATAAATACTCTCATTGCTGCAATCTTTCACTCTCTTGTTCTCTAACTTGCTCATACTTATCTGCTCAGCTGCAAGTGAATGTAAGAAAAACATTGCTGCAAAATAAATTGTGAAAATACTGAAGTTGAAGGCTTGGAAACAAACTATCATCTCACCAAAGTTTACAAGTTTGTATTTCTAGAATTTAGAAGGAAAATACTTTTTTACCAGCAGTTCTCAAGTCAAGTCTCAAACTGTCATTTTTACTAAGTTCTGATCTTCTACCTGCAATACAAGTATTAATGGAATAATAGAGTTCAGCAGTGTCTCTTCTGCTTTGGGACTCCACCCTACAGCAACAGCCACCGCGCATCCCACGAGGGTCCATACGCAGCAGGGATTTGCTATAAAGCACACACCCTTTTCCTATCCAACAACCATACCTCCCTCCTCAGGCATTTCTCTATCACACTCCAGGGCACTTACCTCTCTTCACACCTCCCTCTCAAACACAGAGTCTAAAGCAGTGGATTCACAATATTCAAGCATCTGTGCTGCTATTCCCCACAGCTATTGCTTTATGGCTTAGCATAAGGTGGCAATTTTGCATAACAGTTTACATAACTGTTTCAGAAAAGCATCAATAACACTGTAGGAACAGGTTGGGTTTTTTCCCAGGCAGTTCTGAGGAATTTAAAGAGATGGAAAATATTATTACTGATAAAAGTGTGTTAATTTAATCTCTAAAGGTCAGGTGAAGCCTGCAGGATACAGGATATCTGCTGTTTTACACCAGCTTACTTTGTTTCCGAACTGACAGAGCATTTAACATGAGGGGAAAAGCGAATGTATATGCAACTGTGACAACATGGAGCAGTGTCTTCAGAGAATGAAGTCAGACCCCAGACTTGTCCTGTGGTACACCACCAGTACAATCTTGCTGCAAATCTCTGGAACGAATTAGCAAGTACTGCCTCTCCCCACTGTGACCCTCACACTTCTGCTCAATTCATGAGCACATTCCTTCAACATACAACAGCCATGTTCCTTGCTACAGCATTCACTCAATTTGCTACAGTGGTAGAAAAGAGCAAGAACAGGCTGACTTATTACTCCTGTCTGGGGCTGTGTGATGTGGCTGCTTGTGGCTCAGAGACAGTGTTCTGACATGTGTGGCCTTAGGATACCTCCAGTATAGTGAGGGAAGGACACATTAAGTAGTAAAGAGTTCAAGGACATACAGTTTCAAAAGTTTGCACCCTTGTTTATGCTATTTCCTGTGCAGCCTGTAGTTGATCGTGACCCTGTTTACCCTTCTGTGCAAATGATATTTTAATGACAATGTTATGAATAGTAAGTCATTAGAAGTAGAGAGAATAAATGAATAAAATAAATTAATGAAAAAGCAAAGGCAAGAGAGAATTTCAGGGGAGAAAACGCAGAGCTTTGCTTACTGATACTTTTTTCTAGCTACATCACTTGATTCATTTTTAAATGGCCCCCAAAACACTGAAGAAAAACATGCAAAAAAGGTTTATACTGGAAATGTAGTGGACTAGTTGAGCATATGATATTTATTTCTTGCACCTGCTCTTCTCTAAAAGGTCTCTCACATATAATGTACTCCATCAATGCTGTTTACAGAATGTAGTTGCTTTATTTTTGAAAAATCTGCAAAGCAATTCTGTTTAATCCTAATGCCAATATAGAGTTCAGCAGTTTCTGCATTCCGTATTCCTTTAGAATTGGGTTTCCTATTTGAAGCAGAGGAAAAACTGTTAAAGAGAATGCATATTTCCTGCTTTTAGAAGTAGTCCTCCCCATGCAAGGCAGCAACAATACAAAAAAGCAAAACCCAAACTCAAACAGGCATGAAGAACTGTGTTTCCAATTAAATTTGTATCAGAGTGGCATTGAGAGAGAACGCGATAGCAGTGAGAGCCCAAGGATATTGGAGGTCAACTTATACATAATTAATTTGTTAATCTTCCATGGCATTTCACTGAATTGTGTTATTTTCTCAAATATATCCAGAAGTATGACAAGCTGTCTTTTCAAATGATTTTATTTGCCTGTGCTCTGCATTCTTTATTTCAATAATAAATAGAAAAGGATAATGATATTTTAACCACTTTCAAACATCTCTCCTAGCATTCTGAAATTTGTTTACTTCGCCATATGTTATTTAATGGCACATTTCTGTTCAATTAGAATGTTCAATCACAAGACTCTAAAAATACCAAATGGCCTAGGTTTTATCTTTACAATGACATCACAGGAAACTGACTCTTTAGAAGTAATTCATTGCAATCTTTATGTTTAAAATAACATGTATTTTCAGTGTCTGGGGTTTAATTTAAAGTACAAAGATAAGAATGCAAGACTTTTGATTCTTTTAATAGATCTGCATTTTTTGTGTCAGAAATTATTCACTAAAATTTGTTCAAGGTGTACTTTAAAATGTAGAATTAGATTTTATGAGGAACATGCCAACATGCACTCCTGGACTGCTCTGCTATTTTGTTTGATGTTTTGCTGCCTTGTATTTCCCAAACACTCTCTGAGAAACTAACAACTATCAAGATGATTTAAAAAAATACATATATCAGAGGAGGAGTTATATTATAAAGTGATTCTATTGAGGTTGTAAATGGTTAAACACTTATTTAACCGAAATCATACTCCAGCTCAGAAGGCTCTTGGTCTGCAGTTAGTATCAAATGAAAAATCTTGCTACAAATGCAAGGACCAAAACCTATGGCTCACTGAATACTATGAACAATACTAACTAGAAGAAATTGATGCTGACCTTGAACACATAAAAATATCTCATGCTCTATGTTAGTGCTGACTAGTGGGATGGTGTTGACCTCCATTAACATTTGATTACCTCTTGGCACGGTTTTTAAGCTGAGCCAAGATAACAGTCAGGTATTACTAATTTCTTCACTGTGCCTGTTTAAAATAGAATCATCTAGGTGAGAATCAGACAGAGGAAGAAGAAATTAAATAAACAAAAAAATGTACTTAAATTCAGATTGAAGAGATATGAAGAGATATGAAGATGATTGAAGAGTATTTATTTATGATAACAGCAGTTTTCTATTATCATCTGCTGTGATCTTCAGTTATGCAAAATGTGAAGTTATGTAAGTTTTTTTAATTAAAATTCTTACCAGATAGCTATTTTCAATATCCCCTATAGCTAATACTAGAAGGTGGAGATATTATAAATTATTTCAAAGACATAGATAGATACATGGATAGACACACACACACACAGAGCCAGACATTTCAGGATCACTTTGTAAATTACCTCCTTCTAAGGCATTTTTTGGATTCTTAAGCATCTTTACCTGTTTTAGTAAATTACCAAATTACTTCACACATAGCATGACAATTGTATTACCACCAGATCATCAAGAAAGTGTAGAGGTTCAGGAAGCCAGAAGTCAATGTCCTCAGAAGTACACAGGCATTTAAGCAAAAGGGGGAGTCTAGTGGGAATAATGTGGTCATTGTCATAGTCAGCCTAATAATTTCCTCAGCCTCAGCATTTAGGAGATACATAGTTCCAATGCAAGAGAGTGAACTTCATCTACACACTGTACTTTATAAGCTTTCTAAAGCCTGTGGACAGAGAAAAAGAAACAAATGCTTCCAGTGAGAAACTATGTTTTGCAAATGGAAGAGATAGCTTGAAATTAACATTATTTCATCCATAAATACACAAGGAATTACAATACTAAAGCTTCTGTGATTGATGAAGAAAACCACTATTACACTACTACAAACATATAATTGAGAGGGAATGTTTCTGGTTTTAATCTTAAATTAATTTCATAACCAAATGGAATGTATTTACACCAGAAATAGAGAAAATTCAAAACTACCTTTCAAAACTACACTTTCAAAAACAATGGCCAAAGAGAGAAAAATCAGTTTCCCTATAAGGATAGACCTATTACTTGGAAAACCTTCTATAAAGGCCTTAAACCCTTCAAAATAATGGTTCTTAAATTGCTGTATTATAAAAATCAACATTTCAGTACATAGAATACAGCACTTTACCAAATGAAACTGTCTCACAACAGCTGTGCTTGCTCAGCAGTGTCAGCAGAGCTGAACCAGACATAAAAATGGTAGACAATTGAAATGGAAAAAGACTGACTACGCTATATAGCTCCCAATTGTTCACACAACTACAGGACAGAAGTTGTAGGAGACTTTTCTCCTCTGTGAACAATGAGAAGCCTCTAACATAAATGGAATCTTTCTGATTCTTCTTGAGCATTCCACCTGGTACATTCCAGCTATTCAAAGAATAGTAATAATAGTTTCTGAAAATAATTCCTTTGGAGCCATATGATAAACTAAGAGTGACTAAGTATATCTATTTCAGCACAACTTTAAATACTGTACTATTCATCCAAAGCTCATTCAACTCCTTCATTCCTCAACAACATTGAAAGATGAGTGAAAGAAAACATGTCTTCAAAATAGAATGGAACCTTCAAATACTGAGTGACAAAAGTTACATTCTTATAACGAAGGCTGGGGAACCTCAACAATATAAAAGCTGTCAGGAAACCATAATCAGAGCTGTCAAAATGAAGGGATGTACCAAATATCTGCCTTCCCTGATGCTGAACTGGCATATTGTGCCCTTTTTGGAATAGTACACTTTAAGATACATATCTTGGATCCAAAAGAAAATGCATAAAGTCATCACTGGGAAAGTTGAATCATGTCACTATCATAAGGGAAAGTGTAAATAACAAAGACACAGGTTAATCAACATGAAATCATCTGTATTACAAAGAAAATCTACATCTAGAAATCCTAAAATAAATTTCAGGTGATGAGAAGGACTACTTATTCTGGAAAGCAGTGACTTTCAAAATAATTCAGGGTTCATAATGAAAAATCAGCTGTATAAACCATCATGTCCAGTGCCAAATGGACTAACACCATTCTAGGATCTGCAAAAGAGACTATCACATAGGACTAGGCAAGCCTTGCTACTCTACTACAAGCAGCATGTAAGGGCTGCAAGTGAAGCGTAAGTGACAGAAAAGAAGTACGGACGTGAGAATTTATCACATAGCTTCTGTCTCTGAAAAGGACCAATCCAAAAGTTCACTTTCCCACAATCTAATTTTTCTTTATTTTATAAATGGCAACAGGAGAGTATGTGGAAAGATCTGTATTTAGAGTTGGTTCTAGTCCAATTAACAATAAATCAATATTGTAAAGCAAAGTATTGTCTTGATGTATGTAAAACTCTACCCTATGTTCTTTAAAAGGCACACAAGGGAAAGAATAAAATTGCTTTATCAAGCAGAACGATTCAAAAACTTAAGAACTAGCTAATGGCAATCATTCCTGGATTTTCAAATAAAAGGTCAAATCCATATTTAGCCTTTCATCTTCTTCATAGTATCTATGAATTCCAACCTTCCTTTAGCAAAACACAAAACTTGAAAAGTCTGGATTAATGTTAATACCACAACCCTGCAATTTTGTAGAAAATGTATAATTTACAACAAGGAGCCATAGAATATTAGCACTAGTTCTCTAGGGAGGCAAAACCAGGGTGGCCTGTTCCTGCTTCCATTAATAACCTCTATTTGCATGCTATTTGCCAACTTCAGAGGCAAAGGTATTTGGGGTTCCTCTCCATATCAGATTAGAAATTTTCCTCATCATTCTACACACAATGAAATATGAGTAAATCTAGCAGTTTTTTAATTAATTTATTATATTCTGGAGATACCTACAAGGCTAATTTAGTATCCACATTGTCCTCATGTAGCACACTACAGTTACCACCTTTGATTTCTACTGCACTACTGGAAGTTTTAAAAGCAGTTGGAGAACATGGAGGCTTTAGTCAGGAATTACTTGGATTCTATCTCAGATGTATTTTCACAACAATTAAATATTAAAGTTTATTAATGAAAAGTAAAACTGTACTTAACATTACTAGAAAAAAAGAGACATTAACTCATATGAGAGCTCAGCATCTAATGGTGTTATTAGATCAATGGATACTCAGGAAGTATCCAGGGGGACAGTTGCACTGCCTAACTTTACATACTTAAATTTGGTACACAGTTAGCAGGCCAGCTATCCGGTATAAAAAGCCTCCCACAGACGACTACCAAAAAAAAATCCAAAAATCAGATTGGCACAGACTGTTATTCCTTATATTGATTTTCTCAAGCTTGCCTTTAATACAGGTCAGCTTCTGATTACTCAATACAGAGGCTCTAAATCATCCATGCAGATGTCTGTATTCCTTAAAGTGATGTTACACCATATTGTTCACTGAAGTCCTGTGCAGGTTCCTCTTTCCATCAGTAGGGGTTTTTTCTGATCTGTCAGCTGCTGTACAGCTGGTCTGCTTGAAGTCTGAGTAGAAACTGGTACTGCCTTGAGCATGGGTCATGAAAAGAAAGCAGTGCTATGAGGTCTACTATGTGAGCTACTGCCAGGTAAAAAAAATCACAGAACTAATAATGCTTGGCCCTCAGGGGTATATATAGCTACAAATCAGCTGTAATGGCTGCTCAGTTATCTTGTTTAATCTGCAGCAAGATACTGGATATCTAATTTTTGACCAAGGGACCAAACTTTGAATATATATATCAGACGATTTGAATACCTTTTTCTCAGCCTTGGCAAAAATATTGTTACTGAGGGAGGATTCTTACAAGAACTCATAAAGTTTTCACTACAGAGGGCCAAGATTTCTTTTCTGTGGTTTCCTTCTTCTGTCATGAACATCAAGCATTTCAGAGTCATTATGAAAACCAAGAATATCCTACAGGAAAGGTAGCTACTGTGTTACTCATACCATTTCCCTCATTCAGTCCCTCTTATCCTTTCAGAGATATCTCTCAATTCTTTATTTTTTTTAAATGGGAGAGGCATTGTTGTGACTTGCTGGAGTAATGAAGTGTTTCACAAAGAACACTTGAACTTAAAAAGCCATTCTTTCCCTTGAAAAGGAGGCAGCTGGTACACTGTTACTACACAGCTAAGAATGCATGAACGTTAATGTCAATGATTCCATAATTCTGGGTAACATAAAACATACTGCTTTAAAGCCAACTGTCACTATAATCTTTTCCTTATGTCAGTCTAAAAACGTACTACCTGAATCACTTCCGTTTGGTTTCTACTTTTGCATTCTCATTGTGTGTGTGCTTACGAGTGCTTGAGATAGAACATTTCCTTGCAGACAGGAAGAATAGCTGCAGGTATTTTTTCATAGAAGTATACGGAAAGCACTTTCAAGCCTCTTAAAAATTTTTCTTAGAGCTGTCTCCTATCTGGACCTTTATATAAAACTGTTTTTTTCATTTTGGGAAATAATTTGAATGATAATAAGCTTTTTTAATTTTTCCAATATGTTCTTTCTTTGCTTGTTTGTTTTTTTTGGTTTTTTTTTTCTGCATAAGGAGAGATATGGGGATGAAGGAAGCAACATGACTATATTTAGATAATTGTTTGTATAAGATACTGTTAATGTTTACAGAATTACGACAAAGGGGATTTTTTGAATAATGAAGTTACTCAATTAAAAATAATTTAATGTGCTGGATTAGCTGGGTGTTGGGAAAAGACTGAAACAGTTACCTGGCAATTGATCAAGGAACCTTGTCTCACAGAACAATACTAGCATAAAAATAGCTCATAAATCTGAAAAGCTGATTACTGAAACTGTTGTGGGAGCTTTATTTTTTAGAAGAATATTGAATTAATGAGAAATAATACAAAAGGGGAGTTGAATTATTCTGAATAGAATAATTTTCTACCCTAGCCTCTCAGGATGGGTATGATTATGTAGGTCACATATCTAAAATTACTTCTATGCATATTTCATTAAAAGCCACATCTTTTCATGAAGGATGGTAAGCAGTAAACCCTCTTCAGATAGTACTCTCTCTATAGTGACTTAAAAGAAAGCTGTTTCCTTTGTGGTTACAGAACCGTTAAAGATGAGTCGTCAAAGAATACAAAACTTACTGTATCTTATTTTCAGGTTATTGTTTTCACACAACAATTTTTCTTTCCCACTCCCTCCAAACACTCACAATCATTTTGAATGTATAGGAAGCAGTCATTGGCCAGGATTCCTAGTCTACTTGTACTTCCGGAAGGTTACTATCAAACAGAGGATAATATTAGATAAGCATTTTCATGTTCATAGAAAAAAATAAGTTTTTGATTCTGAGTTGCTTTGTAAGAATTTTCAATGAAATTTTACAAATGCAATTGAAACTGAGTAATCAATAATGAAATTATCAATCAAATATATTGATTTTTTTCAGCTGGGACACACTTCTGCAGTTTTTAGACAGGAAACATTTTTACATCACATTTCAGTGTTTTTCTGCTATAATTTTTAATTGGCCTAAAGACTTTTTTTCCAATTTAATACAAGATTTATCACTAAATTTACATGTATTAACACTTTCAGTGAAATATGTGCAGTCTTTTCATCACTTTTCTTAGCTGCAAGACTTAGATTTAGTGTATTCCACGTACTTAGAAGAAATGGTGGAAATGTTTTTGTCCATTAAGCATCAGAAAGACTAATTACAATTTAAATGATCTTTTTTTGCCTAGTCTTAAAAAGCTGATGTGCATAATGCAGGATCAGAAGGTTGATAAGGTACTGCCATACATAATACTAAAACTTGGATCTCTCAGCTTAGTGATTGAATATGTATAAAGTTTTAGTTTATCCAATACATTCTACTGTTGAACTGAGCTGTACTTCAGCACGTCTTCAGAACTGAAGGTCTATGTATTGACTTACACACTACCATGTCCACTTAGAGCCCTAAATAATTGCTTGTAATATGAAGTTTAGGGAAAATAAATTCTGAGGTATTCCTGCACTCCTGCTTTCATATACATGCCCAGATATAAAGAACAATAAAAACTGTGTTCTTGTTAAATTATGATGCCACAATTTGTATCACATTTTGGTATATATCTTGGCTATGGTACTTGTATGTCTGAAATGTCTGATGGAGCTTCGGAAGTATTCTTCCAAATTTCAAATAATATCAAAATTAATTCCATTATTATTTTTGCAGCTGAGCTATTTCAGTCTTCAACAAGCATGACTTTAAACAAAGGGTAGTTGGAGTTAAATTGTTAACCAGACACGACGAAAGAAGTTCAGTATGCAGGAGAGACGGTTTAGCTAAGGAAAAACATTATGAATTCAGCATTGCCTCATGCAACACTGATCCTGGTTTGATCTTGACTGTTTCCCTTGGTGAGAGAATGGTCATCAGTCCCTTTCCTGATGCTGAGACTGCACAGCCTTCCCTTGAAACTTCTTCCCCAATTCCTGCCTCGGCTTACTGACTGTACTTTGCATCTTTAATGCCAGTGTGCTCTGGTGGCTTACTAAAGTTCCAGTTCCCTTCTGACCAAACTGTGTCAGCCCTTTGTTTGTTACCTGATGAACTGTGGCATTCTGAACTATCCTCTCAATAGACAAGACAGTGCTTTAGTTGGTGTGAAGCTGCCAACCTGCATTAACCTGGGGATGAGGGGAAAAGCTTCCCATACCCCAGAGAGACTAACACACTCGAAGTCATCAAAAAACCCAGACACATACTAAACCAAAAGGAGGAAGGATGGGAGCTATAATCTTACTGTGGGATAGAGCTCAAGCTGGAGTGTGCACAGGTGTTGCAGATACCCCATCTTGTGTGCAGAAACTTACTGCAGGTATCATCAATGTTATACTGACTCTCCACTCTACCAAATCCTGTCAAATTCAGACTAAAAAGACAAAGCAAACATTCCTTACCTACTCCTTACATCAATGTCCTTTACAGTCTGCTTCCTACAGCTACATGCTAAAATCTTCAGAGGTCTGAAACTGTAAGAGCTACTCAGTTCCTCCTAAGGTCCCCAAGGCAGAGATGATACCTTCCAAAGGACCCAGGCCTTCCTCCCACAAAGAGTACACAGGGCAAAGATAGACTGGATCTACACATGGGTCTAATATAACCAAATGACATTGGATTCCTCACTTCTCCTGACCCATTTTTTTCCCCTAGGAATTCATATGACTTAGCAGATCCCATACTAGCATATTCCTGCAGTGATTCATATACAACACAGCTGGAAGAGGTAAGAAATATGAGCTGCTGCAGAGTTGCAAGTGATTCATGAGCTAAAGCTTGGCTGTCCTAGAGCCATTCAATTTCTACAAGAGTGAAAAATTAGATGGATTTTCACATGCTTGCTAACACAAAGACTCTAATGCTATCTGCTTATACTTTGGTGCTTAACTTTCCATTTTGCTTGTGATGCTTCTTTTTTCTTAGTTTTCATACGCTAGTGGTATTTACGGTATTTAATCTGGCACAGAAATTACTTCCAGTCTATACAAAACCATATGCCACACTTGGAGAGCAGAGAAAATATAAATAAGGAGCTTTCATTTAATCTCTCATTTAATTTACAATGACCTAGACCACTGTGATCTGAAGGAGTACCATACCAACACCAACATATAAAAATAGTGCTGAGAGCACATCTGCTATACCAGCTACATTGTACCTGACCTCACCAACATATATTGTGACTGAGTATAATGTGGGTAGCTTATCACAGGGCTCATAGAAAATTAACTTTGTCCAACAGTCACCCCTCTGAAACTACCAGATGAAACAAAGTTATATCCAGGATCTGTGCACTCCCCTGTTTTTAACTGGCAACAACAGACATACTTAGCATCAGTGTTCCCAATATGTGGGATAGCTACTGGTCTGAGCTGAGGAGAGAAACCAGAAGACAAAACTGCACCATTTTTAATAAACACAGTTTAAAAGTAAGAATTGAGAAAACGTTGCATTGGCTAAGTAGACACAGGTAAATTCCAATTACTTGTATTTATTCCTTGCTAAACCTACCTGAGCTTTAGCTCATACACATTTGCTGATGCTACTTTATAATAGCAATATGGCAGTGTGAGTTCTTCAAGACATCTCAAACAGCTTTTGTACCCTAAGAGGCAGTTTTCATTCAAATCTGACTATGACTCAGATGCTGAGATATGAGGGACAATGAAAATACCAACACAAACATTTTAAAGTATAAGAAACACTTCATCATCATCTGAACAATTGAGGAAAAAAAGAAAAAAAGCAACAACCATATCCTGAGGGGTTCCTTTCTTCTGCTTAAAGTTAAGTGACATTAAATATTCCTGAGGCTCAGTGTTACTTACACAACAGATAGAGCTCTCTTAACCATTTATGCATGTTATCTATGTCATTTACACTGACTAACAGTGACTTAAATGTCAGCATACAAGTAAACTAAGACCCTTGGGAACAGCATACTGCAAATTAATGATAGGTAACTTTCCAAAGGTTCCTAAGTTTCAAGTCAGTTCACCATTTGTAATTATTAAATGCCTTATCTGTAAAAAGAACTAGGTCTATGCAACAAGGCTCTATCATAAATCCTTGCTGATTAAGCATTGATTAGAAATATTACAAATACAATGCTATGGGAATTGGGGGACTTTCCATTATCAGTTTTAGTTAGTTAAAACTCAAAATTAACATAATTCAAAATAATACAAATTCAGTTATATAATACAAATAATACAAAGCATGTGTTTTTAGGGTGTGCTTAAGGTTGGAGCTTTTTTAGCCTAAGCAGGTAATAAGAAGTTAAGAAAAATTTAAGTAATTGCTTTGGATTTATTTCAGTTTCTGTACTCCTTTATCACTCAACATTTTTTTTTAGTCATTTTCCCTCTTTTTATACCTCTGTTCACAGTCTTCCCGTTCTTTTACCTTCATTCCCCTTCTACTGTTGTGTATAATTAATAAATATCTGCAATGTAAACATTGCCTAAGACAGGACTCCAAACTTTTTTAAAAAATCTGTAAATGACCAGGTCATAAAATATCAAGACTAACAGAAATGATTTCCTTAGAATCCATTCTGTTAATTACCAAACTCCATTTTTCCTCACAAATACTGAAAATTGTTTACCAAAAACAGGAAAACTGTTTCAGTTAGTCTTCTCTGTATCTACGTAAGTTCTACATGTATTTAAAAAAACAAATATAAGCAGTTTCATACGCAACTTTTCAACCAACCTAGCTATATATTTTTCTGAAGATTACAGACCGAAACTCTGAAATACAAATAGCAAAATTTTATGTAGGTACTTCTAATATTTACTGGCCTGGAGAGCTCTGCCATCTTTGCAAATCTTTGTTGTCTTAGGCAAAGCTTCTTGAGAAAGCACCTACCATTTATATCTGATTTTTGTCTTAGAGGAGTGCCTTTGATCCTGCTTTGATCTTGTTTCAGTCATTCTCTCAGAACGGGAGACCTAAGTGGCATTAAAATCCTTAGCATGTTTTTAAAAGCTATCATTTAATACTTTGGGAAAACCAAGACCATTAAAAATCTTTTAGGAAGATTTCTATAGAGCTTTGATTGAAAGAAGTAGTTTTTAATAATAAAATCAAGATCCTTTAATTCAGTGGTTTTGAACAAACCAAATACACAGAATGCCTGTTAATTTTATTTTGGGGAAGACAATTAATTGGAAAATTACATTTTAGAATGTAACTAACCACATTCCTATAGAATCTAATGAGTAAGCAAATGTCAGTAACAATGTTCATATGCTAGCCCAGTGAGCCAGCTCTTTCAAAGGTCATGTTAGTCCTCTATCTTACACATAATTCAAAAACATTTGAACACAAGTGATAATTACAGTCTATAAAATATTACAATTTAGTACTATATTCTAATATGTTTTGTCAGAGACCCATATAGTTTCCATACAGGTATTGATCAATTTGAAAACTTACACATTCCAGATATTCTTTTTCCAAGCATTTGTACATAGAAACAGGATTATTTAACAAGAAACTATCAAACCAACGTCATCAACTCCAACTGAAGATTTTCCTATCTGGAGACACTTGCCTTTTTCAAGGACTTCTCAATCTCAAATGTGTAAGAGATTCCTTTGGCCCATGACTGGTTCAGAAGGAAAGATGTGCTGCTCACCCAGCTAGCAAGTCAGACAGAACAGTAAAAATCTAAGCTCTTTTCTCTGCAAGTGGTGCTCATATAGGATGCCTTCTATATCACCACTACTAATACTTTTTCCACCAAATTCTAATATTAAAATAATTTCTTTGACACATCTTTTCCTCTCTTCAATTTGGATTAAATTAGCCAATACTTTAATTTAAAAAAAACCAAGAGGAAGATGAAGGAGGGAACAAACAAAATACTTGCTTTTTTTTCCTCTGTAGGACACAGGATCAAAAAAAAAAAAAAAACCAAGCTAGCCAATCCAAACATTTTCTAACATAGTTCACCCTTTGTCAGTCCATTACTGTTGAAACAGTTCTTCAAAAAGCATCACTATTTTTCTCCTCTTCTGAACCATTATTTTCAAGTATTTAATATTCTGTTAAACTTAAGCCTCATACCTTAGCAACAGAAATCCCATACATGTTGCTTGGCAGATGGAAACAGCACCTTCTCAACTAAATGATTCAGAGGTTTAACTCAACCCCTGTCAGAAGTTTGTCTGGAGCCACTGTGTGCCTTCTCTGTGATTTCTAGCATGCAGTAATTAAATTAAACCAACAGATGCCCACAGAAAATATTTTATTAACACAGTAAGGACTTCAGTAACTTTCCAAATAACTAATTCACATAGAGAATTTGTAAGAAATTAAAAATTTATAAGCTGTTATCATTCTCTCCCTGGTTCACCTTGCCATTCTGCCCACTCAAATTCTCCTTCTTTTTCACACTATGCCTAACTGCATTAAAGTATGAAATGTCTATGCACAAAAACTGACTATAATAATTTGGACAGACATGACCATTTCTATAAAGTAAACAGAATTTCCACAGCAATGGATTTACGTGCAAAATACTCAGTAGCACTGCCCTAGACAGTGCCAATAATCCCTAATTTGATTGTGAGCATTTTAGCACAGCTGAGTGACAGTTATAATGGAATCAAATTGAAAGCTTACAGTGGCCCAAACCAGTGGTTTTCTTGGCTGGATGAATTAACCAAAGCTAATGTTTAAAGTCTGTGAAAAGACTGTAAAGACTTCCTGGTCTATAGGTAATTGTTTTTCTTTCTTCATCTCATTCTTGCAATGTTACATTAATATTCGGAGCTGTGGTTTTACACTGGCATTTTGTAACAAGTTCAAAGCTGAGAAAGCAAATGTTTGCCTTTAAACACAAACGAAAAAATAGATGTTACTATGTGAATAAAGCTTTCCTTTCTCTCCAGTCTCCTTTAATCAGTTAAGAAGCTAATATACTTGTACAAAAAAAGGGAATACTGATTCGTGCACTAAATCCTGTCTAACATATTATAATAGTTTGTTCTTGGCTTTTCCCAAAGATCCACCTGACTCACACTACATATTAACTGCAGAAATCAGTTAGTTGGCAAAAAGAAACATTATATCCAATCTTCTCGGAATTAAATTCCCAAAGGATAGGTGTAAAAGGGAAGCCTCTACAATAAGAAAAACAGAATGGAAACACAATACGATTTCTTTATGACTCTGCTGGAAACCTGGCTGAAGTTTATGCACATCCCTGTATCCCCATATAAAATCTCTAGTCTTCTCTCCATTATAAAACTGTAAGGTAAAAACCAGTCCCATGTTATACTGACTTTACCAAACCGGCAAACATTTAGTAAGACATCAAATAAAGCTTAAGAATAAAAAAGAAAAAATAAAGCAGAACCTTACAGTATTTGTATTGGTTGATAACAGTATTCACAAAAAATATGGCTGAATTCTCCTGCTGTTAATTTAAAATACCTGTGCATCTGCTAGAACCAACCTAGAGCATTACATTGTCTGCTAGACACGGAGAGATGTGAATCAATAGGCAAATTATTTGAGTCACTGCACTGCCAAACTGGAACCAAGAGTGACCAAGTGGGAAAATACATTATAGTTACAAATGCCTCCTGCATCCATTCTTAACACAAAAAATCTGCAGTCAAAAATGGTTAATTTAGAACTTTGTTCTGAGTGTTGGGAAAAGAAAAAAAAATTAAATTAAGACCCTATTTTTTCAAAGTTCTACAAACATTTAATTTTAAATATATTAAATGCCACCACTTCACATGGATGGAAATACAGACAGGCAAGATCCCTATTAACTTCACTGGCTGACATTCCTACCCATTTTATCCATGTTTATAACCATGCATATAAATCTCTCCAAGATCAGGAACTTAAGCTGCTTCAGAAAGTGCTTAAATTATAATGAATAATTGTTTCATTAAATCATTGAACAAAAATAGCATGTTCTTTTACTGCCAATCATCTGTAACTAGATAAAAGTATCTACTCATTGGTAAATTTTCATGCAGATTTCTGAACAAATTTTAGCTTTAAGATTTCTTGTGAGGTGCACAGTACTTGGTATTATCTAGTAATATGCACTCATAAATTAATAGTAGTTTGATTTTTTTAGGTCACACAACAATGATCCTTTTCTGTTAGATGAATGTAATATTTCATTAGAAGTTCTTAAATAAATATAAGATAGTGAGATACCAATTTCTCTTCATATCTACTACACAAATACCATCGACAAGCCTTAAAATTCAATTTCTACAAACTCACACAAACAGAAGAAATGCTGCTTGAATGGTTAAAAAAGAATATTTCCAATATTATCCACAATCTAAAGTCTATAGCATTTTTCACCCATAAGAGTTCACCTTAAGAGTTCTGGACATAATCCAGCATAGCCAAAAAAGTCAAGCAGCATTCTAGATTTTTGTATTCTGTACCCCATTATTCCTTTTTCTGCAAGTCTGATAAGAACACTACAATGAAAAACACCATCCTTGCAAACTTGTGTGTAGATTAGAGAAACTGAGGGGTTTTTCTAGCTGACATGGTAATTTGTTTTACACAGTTATCATATGCCCTCATTGCTCATATTTAGGAGTCTGATAATATGTCATCTACATCACACTTGATCTGCCATTATAAACAAAACTGGCCAAATTCAAATGGTATCAGTATTGCTACTGAATAATTGCATACAAACATTTACTTGGTCATGTCTTTTTTACCTTTGTTTCCTTTTGCATGACCTTTCATGGCCTAATCCTGGTAGTACTCAGATCTGCATGTGTGGAAATGTTAAATTTGTATTTTAATGTTTTAACCACTGGGGTCCTGAACTGTACTCTACTAGTTTTATATGTTTTCCTTCTTTGAACACAGTTGTATTCTAGTGAGAAAATTATACAATTCCACAATTAATTTCTACCTGCTGTGACAGTGTGCCCTCAAGGTAAATATGGTTTTTTACATTAACACACTGAAAACTTCCACTGTGATTGACCTTGAAGACACTGACAAATTAATTACTTTGCTCCTCAATATGGTGTGGCAGCTAAAAGATGTGAGCAGATACCCAGCCAGTTAACATGCATGCTGCCATCTGCTGAATATGACAGCAAGGGATTTGTACTACACTTTCTGAAAGAAAAGCTGTGTTGCTTTCCAAAAAATATGTTACCAAACCCCTCATTCACAAGTCAAATAAAGACTCTTCACATTCCGTAAGATAACTGGTAATGTCTCATGGGGTTTTTTTTCACCCTCAGGTTTAAAACTAAAAAGAAGGCTATCTCAGATAATTCATTAAAGCTTTGAGAGTGAGTCCACTGCTTAACAGCCGAAGTTAGGTTCTATCCAAAAAGATTGCTGGATTTACATGAACACTTGTGCAGTGCAAATGTGAGCAAGGAAGTTCACGGTTTGTGTACCTCACTGTCAACACTCAGTATTACTCTGATTTAAAGGGCTCTCCTCTGGCTTGAGAAAAAAAAAAAAAAAAAAAGTGGTAATAATGCGTAAGATGAAGTTCCTGCAAAACAAGGGTGAGGGGCCAGCAGAGAGAGGTGACATTTTTTAAAAAATTGTGATAAAGTTTGATACCATTCATAGAAATACTACAGCTAGCTTCTGAAAAAAAAAGCAGAGATCTACCAAAACCACACTTTTTTTTCTTTCTGATTTTCAATAAAACCCCATCAGATTGGAAAACTGAGTAATTTGTGCACTACTGTTCCTGTAATTAAAATATATATCAAACTGATATACAGAGCAGTATATATATATATATACACAGAGAAAACCACATAATATAGATCACATAATATATACTGATGGGAAATAGAGCACCTATTTTTTCTCAGATAAGTTGAGGGATAAGACAGGTTGCTCCAAGCCCTGTCCACAGCTAAAGAGACAAGTCAGTTGTGCAGATCACCACTGTTCACATTGTTACAGGATCACAGGACAATTCAAGCTGGAAGAGACCTCACAAGGTCTCCAGTCCAAAGTGTTGCTCAAAGTAGGGTCAGCTGTGAAGTCAGACTTGTTTACTCAAGGTTTTATTCAATCTGATCTAGAAAACGTTCAAGGATGCAGATGGCACTGCCTTGCTGGGCAACCTGTTACACTGCTTGACTGTCCTAATGAGACAAGGGAGAAAAGGTTTCCTTAGGTCTTAAAATATGTGGTATTTATAGTTTTTATGCTGAATATCGGATACTGTAGGTATGATTCACTTTTTAGACAACCTAGTTATAAATGATGGATGGCTTTCAAAACATCAACAAAATTACTGAAATGTACACCACAGTATGAGGGAAAACAAGACAGTTTGCTCCAAAGCACAGCTTTATTACACTTATTTATTATGGACTATTTAGTCCACAATTAATTCCCTCTACAATTTACAAATGGGATGATAATCCTACAGGAAATTGAGGAAGACCTTTATAAATTTTGTTCTCTAAAGAAAAGACCCTGTATTTACTTTGACCAAGTATCACAGCCAAAGCTATGAATGAGTAAAATCATTTCATCTGTCCCTCTGTTGCTGCTGTGCAACAGGAGTAAAATCAAAACAATACTAGAGCCCACTCTCAAGCATTTGGGGTAACACTGGGCAAATGAAAAAGGATAAAAAAGAGATAATATGTCCAACATGCAAGTTACAGACTCCTAAATTTTATATTTAAATGAGAAAACAGAAAGCAAATGACACTGTACATTGTGGAATGCAGAAGCAGCTGAGCTGTTAAGCCCAGCCAGTGCAACCCTTAGCACACCTGTACTGCTTTGAGACTGGGGTGGAGCTACTTTGGCAGTGTCATCACTCATGATAGACAGTGTATAACCTGAATAATCTGTTCAAAGATTAAGAGCAGATACCATCTGATAATTGCCAAGAGACATACCCATTTATTTTTTAGAAACACTTTAGAACCTAACAAAAGCTCTATGAAGTAAATCAAAGTACCTTCTTAAAATATTTATCTTCCTAACAAGCTGCCTCCCTACTAGAACAGCTCAGAGACCATACTCAGAGTCTCCTTTCACAGCCATGAACCTACACCAGTATTCAAAATCTAATCCTACAGAAGCACCTGGAGGATTCCACTAAGCATCATCTTTAACAATTATTTTTTCATGTAAGTTATATTCTAACATCCATCCAGAATTAAAATATCAAATAGGTGCCAACTTATAGAAAAATACCCTAACAGTGCCTGAGTTTATGTCATGAGCCATAACAAGCCCTTGGTTATACGGGACAGAACCATGAATATTGCAAAAGTATCACAAATAGCACCACGCTGCCAGGTTCTTTTAAAAACTGAAACTTAATAAAAATCAAAGCAATGAACTACTGTATTACAGAAAACACTCACCTCTTAAGCTCGTTTGTCTTTGTAACAAGTTCTTCTACAAACTTTTCTTCCTCCATTCCAGGAGAATTTGGGGGAAAATATCAGGTATTACAGAAACATTCAAAACCTTAAAACAGAACAGAACATAACATCCATCAGAATGTTTGCACCATCATTTATAATCATGACCTAATCTTTCTTCCAGTAGTTGTACCCTTAAGTGATTATGACAGACTGGTATTGCAAATGAGCTTTTAGTAATGATCCCTTGTTATTACTCTATTATTTTGAGACCCAGTCCTGCAAGATGCTAAGTCCTGGGAACTCATAAAAGATCAATATCTGAGGATACTCTGGTCCTTTCAATTCCCATAAACATCATGTTGTTAAACTGGAATACTGCAACCAGCCTCTTTACTATGACACTTTGGTTAATAAATATTCATATATATGCTATGAGACACACACTAGTTTTGCTTGCTTATAAATTTTTAGAGAATTATTATCAAAGTAAATTCCCACATGTCATCGTACAGCACACTTCTGTTACTTGTACAGTATGTATTTTCAAAGTATACTAAAAATACATAAATTATAAGATATATTTAATATTAAACATTCTACAGATTCCTGTGAATTAGCTGGGGACTTAATCAGCTACTTAGCCCAACTTTAATTGTACATTGACAGGTTACAAATTATGTATTTTAAGACACAATAGTCAATTTTAAATACTGCCAAATGAGTATGTTTGTAAAAAACTTATCATTCCTATTCATACTGAATAACCATACCTTTATTTTCAAAATCTGTCAAACCACATTTCTATGGAACAACTGACTAGATTTTACTATCTGCACTAGAATTCTGAAATAAAACATATTTCAACCTTAATTCTCCAAGTTTCACTTATTCTGTGTGATCATGCAATTTTAAGAACATGAGAAAGTTCATCAAGAATAAATTACTTTCTTTGTGGTCTTGTAGAAGAGAATCTTAATCCTTAAGTTTTATGGTATTTTAAATTACAAAAGTCACACAAACCCAAAAATAGACTTAAAGGCTACTCTGATAGGATATGTTGTACTTTACTTGTCCATATTGAAAGCGGAAAATACCAGAAAGCTTGTGAGCAGAGTTGCATAATCTTCTAGGAAACACATTTTGGGTAGATAAGCATTCTTTATAGATGCTGTCACTTTTACAAAGTGACATTCCTACATTTCACACTGATGTAATCTTTAATTATATTTTCTCATTTCTACTTACAGAGTGATTTAAATATAACTGAACTGTAAACTTGAAAATACTATAGCTATATTGTGCTCTAAAGATTATGTTAACTCCTGAAAGGCCAGAAAGGGATTTATTTTACTGATTTGGTTTTGATGCATAAATGAAGCCCTGAATTTAAAAAGTAAATAAGTAAGCATGATATGTGAAAGAAAAACAAAGTAAATAGAATCACTTTGAAGAAATGTTTAAAAATATTGAAGTTAGCTTTGTATACAACTTACATTTCCACAGAATTAAGTCTGTTGTATTTCATATGAACTGTGAACACCTGAAAATACTTTACTACTAACATTTCTTCACTGATAAAAATTAAGGTCAAATTCAAACTTCAATGCAAGTAAATTCTAAATACAGACTGGTCACAGGGAAAGAGTCAGAAGTACCTGACTCTCTGGTTCTCTATTAAACCCGCCCACTTCATCACATAACTAAGTATTTCTGTACATCTGTCATGTGCAATGGTATTTGCCATGGAAGCCAGTAACAATTATACTGATACACATCTAGAGCACACCTCACACTGGCATCAACAGCAAGCTCACTGGGAAATAACAGTATTGGAGTTCTTTAGAAATTTGAATTTTAACTATTTTCAGTTCACTCTTCTAGAGATACACACAAAGGAAGATAATGTTCACAGAGAAGTTTCTAAAAAAATTCCAGGTAACAAAAAGTTTTATGAAAGATTCACTGTAAGAGATCAGGGAGCAGCCAAAACATCAACTGTTAAATTTATTTTCAATAATTGTTTAGTCACCTCTTAATTTTGATAATGTCCAGAAAAACAAAATAAATTTTTCAGGTATTAGTAGACCTTAAAAAATACTCTATTTAGAAAAGTAACCATCACTAGGACAGTTACACTGATAAAATATGCTTCTAACACCTCACTTCAATATTTTAACTCACTAATAAAGCAATGTGGATTAGGAGGTGAGGTTGCAGTATTGACAGATTCCAAAAATTACTGCACTAACTACAAATTATATTTCAATCTAAAAGCAAAATCTATGCAAATATTAGCACATTTAATAATTTAAAGTAGTAGTCAACCTTCTCCCACGTGTGCAATATTCCTGTATTTCATTAAACATCTATATACTCATCACTGGCTAAATTAAATTAAATAGTATTTTACTGTTTTTTAAATCCATCACATGGTTTAACAACACTTCAAGTGTTTTGTTTCTCACACATTCTTGACAAATGTACTAACATACAAGATGTATCATAAAGGTTTAGCTTCTGTATCACTGACAGCTTAATTTTGTTTGTATCTTGTCCTCTCTCTTTAGTTTCATTGAGACATCAAAATATTTTCTGTATTGAAAAACATTTATCTTCTTCAAAGACATTTTAACTCTTTTGAAGTCAACAAGAGCCAGTATTCAATCCCTCTTTCCAATTCCCTAAGCTTTTCATTCTGATAATCAGGAGAATGCCTAAAATTCCAAACCTGGACCACATTCCTAACTTAGTAGGAAATTCAGCACCCATGAAATAATAAGTGTAAGATTGATTTCATGAAAAGTTTTCTTGTCTAGAAGAAATATTTGATAGCACCACAATTAAAAAGTTTGCAGAGGTCACCTGCTATAAATAAAGACTGTCTTTCTACAGATGCACATGTATATTTTTCTTTTGCATAATTCACATCAGTACTTTCAAGCTGTCAAACTCAGACTGCAGAACTTTCACCTTATTTTTATATAATTTGGGACCTACATCCAATTTATCAACTTCCATGTGAACAAGTACCTATCTTATCCCAACTGCCAGCAAGTTGTCTTGCAATATGGTGTAAAAAAGTTGTAACTTCAGACACACACTGAGGATACCCTTCACTATCTAGACAAGTTGTATTCAGTGTGCCACCATTTTGCTAATACTCTGTCTCTGATGCCTGCAGGAAAGCTTTCAATATCCCTTTTCTCTTCTCTGACTGTGGACATCTCCATACAAAGAATTCAGGAAGAAATGCAATTCACATAGAATTTAATAGATTTTAAGGATAATTAAAAGCTTTGTTAGAGAGAGATCTTCACAATCAGGTATTTCCTTGACACTTCAGGGTGTACAGTAGAAATAAAATCTCATGAGGACTTGAATTTTTGTTAATTTTTCAGATACACTTTAACTCACACAATTATTTCAGGTACTAACCGCTAGTTATTCTCACTAGTCTCCAGGCAGTCTTTCCTGGCAAAAAAATATTACTTGTTACATTGCTAGAGGGGGGAGGAATAAATCTATTACATATTTTCATTTTCTTCTTAATAGATTGTTAAAATCAAGCAGAAAAGAATTGGGTCATTTTATGCTATCCTTTTTAAACATATTTTGGTACCTTTTCATATATCAAACAAACTATTAATTTGTAACACATAAAAGTATCTCAGAAGTTCAGGAGATCTGAAGGCTCATATTTTTAGGGGCCTGGGGAATCACTGGTTTTATTTTTAACTTGAGTCTTCAGTATTTTACAGATTTCAAAGACAGATATTCCAAGGAGCAGCAGGAAGAGGGAAAATGATCAATTTAATGGTTCTTACACATGTATCTATGATAGAATGAAAAAAAAAGGAAGGAGAGAAAAGTGTGGGGAAAATAAAGGTAGGGAAAATTAGAGAACTAGTTCACTGAGGTGCTCTAGAAAAGATCTAAATCCTGCCTTTGTGGCGTTAGAAGCTATGTTCTTTTTTATATTAAATTGTTGCTTTTGAAAACACCATTCTCTGTCCTTTGGAGAACCTGAGGCTTTCAGTGCTTTGGTATCCTTCCTTTACTTAACAGTAAATATGCAGCTGTCCCCTTTTACATTTTCTTAGTGTTACTACACAAAAAATAAAGCTTTTACGTATTTTCTTCAGAAAAAAAAACCCACTAATCTCCTTTCTGTATCTTTTATATTTTCTTTGTAGAAGGTAATTCAACAGAGTCTATATTAGAGGAGATTCTCTTTCAATTGTTGATCCTGGAATCTCAACAGAAGCTAATTCATAAATTCTATAATTTCCTTTTCGTATCATAAGGAAATGTACCTTGTAGATCTACCTTCTGAGGAAATGAAAGACTGTATCTTTGTAAAAGATACTGAAGACCAAAAAGGGATGTCTAAGATATACTAGCATAAAACATAAACTTTAATTCACTCATAAAAGAAAATCTAATTACTTTAATCCTAGAAGAAACTAAAAAATATAATTAAACACTGCAGGAAAAATCGGCAATTTTGACCTGGCAACACCATGCCAAGGATATCTTTTCAGATGGCAGGTAAGCAGAATAATTTCTGCTCCATTTGTTTCAGCAGTGGTCTTAGCTCTTGGAAGGCAAAAGACACCAAGCTGGTAGACTTGGAGATAGTTAGAAAATCGTGCCCTTTCCACACTCATACTAACACACACTCAACCAAAACACCCTCCCAAGACTGGGGGTTTGTTTAGGGGTTATTTTCTTACACTTAAGTTTTGCTTTTTTGAAGATATTTTTCAGCTCATTTTTCTTTTTATTATATAGCACTAAAGAAAAAAAAAAAAAAAAAAAAGAGCACAGCTTTGGTCTTTCTGTACTACCGGCTGAAAAAGCACAGTGTAAACACCAGAGAATCTAGTTAAGACCAAAAAATTGCTAACTACAAAGCTAATGTATTTTTACTACACAAAGGTGGTAATAGTAATCTTGGCTATGTCATAAATAAGATTACCCTGACCATAGATGTTGAGTTTTCTAAGGGAAAATAATTGAAACATGAATATACTTTGCCCACGTTAACTGGATAGTGCTGTTATTTACACTTGGGCCATACTCAGCTGTGCTGAATGCACACACAAGTCACACCCTGCCTGCACTGGAACACCTGCTCACCCAGGGCTCACCCAGAGCCTTGGTAAGGCAGCGCTGTCTGATGTAGAGAAAGGAAACTTGATTGCGTGTGGCCTTGGGAAGGCTTTCAAGGGATTCCTCAACCAGTGGCTTCCACCAGCCTGCATCCACACCGGCATTGCCACCTCAGCTCACCGGCCAAGCCACGGAGACACGGTGCCGTGCTGGCCCATGGTCCGGCTGGAGAGCAGAGGTGGCTTTACCGTCACCAGGGCTCACTCGAGCCCTGACTTAGCTCTGGCGGTGGGGGAGCGAAGGGGCGGGACGGGATCCCCCTGAGGAAAGGCCTCTGCTCGCAGCTCGCCCTCTCAGCCCACCCCGGCCCGTTCCCAGTGCCGTGCTGCCCGGGGCCCCTCACCGGAGAGCCGTGTGGGCCGCACGCTGCCCTCCCCGGAGGGGCGAGCCCCGCCGGACACTGCCGGGGGGACAGCCCGGGGTNGGGCGGGGAGCGCGGCGGGAGCGGAGTGAATGACCGAGAGGAGCGGCGCGGAGAGGCAGCCCCGGGATCAGGATGCGGGCGGCCGCCAGCATCCTCAACCTCCTGCTGCTGTCCTTGCTGGCCGGCCTCGATCCCTCCACGGTAGGAGCCGGCCGGGGGCCGAGTTCTCCCGGCCC